>JADLZK010004118.1:0-79840 GCA_015847255.1 Hyparrhenia diplandra | reverse complement strand
AACAATTACAAGTTCTAATAAACGTGCGCCATGACCAAACCGGCGGCACTCTAACTTCGGGCGATTGTGTCTTCATGGTTCATAGGGCCTCCGGAAGGCACCTACTTAATTACCCCGTGATTAAGATCACGGAGCACCTCCGATTAAGCTCTTTGTGGTCGCCGCCGCCGATCTTCGCTTCACGTCTCCATATGGTGTGCTGGGTGTAGATGTGGATGGCGTCGGCGTATCCATGGCCTTGTCGGGTCCATGAGCCGCTTGAAGAACATGGCTGGAAAGGAGCCATGCCGCCTGTGTCGTCTTCCTCGTCGGTCGAACGTCACGTGTAGATGTAGTGGAAGTAGCACGCGCATGGTCGGTGTAGATCGGCTCGATGACTTGACTTCAGCAACGTAGTCGAGGTACGCCGCGAACTTGATCGTAGAGGTAGTCGAAGCAGTGGATGAAGACTTGCCGGACGTAGACGTACACAAACTGGACGTAGACGTACACGGGCGTCGCTGGATGTAGATGTACACGAGCATCAACATGACGTGCGTGCATGGCGGCACGTCGCCTGGCCTTGCTTGCACCTTGCCTTGCCTTGCTTCTTCACGGTTTGGAATCTCATACACACACATGCATGGTGTGCGTGACGTCTATGTCCTGGCCACCGGCCCCAGGTCCTTGCATGCACGCGCGCACGACTGATGATCGCGCTGCACTTGAACTCCAGGCCTCGTCGATCTCCATGCCCAGCGGCCGCCTCAAGAGTTCGGCGTCCGTGTGCGTGTATGTGTCCGACGCCGCCGTGTATCACTGGATGCAATCATGCGAAACTGACAATACGAGATGGATTAGAACTAGATCGGATACTCACCCATGGTGGTTACAGAAGCCATCTCGATCTCCTCCTCTCTTGCTGGTGAAGGACGAGGACGCCGGTCAGCGAACGGACTTGATGAGAGGAATCTGCCTGCGCTTCTTCTCAGATGGATGCAGGTGTCGTCGACGGCCGGACGTACGTGAATACAAGACCTCAGGGTGGAGTCTTGGCAGCCCGACGGCGTGTGCGTGTATGTGTTGTTGTGTTCTCTCGGGAGCCCAGGGGCTGTTTATATAGGCCAAGCGCTAGGGTTGAGGGGCAGGCTCTCGGCTGCACCCGTGCGCCGCCAGGAGGTTGTTACGGCAGCCGAGATATCCGGAGCTCTTGCTTATCTCTCCGCGTCGACGCGCTCCGATTGATCGGCAACAGAATATCTCTGGCTTCGTACGTATCCATCCAGAACCTTTCGCTGAGACGTGGGACCGTTGATCTCACGTGCCCCATAGGGAGTCTCTTGGCACATCAAAATATCGCCTCTATCTTCTTCTAGAATTAATACGTACTTATCCGGTTAACAAATATCTTAAGTATACGCATTCAACAGCGCTTAGTAGAAACCCACGTTTGGTTAGCTTCTCCCGTGTAGAGTCCATGACACATGGACCCGACGTGGTGTGTATAATCATGTGGGCAGATGTGGTGTAAATACGTGCAGGCGTATATACGATTATACTGCCAACTACTCAGCTCTATACAAGTGCACGTATAATGAGAACTGCACTTGTCAGCTTCCTTGTCTGACTCTATCAGTATGTAACAGGCGTATATGTGTATAGATTTTATTCTAACGAAAATCCATCAACGCGCATATACTCAGGTTCTAGAATATTCTAGACCACGTGTTGACATGGGCCGCCGTATGTATGCATCGTACAACGTCCTCCGGCCATATACGTGTACACATACACATATGTATTGCAGTTGCGTTTACCCTTTTGTCTGACCGAGGTACATGCAACGTGCATGACCTTGTAGCTTTCATAGCTATTAGCTCATGTCAAGCACATATATGCGTATATGCACTCTTGTTAGCTTATTAGCTTGCACGTCGAGATGCATGCCATCATGCATGGTGAGGCATGTATATATGTATATATAGTCTTGCAACAAACTTCCGTTAGCTATTTAGCTTACACGTTCGTGTCTTGCATATATATATTTTACTCTTGATGGCATACACCAATATATATATATATATATATTGATTTTAATAGTACAAAAAATCCATCAAACAAATGCCCCACCGAGAGGAGTTTGGACGGCGCGTAGCACGTCCGGACTCGTCTTGGTGAATATACGTGCAACTCAAGATCTCTGGGTGCAACAAGGTTCAAGACATTCAGTTGCAACAAGATTCTTGATTTCTGGCCGGGTGCAACAAGATATGCCACCCTTTGTTGAGTCAGATTTACATCGACCCTGGATGTGATTGTTACATACGCATTTTCTCTTTGTTCTGCAGGCAACAAACGTCTGATTTTTTTTTTGTTGTTATTTTGCGGATGGCGATAGTTAAACTTATCTAGCCATGTTCTCGCACGCATCCCTGTGCTCGTCGAGCGACATTGTGCATGCCCAGCTCTAACACCGCATGCATCTTGGTCTGGGGTATCGTTAGCATCAGCACCATCATGAGCGTCTTTACAATTGCTTAACAATGTTGCGACCACTAGGTGTTGTGACAAACGTGCCCATTGCGGGGAACGGGCGTGCGTGGCACGACGCGGACGCCCAGCGTCTGGCGAAGTCAACTTCTGCCTTATAGTAACGCATCTGCCCTGTCAGGCAGCAAGAACCGGGTTGAGCCAATCCCATAGAAGCATCTTGCACAACACTTGACTAATATCGTGTTGCGCACATGACCGAGCCAACATCACGCGGCTTCGACGAGTGTATACGATTGCCGCTTGCAGGTGTTGGAACTTTCGGTTTTCCTCTTGACACAGAAGGACAAAACCCGAAGTTGGCATTGCCGTACCCAACTTGAACTTGCATACATCACTAATTTCCACCATAAACGCAAACGGTGAGAGGCTGTGACCCTGGCGCTTGCAGACATGCAAAACTGCCCAACAAGCGGCTGTTGCCCAGGCTTGATCACCTACGGCTCAACATGTTATTTGACAAAGTAAAGCGTCTTTGTCTTATTCATGGATTTGTTTATGTACTGATATGTCGACGTTAGTTAAGCACAGGGTATTAACCTCCCCTGCACTTTCATTCCTGCAATCTGACAGTACTCTGATGAACTATCAGGGCAGCCGTAACATAGTATCTTATAATTCAGTTCGCAAATCTTGCGATACCGAGCTATCTGTATGTACGTCGATGGATGTTATTTGCACAGAATATATCTGTACGCTTTAATTGACACAAGACATTTTGACAAATCTTTTTCTTTATTGCTTCTTGGTCGAACGTACACATGATACATGAATACACGTGTGAGACTCTTGAGTAGAGTCTGGTAAAATTTTGTCATCTAATTCATGTATCTACAACAGATAGCACAAAGTCGTTAAGTTCCTCCGCCCCCAGCTCAAGCGTGAGTTTATCACAGCCCGGCTAGCAGAGCAGACACGTCGGCGATTGGATTGCCTACTGAAGGTCATCCCCGCCTCGGTCATCTGGTGTTGCCCCCAGCCATTGAGAAGCTTTCTTGCGTCATCTAAGCTGATGCAGTGGCGACATCTCTTACATGGGGCACCCTGGCTGTGGATACTCCCCTGTTCTTATCATGAACAGATCGAGAAGAGGGACAAAGAGAGAAGGAGAACCAAACAAAATAAATATAAATAAATAAAAATAAAACGTACCTCGGGTAGCATCGTGTTGACTCCAAGGCATGGCACTGGAACTCCATTGGAGCAGCGTTGCGGCGTAGGCCAATGGGACAATGATTGAACTCCGTTGGAGCCGCGTGGCGGCGTCGGCCAACGGGATGGTGTTGAACTCCGTTGGAGCCGCATGGCGGCGTCGGCCAACGGACGAACTTGAACTCCGTTGGAGCCGCGCGGGCGCTGCGTCGATAACGGGGCGAAGTAGGGCTTCATTGGGGCCATGTTGCGGCATCGTCCAATGATGTATCCATCAGGTCCGAATGATGGCATTAGCCAATCGGACGCCCTTGAGTTGCTTTGGCCATACGGTATGAGGACCGTGGTACTTGACGAAAAGCTTTTATCAACCAAGGAGCCACCTTGTGATCGTGGCATGAAACAACCCGGTTGAAGGGTTTCACAAATTGACACCCGCCTTTGGCGCATCGCACTACTCCCCGGCGTGTGGTTTTATCAGCCCAAAGCCACCTTGCATTGTGGCGTGACATGGCTGGATTGAAGGGTTTCATCGCCTGATACTAACCGCGATTTGGCGTATCGCACCGCTCCCGATTGTAGTGCAACGATGGACCCGCAACACTACAATAAACAACTAGCTTGTCGGTGATAGGTGACATAGCTAGGAAGAGTTAATGATGAGGCAAAAGTCATCAAATTGAGTATATTGTTTGGATTTTTTGAAATATTTTTTGAAAATGTTGGCTCTCCTATGGGCATAAGCTATATGTGCAGCTTGTGATAGGACAGCCGGGGGACATAACCATTGGGTGCCGTTCGCGTAACCATAGCAACATGACTCCTGCGATTTAAGCCCGTTGTGTGCTTGAATGTGTAGACTTCTGCTTGGATGTCTCCACCGGGGTGAAGGGAATTCTTGGTCGAGACTCCCTTGCGTTGAGTTGAACCACAGCCCACTCGCTCTCTCGACATGGAGGCGTAGGTACGGCTGATTGGGTGTTTGGTTTTGGGGTAACGGCCAAGAATTTGCCATCGCTTTTGCCGAGGATGGTGAATGGCCACTTCCGCCTTCCATTTTGATATTTGAGCTGCCCGCCACATCTTTGGTGACCATTTTTCTTTGCTCATTTTTTTTTTTTTTTTTTTTTAACATCGAGGAACTTGGAGTGTAGCCATTCACCTTTGTGTATCTAGGTGAATCCTCGCTGGCATTTTTTTTATTGGTCCTTGTTGTCACCTTCCGGGGGTGGCAAGAGGTCTACACACTTAGTGGAACTTGTGTTGCACCGGGTAGCCCTTTCTTGCTCTTCTTCTATAGTCTTCCCTGGACTGTGTGTCGCTTCATGTCCGAAGCGCGAAGCGTCATGCATGGTCGCCTCGCTGCTTAGGAGCGGCTCGAGCCGTCTTCCCCCTGCCCCCAGCGGAAACACGTTCTGCGTCTGTCGTGTTATCCGTGATGTGGCGGCTCGTCGCAAATTCCACCTGCAAGGTCGTTGCCCGGCCCATACGGAGAGGTCCCAAGGCGGTCAAATCTTCCACTGCAGCTGTAGCCTGGTAGGGAGAGCCATGTTTTTTTTTTTCCATGGAGACAAACCCAACGTGCCATGTATGGTGCACGCTGAGGTGTCTCAAGGAGAGTGGAAAATAAAAAGAAAAAAATTATTTTAAGCAAAATATTTTTTAAGAACCTCCCGTTGATCGGCGGCATTGGTCGGACTCCATGTTGATCGACCAGCTGGTACGCGCCTCCGTCGTAGACTTGCTCGACGACGTACGGGCCTTCCCACTTGGGCTCGAATTTTCCCTTCGTCTTGTGCGTCACGACGATGGGACGCCGAAGCACGAGCACGAGCTCCCTTTCCTGAAGACGCGTCGCTTGACGAGTTTGTCGTAGGCCCTTGCCATGTTGTTGCGGTACAGCTCCAGTTCTTGCACGGCGTCGAGACGACCGTCCTCTAGAGCATCCAGCTCTTGGAATCAAAGCCGAACCTGCTCATCTTGGGTTAGTCCATCATGAACAGCTACACGTAGTGATGGTAGCTGAATCTCCAAAGGCAAGACTGCCTCACACCCGTACACAAGTGAGTATGGGGTGGCTTGAGTTGGGGTACGTACTGTAACACGGTACGCCCATAGTGCTTCAAAAAGACGGTCATGCCAGTCTCTTCTATGCTTGTGCACTGTCTTCTTTAGTATCTTGCCGAGCGTCTTGTTGAACGCCTCTATCATCCCGTTAGCCTGGGGATAATAGCCAGTGGAGTAATTCCACTTAATCTTGTACTTTTCCATAAACCTGTGCATTTTGCCCGACCTGAAAGCTTTAGCATTGTCGGATGTAATGCGATGTGGAATTCCGAAGCGATATATAATATGTCGCTCCAGAAAATTAATGGCATTAGCACTCTTTACCTCGCGCAATGGTACTGCCTCTCGCCCATTTGGAGAAGTAGTCTGCTGCTGCAAGGATGAAACGATGCCCTCCGGATGAAGGAGGGTCGATGGGACCGGATGACGTCGATGCCCCATCGTCGAACGGCCCGCGAGGGGACCGTTGGATGGAGTGGAACCGGCGGTTGATGCTTGAAGGTGCCGTGGACTTGGCAGCCATGGCACCTCTTTGCCACTCCTAGGCAATCTGTCATGATGCCCGGCCAGTAGTAGCCAGCCAAGCGAATGCTATGGTACATTTTTGGCCCGCTCGGTGGCCGCCACAAATTCCATGATGCACCTCCTTCAGGACTTAAATTCGGCCTCCTATCGGCTAACACACCGCAAGAGCACCTCTTGCCCATAGGCGCGCTTTGTAAAGCACGCTTTCCCTTGTAGACGTAAGAAGGAAGTCGCCGTTGTAGTTGGCGCCTCTTCACGGCATCGTCCGGGAAGAACGCCGTCTTTGAAGTAGTCGATGAAGGGTTTGCGCCCGGTCGTCATCCTCGATGGCGCACGCAGATAACGGTGTTGACCGTTCTCTTCAGGAAGAAGCTCCAGGCACAGCAGGGAAGTAGCCACCTCTCCTCGACGTAACTTGCGCGGATTTATCCTCGGGAAGGGCAAGTGCCGCTGCGAAGTTTAGCCAACGCATCAGCTGGAGCGTTCCTGCCGTGGAACATGAATAAGCTCAATATGCTTGAATTCATTCATGAGTTTACGGGCTGCCTCACAATAGGGCATAAGCTCCGGTTTTGCGGACTTCATATACACCATTGATCCGTCGAACAATGAGCTGAGAGTCACCATGAACCCGTAGGGGAACATACCTCCATAGAACGTGCTAGGAGAAGGCCGAAGATGAGCGCCTCGTACTCGGCTTCATTGTTAGAGCACTCCTCCTTGAGAAGGGAGAATGAATGGTACATCACTCCTCCTTGTGGGGTCTTGAACACCAATCCCGCTCCTGCTCTCCGTCTTGGGGGCGCCATTGGTGGTGATTTCCTCTCGTGAGGCACCATCGAAGTAGAGCTCCCATGGGGCCTCCATCTCGGTGGTGAAGACCTCCTCATCGCAGCTTCGATGATGAGCGGAGAGTCGGCCGGTATGGGATGTGCAGCAAGGAAATCTGCAAGAGCTTGTCCCTTGATAGCCCTTTGCGACCGCGAAGGTGATGTCGAACTCCGTCATGAGTAGCACCCACTTTGCGAGTCGCCCGTGAGCGTTGGCTGACTAAGCGGTACTTTTATCGGATCCGCCCTTGCCACTAGTTGGATTTCATGCGCCAAAGATGTAGTGCCTTAGCTTCTTCAAAGCAAAGATCAGCGCCAAGCACAACTTTTCAATGGGAGAGTAGTTGTGTTCGGCACCCACCATGGTGCGGCTCAAATAGTAGCACGCCACCTCTTTGCCTTCTTCGTTGTGTTGGGCGAGCAAGGCGCCTAGCGAGGAAGGCTGTGCCGCAATATAAAGAATGAGAGGGCGCCCTTTCACACAGGAGCGGCCAATACCGAGGGTTGAGGAGGTACCTTCTAATGTTGTCGAAACAATTTTGGCACTCCTCGTCCCATATGAACGGCGCTCCTTTCTTCATTAGCTTGGAGAAGGGTTGTACACGCCCTACAGGTTGGAGATGAAGTGCCGGATGTAGGCTAGGTGTCCTTGCGGCGTCCTCAACTCCTTCAAATCTTGAGGAGGCGCCATCTTGAGGATGGCGGTGATCTTCTTCGGCTCTATCTCAATGCCGCGATATCGAACGACAAAGCCGAGGAAGACGCCTGACGAACGCGAATGCGCGCACTTGAGGGGGTTCATTTTGAGTTGGTGTCGGCGTAGCCTCTCAAACACCGCCCAAAGTCATCTTGGTGATCTTTACGACTTTTTGTTTTCACCACCATGTCGTCGGCGTAACACTTTCGACGAGTGGTGGATCATATCGCCGAAGATGTGCGTCATGGCGCTGCGGTAGGTGGCCCCCGCATTCTTCAACCCAAAAGGCATCACCGTGTAATGGAAATTGCCTCTAGGAGTTCTAAAGGCGGTGTCAAGTCGCGCCCACGGGATCCATCTTGATTTGGTTGTAGCCGGATGACCCATCCATGAAGGACAAGGCGTCGAACCCTTGTGGCGTTGACTACCATATCCGTGATAGGTAGGGGAAATCATCTTTGGGGCAAGCTCGGTTTAAGTCGCGGAAGTCAACGCGGATTCGAACTTTCCCATTCTTCTTCTCCACGGGGGCGATAGTGGAGAGCCATCGCGTAATCTTGTATCTCCTTGATGAACCCGGCGGTGATCATGTTGTCAACCTCCGCGATGACTTGGTCTTCAAACTCAGTCGAAGTTGTCGAGGGGCTTGCTTCACGGGACAAAACCCAGCGGTCGATCGCCCGGCTTGTGTGTGGCGACATTAGGATCTAGTCCCGGCATCTCCTTGTAGCTCCATGCGAAGCAATCCTTGTACTCCATCGGGGAAGCTTCGATAATCTTCGCTCCTCCTCCTCGTGAGCGTAGCGCCACGAAGGTGGGGCGAGGGTCTTCTTCCGTGCCAAGGTTAACTTGCACGAGTTCATCGACGGGTGGGTTGGCCTCCATCTTCAAGTTGTGGAGGGGCTGGTGTAACATGCGCTTCTTGCCCTCCTTCCGATGCCTCCATCTCTCGCGGGGTGTTGATGGCGCCGAGGATGATAAGAGCGCCAGCTTCATCTCCCGTGGTGGTTGATGTGGTGAAGCGGGACAACGTTGGTGTCGTCCGAACCCTCGCCTTCACCTAAGTGTCGATGTAAGCGATAACCAAGCCCGAACCTAGGTTGGGTCTTGCACTTTCTCTTGATGAGCGCCTGCTCGCTTGGCTCCACCATTGCTGCGCGCGATATGGCGGTGGTGGTCGTGGCACTCTATTATTTGGGCCGACAACGATCCCGGCCTTCGAAAGCAAAGCGAGCCATCCTAGGCTCGGCCTTCATGGTATTTAGCGCCTCATCCGCATTAAGATCGAGTTAATGGATTCAAGTACAAAGTCACGTTGTTGTACTTGTGGTACTTTTGTAGAAGATGGTGCTAGGTGCGGAGGAATAACCAGGAATTGTCCATACTTCCAACTTCGGTGGTTGTCGATATGTACAACGACGGGGCCGCAGTGCTCGGCACTCCCCCTATTCCTTCTATCTCAAAGAACCCTCTTCTTGACGACTCCTTCTGGACGCCGGGTGTGGATTGACTTGTCGATGCCCGGGAGCGCAGATTGTGCTGCTCCTTTGCATACCGGTTGTGCTTCCGATGGTCAAGGTGCTAGGCTTAAACTTCTTCCTTAATTGGTAGGACCTCCTTAAGTTGGGAGCCCAACGTCAATAAGGATCTTCGGCGTAGGCCTTAGTGTTATGGGCGTTGATGCTGACGCTCCCACTTTCATCGACGAAGGGGTGGATGTAGATGTTGAAGGGATGCTACCTGCCCCCTGCCTGGCCTTACGGGACCTCGGGGACATCCTTCGCTTGGAGGGAGAGCATGGCATGATGAGAGCTTTCACCTCGGATGTTGATGGAGCACCAGGCTTCAAGACGATGTCACCGCGGGGAAGCGACTTCGACCGAAGCCGGGCTTGTACTCCTCCACCGGGAAGTAGTACTTGGCATCCGCGTGCGTGTGCGCCTCTTGTGCGGTGTAGGGGCTTACATGTTGCCGATGATGCTTATTTATTTAGTCTTGTTTCCGTCAAGGAACTTCAAACATTGATGCAACGTAGAGCGGCACCACCCCCTAACTTGTGAATCCACGGCCTCCCAAGAAGCGCGGAGTACGAGGTGTTAGCATCAATCACATAAAACCGCACCTTGAAGCCGTGCGTGGACATCCGGATCTTGACGGTGAGGGCTCCCAAAGTTGCCTTCCCGAATTGTCGGCCGCGAGATGACAACATCATCCGTGAGCTCCAAGTCTTCCACCGTAGCCAGCCGCATCAAGCTCCGTGGGGAAGGATGTTGACGGCCGGACCACGGGTCAATAAGGATTCGGCGAAGATGCGCCCGTTCCTATATTTCCCTCGACGTAGAGAGGACGATTATGGTCACACTCTTCTATCATCTCATCTTCTTCGTCGAACGTGATTTCATTCACAAACAACGGGTTGTTGATGAGGCGGTGTTTAGCCATGACCACCTCATAGAGCTCACGGTTCTGCGGCGCCCTTACTAGAGCTTCTCGCGGCTCGGGCACCCGGCATGAGAGGCGTCATACACACTCGATGGCGCGGGCACCCGCTTTAGATGGGAGACCACGTTGTAGTCGATGTCTTCGACTTGATTCTTATTTTTCTTTGCTTGCTCGGGTGCCTTTCGGGTAAAGCGGCCTTCATTTGCAAAAGGCTTGTCTCCCTTTGAATGCTTGACCGGGGTAGCTCTTGTAAAGCTCTCCCGCCGCAGATTCATGTTGACTTCCACCGGGGGCGTCGGCTCGACATCATTGTGGAGCATGTCTCGCTCCCCTAGTGGTGAGTAGCTCATTGGAGTTTAGGCTACCATCGTTGCTACTTGGTGGAGGTGGCATTGCATGTTGCCACGTTTGGGGAAGGACTTGACTCTTCTCCCGTTTCATTGGCCTCTTGATCGAAGCTTGCCCCGCCTTTTGGGCGATTACTGCCAAGGTGGCTAGCACACGCGACTGTTCGTGGAAAAGGAGCATCTCCTTCTGCCTTGGGGACGAACCGGGGTGGTAGGCGCCTTCGACTTGGGTTCGGCTGCCTTGGTGTTGGTGCTGCTCGTGTAGGCACCATAGTAGAAGGATGTCGAGGTGGACGCCCATGGGGCTGTCGTCGACGTTGTACTTGAGTCCATGCTCCGCCCCGGAAAGCCTCATGCACTTGTGTTGATGACGTTTGGGGCCTCTCCAGCACCATGTGGGCTAGTCGCTCCTCGACTTGCGCTAAAGGCACCCATGAGCCTCCGTCTTCTTCTGCTCCACGACCCGATGAAGAGCATGCCTCAACCGTCACGACGTTGACGGTGTGGTAGTCAGGATTGATTGCTTCAGGATCTAGGTTCACCCTCTTCTCCATGACGGCTCTTTGAAGCCACTCCTTGAAGGCGATGCAATCCTCGATTTGGTGGCCGAGATACCTGTGATATGGGCAATAAGAAGGATTGTTAGTTAAATTTACCTCGGTGCGGACGGCGTGGCTCAGGAAGGTTGGCGCTTTGTGCTCCATTAGGCTGCTCAAACATGTCCTTCACTAGCTCTCGCTTGAAGATGTCTTGCTTCTTGAGGAGGTCCTCGAGGCGCATCTTCCTTGGGTTACGATCATTCCCGGCACCTAAGAAAGGCGCCTGGGCTTGTGGCAGGTTGGAGAAGACCCTTGCCGTGTTTGCTTCCGCTTGGGCCTTCACTTTGCCCCGGTGTTGTTAGGCTTTTCTTTGTTGAGCCAAAGCGCTTAGCGAGGTCAAAAACGCTCGCGTTCTTGTAGAACTCCATGATCCGTGGCGACTTCTCGAACTCAATCTTGGTGGCGGCCACCGCAGAAGCTCAACTCGGCCGAACGTCTTGGGCTCCCGCCGAGACTTCTAGCGACGGTGTTGTAGCATTCCATGAATGCACATTCCGATCAGCGTCCTCGAGGTGCATGTCTCGCCCGGGCGCACAAAGCTATCTCTCATGCGGGAGGGGCGAAATCATCGATAGCCTCATCGGCGTCGTTGCTTGACTTGTGATAGCTCGGCGATGGAGAGATCCCTCTTCATGGCCACGGCGCTTCTTGAAGGCATTCTTCATGTCGGTCCGGTACCGATTTTTCCCAAACGGTAGTCGGCTGTACCGATTGAACGCCGCTCGATCGAGAGAACACGAGAATTGGCGCAATAGCGGACGAGTTGTTAGGCCGTGGTCACCGCATCTTTGCCTCGAAGTAGGAAAGGTGCTCTCTCGCATCGCCCGATCCCATCGAATTGACGGAACTTTGGTGGTCGCCATCCAGCGAGGGAAAAGGGCACAAGGTCATGCCATGCTTCATATGGCTTTTCCAAGTCACCCTCAAGAGAGAGTGGTGCCTTCTCATTTGAGATTTGCTTCACTTCTTGTTCACCATCTCCTCGACTATGTCATGATAGTCTTTTAGCGCCGATGGTTGCAGTCCAGCACTTGCCGAAGCTGAGGGGTTCGGCCGCGGGTCAGGACGAGCACTCGCTATGCCTTCTACCTCCTCAATCTGTGGGTCCTCTTGAGGGGGTGGAGAACCGGCCGGGCCGTGCATTTTCGGTCGAGTCGTTAGTAATTTGACTAGATTGTCAAACTTTGTCGCCAACTCCTTGATCGACTCGGCTTGCTCGCGTACTTGTTCTTGAGGCCTCCTTTGGGGCGCCGTTATCTTCCCCGCCATGTGTCCGGGTGCGATGTTGACATCGCCCGGATGCTCTTCTCCTTTCCGATGGAATAGAGCGAGCAAGATGACCATAGAATGGTACACTGGAGTGCACCTCCAATGACGAGGAGTCAGAGTCGAGTCGAACTACGAGGTGTAAGGTTCTGAAAATTCCTTCTCTTCATCAACTGTGCTTGCTCTCAACTTTTGTTCCGCAATGGACTTAAGTCGAGTACTAGCTCCATTTCGCTCGCCATGTGTTGCGCGCTCTTCGATCTTGGGGAAGTCGTGAGGCTATATCATCGTACGCCCTCGGGGATACGTCCCCACGTCATGGCGCGGGTCACCGCCGGGAAAGTGCCTTCCTTCCTTCAAGAATGGGGAGACAAGTAGCCGAGTCCCTTGTCATCCCATCGACCATTGGCGCGTTTAGTTTCTCCATCGCCTTGACGCCTTTGCGAGGGTTGGGAGGTGCTCATGAAGGCGGCCCTCGGGTTCACCGAAATCTCTTCATCGAAGGATAGGTGAAGTCATGGGTCACCGGGGAGGAACCCATTGCTCATCATCGTTGATGCTCCAAATGCGCCGTCAATGCGACACACATGGCTACGCCCTTTTTCGATGCTTCCGCTACTTGGGAAGCTTCTTCATCCATTGTGGCTGCACCATCGCCTTGTGTTGGAGCAAAGGCTTCACCTCCTCGCATGATGACGCCCCTGCTCAACCTCCATCGGAGTAGCCGTGGTTGAGGGTGACTCGTCGGTGCTCTCCGATGAGGCTATACTTGGGGTGGATTCACGCGATCCCCCTCTCTTCAAAATGGTGACGGGCGCTCTTGTGTAGAAGCGGCCTCCTTACTTGGCCCCTCGGCTCCTCGTACCTTCACGGGGCTTAGGAGTCAATCTTTTAATGAGGTAGTTGTACCTCTCATTGCTCTCGGACGGGGGGACATACGGAACGTGATCCTCCCGTCATCTTGTCGTACTTCACCATCGGCCGCGAACGCGCGCAGTGTGCCTGCGGCACCAGCTCCTCCAACTTCGCGGTAGAGTGCATGCGGTTCCTCCGGCGCCTCTCACGCTTGCATTGGTTGTCTGTTAGCACATCTTTGGGCTTGTGGCGGCGCTTCGTGTTGCTTGGGGGGGCGGCACTCCCCTTGTTGAGCACTTGCGTTTGGCGCGTTTTGATTACGCGATCGTAAGCGTCGGGCGTCCTGCCTTGGAGCACTGTGTGCGGAGGTAGCCTTCCGATTGTTGGGGCACCCGTGGTGCGTCGTTGCTGATCTTCACGAGGAGGTGCAGCGTGGTCATAATGCCTCGCCCACGTGTTCCGTCATGAGGTGGAGGGACAAACCCTCGATCGTAGGTGGAGAGCGGTGACGTGCCGCCAAGGTTTGGCGCTCGTGTTGGGGGCGATAGCTTGGCGCTAGCGCCTCTCCGTCCCGCTCCCGAATCGAGCCGAGGAAGATTACCCGTGCAGCCTAAGTCTTCTCCCAAGCTCGATCACTTGGTCCCGTAATCGGGCGTAGCTCTTCCCGCATGTTCCCCGTCAAGAGGCACGCATTGCTCGGCTTGCAATGGAGCATACCTATTGGCGTTCGCCCGAAGGTGGTGTGCCGTTGGTCGCCGACATGTGGAGACGGGATACCCATCCCGCTGGTTGGATCGATGCCGTTGTCGATGACCATTGTTGGACCAGCCGAGGTAGGGCCGCTTGTTCGCCGCGGCTCTTCCAATACTCCCGCATAATCATGCGCCTCACGAGATGCTTGATCTTGGCGAGTTCATATACCCACTTTCGCTAGGGAACAAGTCGTATGGCTGTTCCGATGTCTTCTGGAGTAGTTGAACACCTTATGACGAGGTCTCCCCGCATCTAGGGACCAATCCTCCTCTGGGACCCAGCTCTACAGCGATCACACTGACTTCTTGTTGGAGTTGCCCCGTATCTTGCGATACTTCCTCCTACAGTTGCGTAGTGGGTGTGGGCTAGACACACGGCGGCGTGCGCCATTTGTAGGCGTTTGTGAGAAACCTGTAAAAAGCTTCAGCAGCTCCACCTCCGTGTACTCTACGGCTGGAGTTGGTGCTTCTTGGGTTGGAGTCGAGGCGGGCGGCTGGAGAGCCGCCATGCTAAGCCGCCTGCGGTTGCTTTTGGCGTAGGCTGAAGCCGGCGCGCGTACATCTCCCTTGAGCTCCCTTGACCCGCAGATTCCTTGGGGAGGCGAGCCTCTAGGACAAAGGTTGCGCCGCTCCTTCTTGGCCTTGGCGAAAGGCTCTCTTCAAGGCCTTCTTGGACTCGACCTACGGAAGAACGCCCGGGGCTTGGGTTTGATGGAAGTAGGTCTTCTCGCGATGCTCGAAGACCGCTACCGGGGGGTGCGTGCGAAGGAGATCGGGAGTGGGGTCTCGATGTCGACGGCGCCCCGCAGGTCCCTTCGGCTTGCTCTTGACTCATCATGGGGCGAGCCTTCGGTCTTTGCGGGGAACGCCGGCTTGGTCTCCACAAGTCGTGCTCCCCGTCGCTCCGGAGATCGACACCACGAACTGCCCGAATTGAATCGGGCCGGCCTCTTGGGTGGTGGCGGCGTCGGATGGTCCTCCTACAAGAAGGGGACCATTCATTAAGACAGCTCCACCATAAGAACCATCATGCAGCATGCTGTGTTGTTGGAGGATGAGCGAAGACGAATCCGGCGACCACATAGCAGCAGAGAGATGGGAGGAGAACCACGCGTCACCGGGCGTGCCAATTTGTTTGGACACCGAGAAAACCCGCCTCGGCGGCTTCCGTGTGGGAAAGGAATGCGGGCGTGCCAGTGTACTCTCGTACACAAAACAAAAAGAGTAGAGGAACAAGTATATTATTAATCATCACGAGTAACAATTACAAGTTCCTAATAAACGTCGCCATGACCAGCCGGCGGCACTCTAACCGGGCGATTGTGTCTTCATGGTTCATAGGGCCTCGGAAGGCACCTACTTAATTACCCCCGTGATTAAGATCACGGAGCACCTCCGATTAAGCTGCTGTGGTCGCTGCCGCCGATCTTCGCTTCACGTCTCCATATGGTGTGCTGGTGTAGATGTGGATGGCGTCGGCGTATCCATGGCCTTGTCGGTCCATGAGCCGCTTGAAGAACATGGCTGGAAAGGAGCCATGCCGCCTGTGTCGTCTTCCTCGTCGGTCGAACGTCACGTGTAGATGTAGTGGAAGTAGCACGCGCATGGTCGGTGTAGATCGGCTCGATGACTTGACTTCAGCAACGTAGTCGAGGTACGCCGCGAACTTGATCGTAGAGGTAGTCGAAGCAGTGGATGAAGACTTGCCGGACGTAGACGTACACAAACTGGACGTAGACGTACACGGGCGCCGCTGGATGTAGATGTACACGAGCATCAACATGACGTGCGTGCATGGCGGCACGTCGCCTGGCCTTGCTTGCACCTTGCCTTGCCTTGCTTCTTCACGGTTTGGAATCTCATACACACACATGCATGGTGTGCGTGACGTCTATGTCCTGGCCACCGGCTCCAGGTCCTTGCATGCACGCGCGCACGACTGATGATCGCGCTGCACTTGAACTCCAGGCCTCGTCGATCTCCATGCCCAGCGGCCGCCTCAAGAGTTCGGCGTCCGTGTGCGTGTATGTGTCCGACGCCGCCGTGTATCACTAGATGCAATCATGCGAAACTGACAATACGAGATGGATTAGAACTAGATCGGATACTCACCCATGGTGGTTACAGAAGCCATCTCGATCTCCTCCTCTCTTGCTGGTGAAGGACGAGGACGCCGGTCAGCGAACGGACTTGACGAGAGGAATCTGCCTGCGCTTCTTCTCAGATGGATGCAGGTGTCGTCGACGGCCGGACGTACGTGAATACAAGACCTCAGGGTGGAGTCTTGGCAGCCCGACGGCGTGTGCGTGTATGTGTTGTTGTGTTCTCTCGGGAGCCCAGGGGCTGTTTATATAGGCCAAGCGCTAGGGGTTGAGGGGCAGGCTCTCGGCTGCACCCGTGCGCCGCCAGGAGGTTGTTACGGCAGCCGAGATATCCGGAGCTCTTGCTTATCTCTCCGCGTCAACGCGCTCCGATTGATCGGCAACAGAATATCTCTGGCTTCGTACGTATCCATCCAGAACCTTTCGCTGAGACGTGGGACCGTTGATCTCACGTGCCCCATAGGGAGTCTCTTGGCACATCAAAATATCGCCTCTATCTTCTTCTAGAATTAATACGTACTTATCCGGTTAACAAATATCTTAACTATACGCATTCAACAGCGCTTAGTAGAAACCCACGTTTGGTTAGCTTCTCCCGTGTAGAGTCCATGACACATGGACCCGACGTGGTGTGTATAATCATGTGGGCAGATGTGGTGTAAATACGTGCAGGCGTATATACGATTATACTGCCAACTACTCCAGCTCTATACAAGTGCACGTATAATGAGAACTGCACTTGTCAGCTTCCTTGTCTGACTCTATCAGTATGTAACAGGCGTATATGTGTATAGATTTTATTCTAACGAAAATCCATCAACGCGCATATACTCAGGTTCTAGAATATTCTAGACCACGTGTTGACATGGGCCGCCGTATGTATGCATCGTACAACGTCCTCCGGCCATATACGTGTACACATACACATATGTATTGCAGTTGCGTTTACCCTTTTGTCTGACCGAGGTACATGCAACGTGCATGACCTTGTAGTAGCTTTCATAGCTATTAGCTCATGTCAAGCACATATATGCGTATATGCACTCTTGTTAGCTTATTAGCTTGCACGTCGAGATGCATGCCATCATGCATGGTGAGGCATGTATATATGTATATATAGTCTTGCAACAAACTTCCGTTAGCTATTTAGCTTACACGTTCGTGTCTTGCATATATATATTTTTACTCTTGATGGCATACACCAATATATATATATATATATTGATTTTAATAGTACAAAAATCCATCAAACAAGGGGGTTGAAGATCTCGTGTATGATAGTGATAGAGAGACTAGGTGATTTAGGAAGGTGATCATGTGAACATGGGCTAGATGAAGTATCTATGAAGCAACTCTCATACTCACTGATGTTGTCCTCCTTCTCAAACTCCAAGGTTAATTCATCATGGTTGTCTAAGGAATCCCCTGGGTTTGTGTCTCTCAGGCTGATAGTGTCTAAGATGTCATCCATACAATCAATGGTTGTGGTACATAGGTTTTTAACACTCTCAAGCCATTGTTGTGGGTCTTCTTGGTGGTCTTGATGATTCCTATGCTTAGGTTGTTGTGGTAAATTTCTACGCTCATCATGAGTCTCAAAGAAGGAAGCATATGTGGATTCATCGGGGACAAGGATGGGTTTAGAGATGGGTTCAAATAAATCATCTTGTCTAGACATAGAAGAGGAGAAGATAAGATTGTCTTCTAGATAGCTTTGCTCTCCTTCTATGGCATAATCAAACATACCATCCTTGGGTTCTTCCCAATGTCTTTGGAAAGAATAAGCATATTCAATAAGAGATTTCTCCTTAAAGTAATCTGAATTATAATCACTTGGAAATCTCTTATAAACACTTTCAATAAGAGACATCTCAAAAGAATTTGAATTGTGGTCACTTAGAGGTCTCTTGTATGGATGAGAATTTACTATTCTCCCAAAATCACTAAGGGCCCGTTTGGATCCTTGGAATTTGGGGAATTGGAATCTACTTAATAAATTAAGCTATTTAGTTTGGAATTTGAGATTCCCTAACTTTCCAAAGTTCACAAATAAGCCTATCTCAAATTCATAGGGTGGGAGATAGGAATTGAATTCCATTGACTGACCGCGAAACACCCTTTGAGATAGGCTTATTTGTGAACTTTGGAAAGCTAGGGAATCTCAAATTCCAAACTAAATAGCTTAATTTATTAAGTAGATTCCAATTCCTCCAAATTCCAAGAATCCAAACGGGCCCTAAGGGTAGGTTCACAAAGTTCTTCCAAAGGTGGAATTTCTTCTTCCTTTGGGGGATTTTGGGATGTTGGTGGTTTAGGATGGATAGCTAAGTCTTGAGATTGGAATTATTGTGAATTAGCTATCGTAGTTTTCTCTCCTTGATCGGAGGGTGATTCTTCCTTTTTCTCGGGAAAAATTCTAGTAGAGGTGGCGTATCCACAACATCTGTCAATGAGATCTCTTGCTTCTCTAGCAGACAGAGAAAGAAATGCACCTCCTAAAGTTGCACTAAGGACTTCTGCATCTTCCTTAGTAAGACCTAAATAAAAATGTTGAAGAAGGATTGGGTCTGGAATACCAAGGTCTGGGCCAGTGTTGATGAGGTCATTAAAACGATCCCATTATGCAGTAAGAGACTCTTTTTTATTTTGTTTAAAAGTTAGAAGTTCTATACGAAGACGGGCCACTCTGGAGGTGGGAAAGAAATATGTACAAAATTTGGACATTAAAGTTTCCCAATCTCCTTTCACTCTCTCTACATTCAAGTAATACCATTGTTTAGCTTTTCCCGTCAAAGAGAACGGAAAGAACTTCCAGCGTAAGGTATTATTGGATATGCCTTCCAAACGAAAGCAACCCATGATTTCCTCAAACTTTTGTAGGTGTGAGTGTGGGTTGGCCTCGCCTTCTCCCGAGAAGGCTACTTCCTGAACCATTCTTATATAACCCAAGCGTAGCTCATAGGACTTTGCTAGGATAGGCTCTGAAGACTCTGGTTGCCTAAAGCTTTTGCTTGTGGGTATATGATATTTATAGATAGGCGTGGAATTCATAATGAAATGGGAACGAAAGAATAGAAGATATAAGAAGATAAAAGAATAAAAGAATATGATACAAGGATAAGGTAGATTCGAAGTCAACTCGGCAACCGTGTCCCCGGCAACGGCGCCAGAAATGCTTGTTAGTATTTGATAAGCCCACAGAAATATTTATAATAATCCGCAAGCGGACGGATACCGGTGAGCACTTCACCCGGGAGAGGGTTTAATATCGAATCCACAGGGAAACGGGTGAGGGAGACTACGATCTAATTTTAACCCGGAGTAGCACAAGACTTAAGAAGGTTGAGAGTGTAGAAAGGTTTACTAAGATATCTAATTCTTATCTTGGTAAGTGATGTTGATAGTATTCTTATGGGGATGTACTCAAAGGAAAGTAAGGCCAAAACTTACTATTCCCCAGTAACTGGTTCCTACTTAGTCCTATCCAATGGGAGGTGGAATCCAAAGGAATCAATGGTACTGTCACTACCACGAACTACCACACTCCGGAAGATAGGGTGCATCTAACGAGATACCCGTGTCCAAACACCACGTTTGCACTGTGAATATTACTCTAATCTAGGTACCAGATTAAAGCACTCAAAAGAGACTCGTAGACCAATAAGAATAATTATAACAATATTACTTACTAAAAGAAGAAGTAGATTACCAGAGTAATTCCAAGTGTAGATTAACTTCCACTGAGGTACAAGTATGGAGATAGCACCGACAGACCGGTACTTCCTCCGATTCCTTCCCTCTCTCTATCTCTCTTGTTCTAAAGATTAGAACTAATGAGTTCTAATCCTCTCTTGCATACTAACTCTTCTAGTTCTAGTTCTAATCTAGACCTAGAGAGGATAGGTTGTCCTCACATTGGGACACCTCTATGACCAACAGGTCAAGAGATATGAATGATAATGAATTAGGGTTTAGCCCTGGGGTCAGGGGGTCTTCTTATATAGGCCTTGGCGATGAATGATGACCATTGGATCAAACCGACCTTCAATAACGGTGTAGATACAACCTCAAGGTCGGTGGTAAACCGACATAAAAATGTGAGGCTGACAGGAGGACCCCACCTGGCGGCCGGCCTAAAAGGCTCTGGCGGCCGCCAGGGTCTAGAAGCTTCTCAGTTTCCTGTTTCTTCTGGTGTCCTCTGGTACCTTCTAGAGTGTTTTAGTCCACATTTTGGGTTGAGTTACTTCACGGTTAAGTCTTGTCATCGTATGAGATGTATATTCCGGAACTTTCTCCATTCTTCTCTGCATTTATCTGTTAAGTCCCTAAAAATATATAAATCATCAAAGCTCGTGGAATTATGTTAGTTAAGCCCCTAGACTTATGTTGATATTCATTTTAAGCCCTTATTCATGTTTAATTGACTAGTAATATTATGCTATAACAGGTGTCAACATCATCCATGGCCACTAAAGTGTTTACAACTTCAACAGTACAGTCTCACCAAATAATACCCATCTTAACTAAAGTGCCAGCTTAGACAACTTTGTAAATCCTCATACCTATACCTACTAATAAAGAGAGAAAATTTTAGTCCCATCTCTTTTTTCACCTTTTTCTGCCACCGTTTTCTGCCTTTTTTTCACCTTTTTCTGCCACTGTTTTCTGTTTCCGGGGCGTGTACGGCTCGATCTTTGAGTACGCTCTTGACTCAAGTGTAGGAGATCGGACCCCGCGGCCCTCGCTCTCCCGGCCCTCTCCGACTTTCCGAGAATATTTGGTCGCGTGGAGGAAGCCAGTATCGACACGGTCAAGTAGCTCTACGACGAGGGAGCCGCGACCGTGCGCCATGCCGGCGCCCTTGTCGAGTCTCCTCGGTGAGGACGTCGCCGCCAAAGCCGCAGCGCTTGCCGGGCTGACCACGGACGACGCCGCCGCGACGATTTGCTCGGCACCCGCCGCCCGTGGCAACGCCCACCGCCGCTGGAGCCCCGCTCCACCGTGCGCCCGTGACCGCCGCGGCCAGCAAGCCGACTTACCGCACCCCTCCGCCATGCCGGCCGGTGAGTCGGAACGCCACCACTTGCCCGCTACAATAGCCACCGCGCGACGCGCCATGCCCTATGACACAGTCCGCCAAGCTACTCACCGCTGGCCGACGCCCACGCTCACCTTCTTCTCCCTTGCTTCCCCTGCCCCCTCTCCTTGCTGATGGCTCGATTGGGGAACGAGGATGACGAAAGAGCGCGAGCAGACCCGTGACTACATGAGACGCACACACACATTATCCTCTTCCCTACGGGCCCACTTGTCATAGGAAGCGCCCACCTCCTCTTCCTTTGAATGGACTCGGTCGACTAGAATAAAGAGAGAGGGAGAGTTATCCACCAGATCGGCTCATGAGCCCATGGATCGGCCCAACCTCACGCGTCAGCCCACTGCTAAACACTACGTGCACCCCAAGAAGCGTACATAGGAGGATGAAAACCCATTTTCCCAGTATTTCTGAGAGCCGGAAAGTTGCCGTTGCTCTAACGTGCTTTTGTGTGATTTCTATCATAGAACCCAAGTAGTAGAGAAGTATTCAGGAACCTTTATCTCTCCCGCTGTCCTCTCAACTTGCTTGCTACACATTTATCTTAGAATTCTCTTGTGTGTGATATTAGTCATAACTCTTATCATATACCCCATCACTTTAGTCTAGTGGTTTGCTAAGTTAGTAGATGTTGTGAGTTATTAGAATTCTTTAGCCAAAGCTTCCCTATGGATACGATAATTTAGAAGACTCTCCTAGGGAAAAGCTACAATGATATTCTGTGCGCTTGCGGAATCTTTAATATTCTTTTAGCACATTGGTTTAGTAGTAAAAACAGTCGGACACATTACACATGTTAGTATCCTTAAATATATGCTCTGAGATTTGATTACATTGTACAATTTTTTTCATCATTAAACTAGGGGAACCTCACCCGCGCGTTGCTGCGGGAATTAAGAAAATACAATAAACACCCCGCGCGTCGCCGCAGGATGTCAGATGTTATAGGAAAAGATCTGCATAGAATATGAAGAATTATAATGGAGGCCACGTGAAAAATATTTAAAATGATATTTTTTATTTTATATAAATTCCTAATTTTAGGTAGTACTTCTTCCGTCACATATTATGTGCATGTTTACAGTTTAAAAAAATCAAAATAAATTGTCTCTATGACATGTAAAGCTGCTGTACACTTTGCTCGACAATTCTCCTCCACACGTTTATCCCCACCAAGCGCATGCCAAAAAAAAAAAAAAAAAAAAAAAATATCCCAACCGAGAGTCGATCTCAGTTCGAGAATTCCCCACCTCACGCCTCCCACCCTTCGGTCGTTTCATCCGGCGACGGTGAGGCCGCCTCGGCCGCGGTGCGGCGAGCTCTGCTAGGGAGGGTCGCGCGGTCGCAATACCTGTTCCGCGCACACCATGGTTGCCGCTAAACTGGGCTCCCCGGCTCTGGGCGCCGCAGGTCGTCGGGCGGCCTTTGCCTGTATCTTTGTGGGCGACGCCCGTCGTGGCGCGCCGAAAACGCGAGCTCGGCACGCGACGCGGCCGACTGGCGAACGCAGCGGACGGCGCCAGCGCGGCCGGCGAGCTAGCTCCACGGGCGGTCCACGATGGCGACGATTAGCACGGCACCGCGGCGGCTCGATTTGGTGCCCGACCCACGGTATCGTAGCGCGGTCCATCAAAAGCCGCCGGCTTCCCCCGGGCACGCAGGTCACCTCCTCTCCCCCTGCTCCTTGCTAAATCGGATCACGGGGCACCTTCCATTGCTTTGGAGATGCCTGTTGCTCTGGTTTACCTGATTATATAGGATTGTAGAGCAGTGACTCATCGCCATCATGGAGAGTGGAGACCTTTGGCATCCTGTAATTGAATTGCCAAGGTGGATAATAATAGCACAATGCCAATTCATCTGATCAATTAAGGGGAAGAGGCCGGGAAACAGAAGAGTTGGATGAGCAAATGCAAACGGATGGAGAACGTTTCGCCATCGTTTGATTACCACTCTCGGGACCAATCAGAGCCCTGAGAATTCTTTAAGGATGGCTAGTGGGGAGCTCCTATATAGGAGTTTTAGATTTTAGATAAGATGTGGTTGTTCAGGAGTTATTATTTTTTTTAATTCATCTTCAAGCTTAGGAAACCTGGGATTTATTCTAGGTAGAATACCTGACAAATTAAAGGCACTGTAGAATAATAAGAGAGGAAGGCAAGAGATGAAATGCCAATTGGCAAGCAATAAACACATAAAAATTTTAAACATGCAACACAGTGCGATTTGGTGGCTAAATGTGGCAGATAAGACAATCCTCACTCGTCATCCTTTAAATGCACCCTCTATCCGCGTCCTAGTCATCAAAATTCTTCCCTCTACATCGCTTTCTCCTGCACTTATGCATCCTTTATATCTCTACTCTATACTAACTACCCAATATTTTATCCAACCATCCCAACTACCATCTCCGCTCTCCTCACTTTTTATTTTCCTTTCCTTTTCTTTTTTCATTCTTTTTTATCTTTTTTCCTGTTTTTTCTTCCTTTTTTTCCATTTCTTTTTTCTCGGCTCGGCCCTCTCCTCTCTCTCTCTCTCCTTTCTCGTGTCTTTTTCTCTGCCCAGCTGCCGCTTGCCCGTGCCATCCTGCATCGCCGGCGAGGCCGCTCCACCCCGTGTCGGCCGCCGCCGCCACCGGAGAGGCCGGCGGTTCGCGGCCGGTAGCCATGGGCGAGGTGGAGGCGGCGCAGCGCGACCTTGATATCCTCCATAGGAGAGCGGATGGGTGTGCGGGAGACGGCCGTCAGGCAGCGCAGCCTCCAACCGGTGACGGTACGGCTCCGGCGGTTGGCGTGGATTGAGGCGAGGCGACGGCGGACGACCTCGAGGGCGGGCGACACGGTTCGAGGTGAGGCGAGTTTCTTATCCACCTCGATTCAGCTGGCGAGCTGCTCTCAATTCTACTCGTCGCGGGTGGCGAAGGAGCGGCCCCAATGGCGGCGGCGGCGGGTTCCTCTCGGCGTCATGACCTCGAGTCGCGGCGGCGGACCTCGCCTAGTGACCTCAAGCGTGGGGACGGTGGACCTCGCCCGATGACCTCGAACATGTGGCGGCGGACCTCGCGTGGCGGTCAACGGGTTCCTCTCTAGTGGCGTCCTCTCTGTCCCTTCCGAGCACAGGCGCACAGATGAGCTCGCTCGAGCAGGCGGGACCCACGCCATGCTGGCCGATGCTATAGGTCCTGGAAGCCCGTATATTTGTCGCAACGCTCGCCGTTTCGAATGGGATACCAATGCATGTTGCGGGGTTATTTTCCGGTATAGGCTCTTGCCTGATGTGTTTAAAGGGGCTAGTGCAGATACTCCCTCCGTCTCACAAAATAAATGTCCGTTTTTACTTCTACAATCTTCATTTGACCGTTCGTCTTATTCAAAAAAAAAATAGAAAATTTTAGCTATATTGTTATGAATTATTTTACCGTAGAGATACTTTCATAATGAATATACATAAGAAATTTAAATAAGATGAATGGTCAAAAAATAAAGAATTTTATCGAAGCGATCGATTATCCTTGAGTTCATGGGTGCGCGAAATTATATGGGCCTTGCTGGCCCATTCAAAAAACACCACTCCGCCAGTGCTCACACACACAAATATATATATATATATATATATATATATGGTAGGGCGGTCATATATATCCTCGTGTTCGCATATTTTCCCAAGGATTTTCCGCGTTATGCATATATCCGTCGCCGATATATATATATATAGGGGTAGGGTTTGCGTGCGTGTGTTCATATATATATATATATATATATATATATATATATATATATATATATATATATATATATATATATATATATATATATATATATATATATATATATATATATATATATATATATACACGTATATATATATAGGAGAGTATAGTCTGTAGCTAGCTATAGAATGTAATATTCTGTAGCCAGACCAGACTGTACCATCCATGGCGCGAGCAATACCGACCCAGGCGCGCTCTAGTCATTAACAGCGGACCGGCCGGCTCTAGTCATTAATTACCGCCGCATGCAATCCCTCCGCGTGAGTCACGCTAGTAATCAATTACTGTGGCATGCAGTACTGTGGCATGCAGTCCATGCATTACGTGGTGTGCGTTGGTAATTTTTTGACTTTCCAACAATGGTTACTAGAGTTGACACCAGAACGTATTTACGAGAATCACAACCAGAAATATTTACGAGAATCTGTATCAGTATATTTACAAGAATTTGCACAAATATTTACGAGAATTTGCATTAAGTATTTACAAAAGTACAAAATTTTCGTAAATACTTGGTGCAAATTCTCTTAAATACTTAATACATCACAACAAAAATTCAACAAAAATTTGGTCGGTAATGAATCACACATGAACTTTGGGATGTATCTTGTTTACAAGAATGACTTCAGCATAAGTTGCATGTTTACGATAATTCTGGTTACAACAATACTAACAATATTTACTAGAATTTTCACCAATAAATATTTTCAAGAATTCGACGGACGATGAGCTAGCATGTCGTGTTCCTTCCCGTCCCGCACCCGCTCCGGCGAGGCCGCCGCCGAGTTCGACGCCAGGGGACGCTTGAGCCACGCCGTGGTGCCCGACGTCTTTTGCCGCCTCCACAATCTGCGTCGATGACACCATCTCCTCCGGCGGAGGCGCGCCAGCGCAACGTTGGGAAGAAGAATGCATGCAGGAGATCGGTGGCAAGAGCATCGGCCGCGGTCAGCAAGGACGGGCCACTTGCGGCAGCGAGGACTCCCTCGTCTCCTCCTCCGAATGATCACACGCATCAACAGATTAAATTGGAACCGGTAGTTGAGGAGGGATGGAAGGTGCTGCTGCCCGTCCGTTGGATAGATGGCATGCATCAGTCCAGTCGGCCAATGTGATGACCAGAACCAAGACACCGCCGGTGGAGGCTGGGGACGGTCAGCAGCGATCACGGACGATCTGCAAGGGCCGATTCGGACCACGAGGGGAAGCTGCGCGTCGCTGGGTGGGGATTACTCCGTGCCGGGCCGCGCCGTCATGGATCCAATGTGCAGGAATTAGAGAATGCTTTCAGTAATTTACTAGAACTTTGTACAGTTAGTTACGATAACTCATTGTCGGAGAATGGTAATTTACCAGAATCTGTGCCTCTTCGTGGACGAGGCCTGCTGTTGTCCTGCATCCGCCATGGCATGCAGAAGGCCCCCGGGCACCATAGGGACAGTGTCGGCATCAATGCTAGGAGGTGGCCGTCAACACCACGAAGGGGAGCCTCCATTTGTTCGTCGTGGACGAGCCCTCGCCTAGATCTACCATGGGAAGAGTGCTGCTGGGGTACCGTAGAGAGGGGCCGTCGTCGAGGTCGACGCGGTGGAGTTCCCCGTCGGTCACGCGGGTTCCACGCCGCAAGGAGCGCGTGCAGGGTCGGCGATGCATGGCCTGGCAAGCGGCCTGTTGGCCTCTGCTGGGCTGCGCCGGTCCGCTGTATGTCGAGCCTCCGCTGCGGCGCCGAAGAAGGCAGGCCGCGGCGGTTGCCCATGCACGGCGTCTGCGGTGCGAGAGGTCCGTCTGCTGCGGCGCCGAAGAAGCGAGCTCATAGGATCATCGTGGTGGTGGCTGCCCGTGCACGGCGTCCGCGGTGCCCAGAGGTAGGTCGCGAGAGCCGGCGGCCGGGAAGGCCGACATCGTTGACGACGCCGCGCAGGAGAAGAAGCTGGCTGCGAGGGCAAAATTTGGGATGGTGCGGGTGTCCCTCAACACAACCCATTGACTTTTCTCGAGATGGAAATAAGCGTAATTGTTGGGTGAATTAATGAACTAGTATTTATGGTCTTTATTAGTACGGTGGGTGAACAGATAGAGCGCTCTGACCATGCTGCGTCGGTGGCACCTGGGCTCGCTCAGTTCTGGTCCAGCTACAGAATTTAGTATTCTATAGCTAGCTATAGGGTAGTAGTTCTATATATATATATATATATATATATATATATATATATATATATATATATATATATATATATATATATATATATAAATACACCGGGTGCATTCCCAACCTATCCCAGCGTCTCCTCCTAGCATGCTGCTCTGTCAAATTGACAATAGGCCCGTCTCTCTACCTCCCCCACCTCATTCCCGCAGCTGATTCCCCACCTCCCCCACCTCCTTCCCGCAGCTGGTCATCGGGCACCAATTACAACCAGTAATGTATTCGATTTGCAACACTATCTGTGTTCCAGTTACAACCACTGACAGAACTGCTAGCTAATCTCTCTCCACCTGCCCATCCCGCATGCAGGGAATCTTTTTTGTTTCGGATCGAAAAAATGCAATATCTTCTAAACCGTTGCTCCAATTTTAGATCCGTTTGCACCAGGTTATTGAAAAAATGTGCTTAACAAAATGAGATCCAACATGACTATATTTGACAAACTTTTTTTTTTTTTCGCGTAATTGCAACTCATCATACTATGAGTTGCCATCGTGACTACAACACAATTGCAACTTGACTGTAGCATACTTAGCGCTTGTTGTAACCACTTGGAACATATTTTTCACAACCTAGTTGCAAGCCTAGCTAGTTACAACCTAGTTACATGCAACCGTAGTGCTTGTTGCTACTACATGCAACTTGTTACAACCTAATTGCAAGTCTAGCTGGTGAACAACGTATATTTTATACACCCTATGTTTGTACTCTACCAATTGCAACTGTGAGACTAGACCAATCGTAACTATAACACCATACTCATTGCAACTTGACGGAACTAGCTAATTCAAACAAATTTGATCCAGTGCAACTAGACCTGATGCAATTGTAACCTAATGCAGTCCAATTATGACTCGAGTCAGGCCAGTTGCAACTAGACAAGAACCAATGACAGCTCTGTGTCTATGTCTTTAGTATAATGCTGAATTGTAAACTGTTATAGTATCAATTACAAATATTTTTAACTGTAATTTTAGTGAGGAGTATATGCAATTTGTATTGCTACTGATCCTACGTTGCCCTGGACATTTTTGTTGTGTTGAGCATATGTGTTCAGGTTGTAGACACATTCTACTGATTGGACATAGGATAGGGAGGACAATCAAGGACAGATATCATGTTGAATACACATGCAAACAAGTGCAATCAGACAGTGGGGCTATGTGAATTCAGAGAAGGAAGGAAAACGCTTCCTAACAGTGTGACCACCACAGATTAAGTCGTGAAGAGCACAGAAGGAAAAATAGACAATTTTTTTTATAGAATAAGAATAGACAAGAGAGGGTCCTGCCCTAGCACAACAAACAACTCACAATAGACAATTCTTTTCTATGGAAAAACAGAGACAAGATAGGGAGCTGTCCTGGAACAGCAAACAAGTAAAAATAGACAATTTTTTTTATGGAATAACAATAGACAAGAGAGGGTCCTGTCCTAGCACAACAAACAACTCACAATAGACAATTCTTTTCTATGGAAAACAGAGACAAGATAGGGAGCTGTCCTGAAACAGCAAACAAGGAAAAATAGACAATTTTTTTTATGGAATAACAATAGCTAAGAGAGGGTGTTGTCCTAACACAACAAACAACTCACAATAGACAATTCTTTTCTATGGAAAAACATAGACAAGATAGGAAGCTGTCTTGGAACAGCAAACAAGGAAAAATAGTCAATTTTTTTTATGGAAAAACAATAGACAAGAGAGGGTGCGTCCTAACAAAGTAAACAATTGACCGTACGATCAAAAACCAGCGGTCAGACTAGTCATCCAGTCAATTGATTTGACAAATCACTGCACCCAAGACAATTGACAAGACAAAATACAAATTGCAACCTAGTTGATAGCCAATTGCAATAGATTGATGACCACGAGTTGCAACAACCCACGGCTGGTAAGTTACCATTTGCAACAATGGACTGTCTCCATTTGCAACACCGCAAGTGACACAATCGCAATATGTTGATGACCACTATTGCGGACACACAAAAAAGGGCCAAGAAATTATCATAACACCAAACGGATGTAGCAGATTGTTTACAAACTATGAGCTCAGCATGATTAAACACCCAACAGATGGTACCATCCTTAACAAGATCTAACTAAAAATGGAGATCATGGACCCTAAAGTCGACAACCGCCATAAACCCTAAACCCGGCAAACACCATGAACCCTAAAGTCGGCAAACGCCATTAAAAGTGTCTCTCAAAAACCTTGACTGAGAAGGGGGCATGCTTAACAACATGGTCAATAGTCATTTGCAACATGGTGATGACCCATAGTAACACAATGGCTAGTAAATTACCATTTGCGACATGGGAGTGTCTCTAGTTACAACACCACAAGTTAGACGATTGCAACCTAGTTAACAACCATTTGTAACAAGGGTGATAAACACAGTTGTGACTACAACACTAGTAAAAACTCCATTTGTAATATTGGAGTGTCCACAATTACAACAACAGAAATAACACGATTGCAACATGCTCCATTTCCGTTTTTACAAATCTTTCGTCCTTGTGTAGTCTCAAACAATAATTGTAAAAAACCTTGTTGCAAAAAAAAAAAAAAAAAAATGCAAATTGCAACCTAGTTTATAGCCAATTGCAACAAGTTGATGACCACAGATTTGCAACACCACTGCGGTAAGTAAGCTACCATTTGCAACAATGGACTATCTCTAGTTGCAACACTACAAGTAACACAATCGCAACATGTTGATGACCACCGTAGCAAACACACAAAAGGGCGATAAATTACTATTTGCAACAATGGAGTGTCTCCGGTTGCAACACCTCAAGTGACACAACTACAAGAAATAAAAAACATCAATAACAAAAAATATATACGGGATAACCAAATGGCCAAGTACGAAAAAAACACTACAATCTCATCAATAACAAAATATATACAAGTTTGCAATCGAGCACGATCTAGTTACAACTAGAGCACGATATAGTTACAACTAGGAGTAATTGCAAGATATATTATCCCCATGCACACACACAACTGGAACCTTGCCAGCTTCTTCTTGTCGAGCACCTTGGTCATCTAAAACAAAAAATAGGCATCAGATTCTACATGTGAAGAACCTCGGATGTTGTACACAGATATTGTAGACCATTTGCAACATGGAAAATAGCACAATTGCAACCTCGGATGTGACGCAATTGCAACCTGGAATATTAGCTAGCAACCAAATCGTCTGCTAGGCGTGCGGAACAAATCCGACGAGTTCGCCGTGCGGATTCGAGGCACATGACCTTATCACTTAATCAAAGGAGAGTGGAATTTCAGAGAATAACAGTAATAATTTAGCATGTACCTGCCAGCCAATACCACAACTAAGAACAGAATGTGGGATTGGTGTGGCAACGCGCGGGGAATTCTTCTAGTTCTATATATCATTGTGTTGCTAATTGATACACAACAAATCCTTTCTATATGGAGACATGCATAAGATGGACAGCAGGGCAGCTTGTCATTGTTCAAAATGTCATTGTTCATCATATAACAATAGGTTCAGTACTAGAAATGACAGGTTCCAAAACTCACCATGGCTATCTCCTTTTCCCTGCTAATAGAAACATTCAATTAATAGAAATATCCAGTTATTCAGTAACTAAAAAAAATATTGATCCTAGAAATATATCCTTGCCATCTAGCAGCTAGAAAAAAAATTAAGTGATACCTGTGTACATATATCCTAGTCATCTCCTGTCCTGTACTGAAACGGTTCTCTACCAAGAAATGCAAACAGCCATTCTACTACTGAATGACCAAAAACATTCAGAGTTCTGTTGACTGAAAATTCAATTACCACTAATAGCAAAAATACAACACCAAAAACACAAGTAAAAATAATACCTCGTCCTGATTGACTAATCACATTCAGTTATCGATTCAGTTATCAAGACTGAACACATTCAACTATCAATTTCTAATAAACTGAAAATATTCAGTAGCTAGAAATAAAATAATGTTTAGTGATTGTACACATTCAGTTATCAAATCTGATGCCATGGTATGCATTTTAATAGCATAATAAATAGGTACCTCAAGCTTCTCATTATTGGATCAGATAGCAATCAATAGTAGTCCTATCAAGTAATAGGAATCTACAAATTAAATAGGAAACAAAAATTTAGGATGAGAAAATCAATTAACAACCTAGCGTGTGCCATTCTGTACCATGTGACTGTAACACCATGAATAATATCGCAGGATCCCTACAATGTCTTTTGCTCCACTCCTCAGTCAGCTCCAAAAACCCTCTTTTCTAAAAAAAGGCAACACAAACTGCAAATTGCAACTGGTTAATAGCCATTTGCGACATGGTGATAGACCGCAGTTGTGACAATAGGGGCTAGTAAATTGCCGTTTACAACAATAGAGTGGCCCAGTTGCAACAATGAAAATGACATGATTGCAACCTTGTTAATTTCTTCAGTTTAGTCAGTATCTCAAGTATCTTTCAGTATTTTCTTCTATGTTTATTAGTATCTTAAGCAAAGACACCAGTAGTTTCTAGCATTTATCAATATTTTTCATTCAGTACCTGGCGGTAATCAGTATCTCCTAGTATTTCTATTTTTTTTTTTTTGGCAGTAATGCTCGTTACTTTGTCAGGCAGGTAGCAATGAGGATCAACCGCCAAGTGCTCAGCCGAGACAAACTAACCGAGTGTGAGGCTGAGGAGGATCGTGGCCCATAAAAAATTGATGCTTCGACCATATACTGAAACCACAATGACAACTATCTGATGCAGCGTCTCAGTTCATTTGGCAAAATGCTTTGCTCCTCCCGTGTTCAGTTATTCATGTGGCTAGTACACAAAGGTCGGCTACAGTGGAGAAACCACAACTGAACATCTTCTGTTCGAGTGCCTGAATGCCACCGAATTCTGGGAGGTAATTGGCGTACAACTACTACAATCACAAATTGTTGTCCACGCCGGTAATCACTCCTTCCTGAAGGTCAATGCGGCACCACAACAACAGGAAATATGCTAGTTGCGCTATGCTGCTGCTTCACCAACGCTGCTATTATTCAGTAGTATTGTCCCCTAAAAAATATTCAATAGTCTGTATTTTTTTGAAACACGCCGTCAAGCACACTGCCATTAGATTTAGTATTTCTCACGATTACCATCACTCTCGAGTCTGAACTTACAGATTTCAGCAGCAGCGCCGTGACCCGTGAAGCATAATTATAACAGGAATCCATCCATCGCCGCTACTCACCACTGCATCCGTGATGATCCTCTGCATCTGTGATGATCCCATCAAGCATCCAACCTTCTCTGCATCCCTATTCCCAAGCACGCTACATGACTGTACTCTCATCAGGCCCTTGCTGTTTCTGCATCGACGCTGCGCGGCAACCAGCGGAGGGATAGTCGCGACCCAATTAGGAGGCCAGGTCGGCACCGCCGTTGGGGGCTGTCCTCGCCGCCTCCATGGGCAGCCGTGTGTGCAGTCGGGCCGCTGGTGGCAGCCGCTCACGCAGATCAGGACATCGCCGTCGCTGGAGGCTGCCTACGCCTCCTCCATAGCCGGCTGTGCGCACAAATCAGGACACCGCCGCCACTGTAGGCTGCTGGACGCGTAGATCCACCGGTGCTGGGTTGGGGATGGCTGGGGTGGGGGATGCGTCGGTGCTGGGCTGGGGATGGAAACTTTGGGGGCGCTGCCGGTGTACCGCGGCCAGTGAAGGAGGGCGTGCGGCAGGCCGGGGAAGGAGGATGCGCACCACCGGTGCCCGGAGGCCGAGGAAGAAGGACGGGGCGTGGCTACTGCTTTGCTTGCGACTCGGGGAATTGGGGAAGAAGAAAAAGAAGAGCGAAATACGTGTATTCCATTATGAAAGTTGGTCGATACGTGTATGCCATTGAAAATTGAGTTGGTACCTGTGTGCCATGACGCGAACATTTTGTTACTTGTACGCCATTCCGTCACCTATCCCGTCAAACTTAACAGATTTTGGGTTATGACCGGGTGGGACCATCTAATCACTTGGCAATCTTGCCCTTGGACAGAAAGACCAGTACCGGCCACCGAGTCTCGCGTCTCCTTCTCGCGTGCAGGCGACGAGCACCGGCCCTCCCTGGCCCCTGCCCCCCCAGCCAGCGACGAGCTTCGGCCCTCCTCGCCCCTGGCTGGGCCGCGCGCGGCCAGCTCGGGCAAGTCTCCTCCCTCGCCCGCCCCTCCCTCCCTCGCTCCTGCTCCCGTAGATACTCCTCGGCATCCTCGCCGCCGGCGCCGTCGTAGCGGTCGCCGACCCGGACGCGACGCCCGCCGAGGTGGCCGCCGCCGCGCGCGACTCGGGCGCGGCCATGGTCGTCGCCGCGCCGAAGATCGCCGCGAAGCTCACCGCCGTCGTGGGCCTGCCGCCGCTGCTCGTCACGTCGCGCTCGCCGGAGGATGCCGCGGCGCTCTCGGCCGAGGAGCTCATCGAAGGCAGTGACCCTGCTGCCGCTGCTGAGGTGTCCGACTCTGATGTGGCCTTCCTGGCCTATCCAACGTCCGCCGCAGCCGTGACGATCATGACGCACGCCGACCTCGTCGCTGTCATGGCCCACGTCGCGGACGGCGGCGGCCGCCGGGTGTGCCTCGCGTCCCTTCCCATGTGCAGCGCCCACGGCCTGCCGCTGCTCGCCCTCGGGCTCCCCGCTGCGGGAGTCACCACGGTGCTGCTGCCTACGCAGTCCGATGCGAGGGCGGCGAGAGAGGCGGTGGCCACGCACGCCGCGCACGGACTCGGTGGCCACGCCTGAGGAGGCGGCGGCAGCTCTCGCGGCTCCCGTGCCACTCGATGGGAAGCTCTCCTTGGTAAAATATGTCTCCGTTCCTTGGAAACAATAACAATTCTTTTTTGGATAAATGGAACAAACCATCTACCGAAGCGCAGCATGCCCAGTACTTGTGGTCTAGAACGACTTTTATTAAAATGATGCTGGTACTCTTCTCACTAAATGTTATGCTTTCCATTTTTATTAAAATTATTTATGCAATATTATTCAATAGAACCACTTTTTATGCATATATGATTTTTAAATCTTTTATGGAATATATTATCAAATACAATGACTTTACAAATTTATTTATGGAATCTTTTAACTACCAACGAGCAGGATGTTCATCCAGCACAACAGCCAACACAAACAAGTAGAAGGGCACAACGGTCTTTTTCCACCTCTGTTAGCCTCTGTTAGCACTCCATCCATCCATAATGACATACAAGTAACAAAAAGTTTAAGTCATGGCACACAGGTACCAACTCAATTTTCAATGGCATACACGTATCGACCAACTTTCATAATGGCATACACGTATTTCGCTCGAAAAAGAAAGGTTCGAGTGGAGTCAGGTGGGTGGGCTGGTTGGAGTCGGAGCATCTGGCTGAATGTGTCTGGTGCGAGAAGGACGGCCCGACCAGGTGCATCGGTTGGCCTGGGTGCATTGTATGTACTGAATGCACCCAGGTGCAGTATATACATACAGTGTGTATATATATATATATACTCGTTCACCACAAACCCTAAGGCTGCCCCCATCCATTCGCAACGCAGCCAAGCCGTCGTTCACAACAAACCCTATCCATTCGCAGCCCCTATTCGCAGCCAAGCCGCATCCATGTTTGCTGCTACTGCTGCTTTGAAAATCCTAAGACCCGGACCCCCGCAGGGATGCTCAAGCTTAACGCCCTCAAGACCCCTTTGCTAGTAAGATCTGTTGATTTATGCTGTCTTTTAATCATCTAACCTGTTGGTTCTCAGTTAGATATGTCGTTTTATGTTGTCCTTGGATGATCTGATCTGTTGGTTCTTAGATTATTAGTAAGATCTCCCAATTTATGTTGTCTTTGGATGATCTGATTTGTTGGTTCTTAGATGACTAGTAAGATCTGCCTATTTATGTTGTCTTTAGATGATCTGATCTGTTGGTTCTTAGATGACTAGTAAGATCTACAAATATATGTTGTCTTTGGATGATCTGATCTCTTGGTTCTTAGATGACTAGTAAGACCTGTTGATTTATACTGATTTTTTAATCTGATCTGTTTTTAGGTTAGAGGCTCTTCCTCAAAGGTCTCAGTTCAATTGCCAAAGCATTTGAAGACTTTATGTCTTATCTGAAGTCTTCCAAGGTTTATTTTGAGAAGGCTAGTCTTTTGTCTGAGCAAATTAGCAAGGTTCTTAAAGGTGGTGAACAATCAGAGGTCGCTCTTATCTAGATCCGTCCTATGGTAAAGGAGTTGGCTCGAATCGTGGAGGATCTACTATGGAGGCTACTTTTTATGGCCGCAATGGTGGTTAATTTGTTTTCGTATGCTTATGTTGTTGGCTATGTATTAATATCTTCATAGTAAGACATGGGTATTCTAGTTTCTAGATTTGCGACTTACGATGCCGCTCTTGTATTATATATCTGACCTCAACTATATTCCTAGATTCTAGATTTGTTGATTCTTGATCTGCTACTGTATTTTAGATCTGACTTCAACTATATTCTAGCAATGCCCTGGCAATGATTGTTTTGCTTTTTTTTTTTTTTTTTTTTTGGAATCTGATGATGCTAGGTCTGGCTTCAACTATTTTGCTTTCATTTATGGTCCAAGATGCTAGGCCTAGCAATGACCACAATGATGAGATAGTGGAGATGGGAAGCTGATAGGACAACCTCTTCCCTCTAAGCTTCTCCCCCTCTCCCCCTTTTATAGGGAGGGTGAGAGGGGTTGCTCTCTTTAGTACCTAGAAATTACTTGGTATTTGTAAGAATGCCACTTTGGGCAACAAAGAGGCCTAAATATCACATGTTCTATTCCCAAGCTACTCAATTGGGCCTATTACACGGCGAGGGGGGTTAACAACATATTGTATGCCCCCGATAGTAACCCCTCAGCTATTCGGGTTTGAACCTTCATTCAAAATGGAATAGTTGAACACAATGAGATGTGGCGGCCCCAATTGCAGCTTGGATGCCGATACATACTCTTCGCATGCACCAAGATGGCTTCAAGATTGCCTCGTCTCTCGATAATCTTCAATCTATCTTCACTAATCTTCGATTGATCCCTTTACACGTGCTTCCCCGGTCTTCCTTGGTAGCTAGCTTCTCGCAACATAGTTGAGGTAGATGTAGCGGTTGGTGCCGGGCGAGGTGTTCGTGAGACAATCGTAGCATGACTCCAACGCCTTCCTTGCGGGCAACGAGGCAAAGTTTCTACATCCGGCGGAATGCTTGTTCGATGCACCCGGCGTCGACTCCCCTTGGCTGGCGTCCACGATACTCTTTGGAAGATGGCGATGAAGATAGTGAGGATGCAAAGGATGAATTATTGATGCCGAATTGTTTGTCAAAAGTGTTGAAGGAGATGTTGCAAACCAATGTTGAGGCCCATTTTACTAGTCTCTTCTTTTTTTTATCATTGTTGCTATTATTGTTTTGCATACTTGTTATCTTTTGAGCCTTTTGGCGTCTTTAAAGCTATTCTTGCCCCACTACCTCCAATTTCCTAGACACGAAGGTCAAATACATTTGGAAATGGTCCCCTCGGCACTTTCATGTTATTTTGGTGCCAACTGTCCCATACTTTTGTGCCAAGAGGCGAGTACAGGCGAAGTGAGCCCCTCAGCACATTCATGTTAATTCGGCACCGATTGCCCCAAACTTCAAAGGCGAGGGGTGAGTATAGGCGAAACGTGCCCCTTGGCACACATGTTAATTCGGCACCGAATCCCCCAAACTTTTGAGGTGAGGGACGAATATAGGCGAACCGAGCCCTTTGCACACTCGTGCTAATTCGGCACCGACTCCCCCGAAACTTTTGAGGCAAAAACAAGCCGAAAACTAGCCCCTCAGTGCATTCATGTATTTTCGGCACCAACTCCCCCAAACTTGATCCTTTACCAACCTAAAAGGTGAGCCGGCTCCTACCTCTATTCTTGTGATACTTCGGCTTTCGTTTCTTAAAACACAGAAGATGCAACACAAGGTTAGGTTGAGTGGAAGTGTGTAGGATCGCTGGACGCCTAGAGGGGAAGGGGTGAATAGGCCTGTTTCAAAAATCAACTCAAAACTTGATTAGATAGACGAGCGGCACTGTCACTCGGGCCAAGCGGTTGTTGGTATTTATTAACACACATAGAAATCCGCATGGCGCCGCGGATACCGATGTAGCTTTCACCGGGAGTATTCCAAGGTATCGATTTTCATGGGGAACGTTGAAAGGTCCTAAATGGCTAGAGGGGGGTGAATAGCCTAATAAAATTTTCTTCAAAACACTAGACAAACTTGTTAGAATAACAAATGGCGATAAACGCGTTTGCTCTAGCTCTACTTGTCGGCAAGCCTCCTATTGTCAATTCTAGTTGCTATGATCTCTAGTTCACTCAAATTGCTAAGTCGCTACTTTACCAACTAGGTGAACAAGCTAGATTACACTAAACAAGACTAAGCAACTAGCAAGGTGTTGGTATTTCTTAAGCCCACAGAAATATTTATAATTTGTATAATCCGCAAGCCGCGGATACCGGTGAGCACTTCACCCTGGGAGAGGGTTTAAATATCGAATCCACGAGGGTGATGGAGACTATGATCTAATCTTAACCCGGAGTAATACAAGACTAAAAAGGTTGAGGGTATAGAGAGGTTTACTAAGATAGCTAAATCTTAATTTGGTAAGTGATGTTGATAGAATTCTTATGGGGATGTACCAAGAGAAAGTAAGGTCGAAACTCACTATTCCCCGGAACTTTGTTCCTACTTAGTCCTATCCAACGGGATGTGGAATACAAAGGAATCAATGGTACTTGTCACTACCACGAACTACCACGCTCCGGAAGGTAGGGTGTATCTAACAAGATACCCGAGTCCAAACACCACGTTTGCATCTTTGAATATTACTCTAATCCTAGGTACCCAGATTAAAGCACTCCAAAGAGACTTGTTAAACCAATAAGAATTAATATAAACAATATAACTTACTAAAAGAAGAAGTAGATTACCGTGAGTAATTCCAAGTGTAGATTAACTTCCACCGAGAGTACAAGTGTGGAGATAGCACCGACAGGCCAGCACTTCCTCCAATTCCTTCCCTCTCTCTCTCTCTCTTGTTCTAAAGATTAGAACTAATGAGTTCTAATCCTCTCATACTAACTCTCTAATTGTAGCTCTAATAAGCTTCTAATTACATTCTAATTCACTAATCTCTTAGAGAGAGTAGATCCTTTCATGGGATCCCTCTACAACTAAGAGATAATGAGATAGAATGAATTGATAATGAATAATAATAATTCCATAGGCCTAGGGGTCTATATATAGGGGTCTTCTTATGTACCTTCAGCTTCAGCCAGCAATATGGTACTAATCCTTTCGCCATATCTCATTATAATATAAATATGTCTTTATGGGCCAAATTCTGATTTCGGCCCAATTAATCCCGCAGGCCATATTCTAGAATCTTCCATTACTTGTAATATTAATATCTTCTTATTCTGAGCTCCAAATATAGCAAATAATATATCCGTTTCGATCGTCTCGACGAGCTCTTTGCAAATGGTGCTATCTTGGAATATGTTTGTAACATGTTTATGCTTCATATGTCTTGTAAACTCTAGGCTTTTCTGTTTGGTCCCTGAAAATATACAGATCACCAAAACTCGTGGAATTATGTTAGTTATACCCCCTAGACTTATATTGATATTCAAATTAAGCCCTTATTTCATGTTAGTTGACTAGTAATTTTATGCTATAACAGGTGTCAACAACCATCTCGATCCATCCACCATGACCATCATGCACAACCTTGGCTTGACCAATCTCCAACTAAATCACACACTTAGCATAGAGAGATTAGTCCTAAGGATGTCATCAATTAGCCAAAACCAATCTAGAGATCTTCAATCTCCCCCTTTTTGGTAATTGGTGACAACCCGCATAAAGATTTTATGATTAAAGGTTTTTGAACCTATCATGGTTGTCCAAGCATTTTGCTTACAATCATAGGATTGGACAAACATAATAAATTCGGTTTTGGTAGCATGAGCTCCTCCTACATGTATGCCTAGAGTTTGGTATAGGCTTTGCATACATGTATGAATATTGAAATTAGGGAGTGAGCCATGTTACCAAAATGATGCTTAAGGTGAAAGAATAGACCTTTGAAGCGTGATACCAATCGAGTTGCGCCTTTCTCACCATACAAGCATCACGGATAACTAGATATTTCACCAAAAACTCAAAGCACCTCGTGAGATCATATTATAAGCATTGGTACTTGAATTTAGAGCGAAAATCAAAATATCTAGGTACCACTTAAGCATGCTAGTTGATCAATCATCAATCAAGTTACAACTAGCACACATCACACAAGCATGTATATATGGAATTTAAATACATGTGCAAGAGCAAGTCATATGTTAGTGCACAATCATATGTTAGTGCACAATCAAATGCAACAAATGGCTTATGAGCTTGCTCCCCTACTTGTGTGCTTTCAAAAATTTTGATCCCCTTCTAATCTTTATGCACTAGTCTCTCCCCTTTGTCAACAATTGACATAAAAGGATTGATCGGGTTCTTTTGATATTGGAAAGCTTAATTTTCAAATTTGGTCAAATTTGGATAGCTTGCCATACATGTAATTCGGTTTGAACCAAAGACAAGCTTCTTCACACCTCTATAGAGGGTTATCATGTCTATGTTGAACCACATATTTGACAATATATTCAAATTCAACACTTGAGATTGCAAGCCCACAAGCATGTCATATGCCATCACTAGATCAGTCAAGCATAGAGAACAATAGTGATGGCATACATACATTGAAATTCATTGCTTTTCCATGAGTGTAACCTAAAGGACAAGTTGTATGTCTATATGATCTAGCAAGTCCTTAGATATTATGATGACATGTCAAACAATTTCACCTTTGTTTTGGCTCGGTGGAGAGGCATGTCACATATGTGGGGTGCATTCAACTCATATTGGAGAAGTCAAGAATGTTCAATTCATTTCTAAGCTTGCAAAATCTCTTCTCATCAAGTGGCTTGGTAAATATATCAGCAAGTTGATCTTCGGTACCAATTGGATGGATTGCAATATCTCCTTGTTGTTGATGCTCTCTAATGAAATGGTGCCTTATATCAATGTGCTTGGTTCTTGTATGTTGCACCGGATTTTGAGTCATCTTGCAAGCACTCTCATTGTCACAATACAAGGGTACTTTGTTGAAATCAAATCCATAATCCTTCAATGTGGACCTCATCCAAAGTAGTTGACAACAACAACTCCCCTCAAGACTAACATATTAAGCCTTCTGGGCGGTAGAGAGTGTCACACTTGTTTGCTTCTTTGAGGACCATGACACAAGAGATCTTCCAAGGAATTGACAAGTCCCACTAGTGCTTCTTCTATTGATCTTGCAACCACCATAGTCGGAGTCCGAATATTCAATAAGCTCAAAGCTAGACCCCCTTAGGATACCATAAGCCAACATCTTGTGTATGCTTCAAATACCTCAATATTCTCTTTGCGGCCTTGTAATGACTCTCTCTTGGTGAGGATTGGAATCTTGCACACAAGCACACACTAAACATGACATCCGGCCTTGATGCGGTCACATAGAGTAGACTACCAATCAATGACCGAAATAGCTTTTGATCAACCATGTTGCCTTTGAGATCTTGATCCAAGGTGCCACTTGTACCCATTGGTGTAGTTATGCCTTTTGCATCTTGCATGTCAAACTTCTTGAGCATGTCTCTTATGTATTTGTCTTGACTAATGAATGTCCCATTCTTGAGTTGCTTGATTTGAAGTCCAAGGAAATAAGTGAGCTCTCCAAGCATAGACATTTCAAACTCTTTGGCCATCATTTTTGCAAACTCTTCACAATATGCTTGATTTGTTGACCCAAATATGATATCATCCACATATATTTGCAAGATGAACAAATCCTTGTCAATCCTCTTAGTGAAGAGAGTAGTGTCGGCCTTCCCCATCTTGAAGCCTTTCTTGAGTAAGAAGTCTCTCAACCTCTCATACCATGCTCTAGGTGCTTGCTTCAAGCCATACAATGCCTTCTTCAACTTGTACACATGATTAGGCTTGTGATAATCTTTAAAACCCGGAGGTTGCTCAACATATACAAGCTCATTGATGAAGCCATTGAGGAATGCACTCTTCACATCCATTTGGTATAGCTTGATGTCATGGGCACATGCATAGGCTAATAAAATTCTAATTGTCTCTAATCTGGCCACCGGAGCATATGTTTCACCAAAGTCAAGACCCTCAACTTGAGTGTAGCCTTGTGCAACTAGTCTTGCTTTGTTTCTAACCACAATGCCATCTTGATCTTGCTTATTCTTGAACACCCACTTGGTTCCAATGACATTATAGTTGGTTGGCCTTTCCACCAACTCCCATACTTCATTCCTTTCAAAGTTGTTAAGCTCCTCTTGCATTGCCAACACCCATTCTTCATCTTTCATGGCATCATCAATTTTCTCCGGCTCTTCTTGTGACACAAATGCAAAGTGCTCACAAAATGCCGCAAGTCTTCCTCTTGTTTGTACTCCACTTGCAATGTCACCAACAATTTGCTCAATTGGGTGATCTCTAGCAACACTTGTATTTTGGAGTATTGGTAGTTGATTGCTTGAACTTGGTTGATCACTTGATGTGCCTTACACTTGAGAAGATGTACTAGCTTGTTGATCTTGCACTTGAGAACCACTAGCTTGACCTATTGGAGATGAGAGCACTTGATCCTTGTCATCATCAACATCAATCACTTGAGTTGGCTTGATGTGTCCAATGTCCATGTTCTTCATTGCATCTACCAATTGGGTTCCACCAACATCATTGTGATTTTCTTCCACATCTTGAGACCCATTGGTTTCATCAAACTCAACATCATGCACTTCTTCAAGTTGTCTACTAGTGCTATTCCACACTCTATATGCTTTGCTTGTAGTGGAATAACCAAGCAAGAAACCCTCATCACACTTCTTGTCAAACTTGCCCAATCTAGTGCCTTTCTTCAATATGTAGCATTTGCAACCGAAGACTCTAAAGTAAGCAATGCCTGGCTTTCTTCCATTCAAGAGCTCATAGGGTGTCATGCCCATCATTGGATGACAATACAATCGGTTGATGTAGTAGCATGCAGTGTTGATTGCTTCGGCCCAAAAAGATTGACTCACATCATATTCACTTAGCATTGACCTTACCATGTCCATGAGAGTCCTATTCTTCCTCTCAACTAGGCCATTTGATTGTGGTGTGTACGTGGGTGAGAACTCATGCTTAATGCCATAATCATTGCATAGTTCTTCAACTCTTGTATTCTTGAACTCACTACCATTATCACTTCTCACTTTCTTGATGGTAACATCATATTCATTGCACACTTGCTTGAGAAATGTCTTGAAGATGGAATATGTGTCACTCTTGTCATTGATAAAGAATACCCATGTATATCTAGTGAAATCATCCACAATCACAAATCCATACTTATGGCCTCCAATGCTAGTGTATGTGGTTGGACCAAATAAATCCATGTGCATCAACTCAAATGGCTTGCAAGTGCTCATGAAATTCTTCTTAGGATGAGTGTTGCCCACTTGCTTGCCGGCTTGACATGCACCACATAGCTTGTCCTTTTCAAATTCAACTCCATCCAAGCCTCTCACTAGGTTGTGCTTCACAAGCTTGTTCAATTGTTTCATGCCAACATGTCCTAGCCTTCTATGCCAAAGCCAACCCATGCTTGATTTGGATAGCAAGCATGTACTCAATTTTGCTTCACTTGTGCCAAAGTCAACTAGATAGAGGTTGTCATGCCTAAAGCCTTTGAATATCAACTTTGAGTCTTTCATGCTAACAACCTCAATGTCATCAACCTCAAATATGCACTTGAAACCAAGGTCACAAAGTTGTGCTACCGAGAGCAAGTTGAAGTTTACCTTGTCAACATGTGCCACATTGGATATGCTCAAGTCACTTGTGATCTCAATCTTGCCATGTCCTTTGATCTTGCCTCTACCATTATCACCAAATGTGATACTACCACCACTTGAACTTGTATCAAAAGAGTTGAACATTCTAGCATCACCGGTCATGTGTTGAGTGCACCCACTATCAAGAATCCAATGTCTCCCTCCGGACTTGTAATTCACCTACAAATTAAATCAATGAGATTTAGGTACCCATCCTTGCTTGGGTCCTTGGAGGTTAGTCACCAAAGCCTTTGGCACCCAAATGGACTTCTTCTTTGGTCTCATAATTGGTGTACCAACGAACTTTGCCTTTACACCGTTCTCCCTCTTGGTAAGCAAATAGCATGAATCAAAACAAATAGAATGCACTTTGTTTGCTTTCTTGTTGGTGTTTATTTTAGTGCATTTTTGCTCTTGATGCCCAACCTGCTTGCATCTTTGGCAATAAGAACCACTGCTCTTCATAAAGCTAGGCTTTGGAGTCACAAAGGCCTTCTTGCCCTTCTTGGGGATTGTTGACACCTCTTAAGCTCTATTTTTATGTGTCAATTAAACATATAATAAGGTTATAAAATGAATAAAGACATAGAATAGGTATTTTACTAACACAGTTCCACGAGTTTTGGTGATTTATATCTTTTCAGGGACTTAACAGGTAAATACCAGAAAACTCAGAGAAAACCCCCCGAATAATAAGAAGATTTACCATTGAAGAATTTTGACCCGAAAAGTGAACTAAAACATTCTAGAAGACACCAGAAGATACCAGGAAAGACCGACGGCCTGGGCCCACTGTGGCCTTGGCGGCCACCAGTCAAGATTAGGTCGGCCGCCAGGTGGGACCCACCTATCAGTGTCATCTTCCTAGGTCGGTTTCAAACCGACTTTGAGGTTGTATCTACGCCGTTGTTGAAGGTCGGTTTGATCCAAGGGTCAGCATTCATCGGCCACGACTATATAAGGATGATCCTACCTCTGGCCTTAGGCATGAAAATCATTATTCATCATACTTGACTCTGATCATAGCTAGAGCCATACCTCTCTAATTAGAAGAGCTAAGATCAAGTTGAGAGATATTAGTAGAAAGTTGAGAGATAGATCAAAGAACTTAATTAGAGTTCTAGATCTGTTCTTGAGAGATAGAAAGTAGAGTTGAGGAGAAGTAAGGGGAAGTACCGGATCTGTCGGTGACTCCTCTACGCTTGTACCTCTAGGATCAAAGGCTTCATTGCACTTGATCTTGAGACTTCTTTGGTGGATCAACCTTATATTTGAGTAAGTTCACTTGTTTATATTTCTTTCGGTTTATAACTCATTAGAGTACTTTGATTCTTGTCGCTCTTGAATTGAAGTTGTTACTCCTAGTGCAAACGTGGTGTTTGGACTAGATAACTCGTAAATACACCCTACCTGTCGGAGCGTGGTAGATCGTGGTAGTGACTAGTACCATTGATTCCTTTAGACTCCACTTCCCGTAGGATAGGACACGTAGGACATAGTTGCTGGAGGAATAGTAAGTTTCGCCCTTACTTTCCTTTGAGTATGTCCCCATTAAGGAATATCTCTAAGCCTTACAAGGATATAAACTAGACAACCATAGAAATCTTCTCACATTTTATCTGAACTCCAGTTCCTTTCTATTATCTCAGGGATTAGTTTTGTCTCATTACCATCACATCATTCTCCCTGTGGATTCGATATTTAAAACCCTCTCCCGGGTGAAGTGCTCATCGTTTCTGTTCGCTTGCAGACTATACAAATTATAAATAATTCTGTAGGATAACTTTTACCAACAGGGATATACCCTAGACCTTCCTTGTTAAGGGAAAATCTTTGGCTACCCAAGCACTTTAGCAACTTGGCATCCCCACCATATGCCTTACCCAAGGCGTGGGTGAGCTCATCCACCTCTCTCTTGAGAGTCTCATTCTCAACTAATAATGATGAATCTAAAACTTTTTCATCACTACTAGTGGAGGTAGAGTGGGTTGGTGTGGATGTGGAGGGTATGTTTGGTTCTTCAACATCAACCACGAATGGTTCATCTATAATGTCACATGTTGAACCAACATTCCTCTTGGAGACCAAGACAACCTTGTCACTCTTAGCTACTAGCAAGGAATGAGCTTTTTTAAGCTTTGTATAAGCAAGTTGAAGCTCCTCATGGTCTTCCTTTAGACACTCATAAGAGGCTTCTTGCTCCCTAAGGCTCTTTTCAAGAGAGGCAACTCTCTTTTCCAAGGCCATACATTCCTTTGCCTTAGCTATGAGAACAATGTTAGCTTGCTCCATTGCCTCAAACATTTCATCTTTAGTGGGTTCATTTGATTCATCATATTTTTCCTCACTATCATATTTTACTTAGGATGGTTCATCATCATATACCTTGGTGGCCTTAGCCATGAAGCATGAACCGGAGGATGAGTCAAATAGGGATGGTTTGTCTTGATCAACTAGTGCCATCATAGCCTTGCCCTCTTCTTCTTCTTCGAACTCATCACTATCCCATGTCACAACAAAAGCACCATCCTTGCCTTGCTTAAAGGTGGCCTTGTTCTTGCCCCTTCTTCGGTCCTTGTTGTTCTTCTTGTCATTCCTATGAGGACAATCCTCAAAGAGATGATCGGGACTATCACACTTCCAACATAGCCTATTGTCTTCATTGCCCTTGGGAGTGTCCTTCTTCTTGTAGTGCCCAAATCTTCTCTTGTACTTGAGCATGGTGCCAAATTTCTTGACAACCAAGGCAAGTGTTTCATCAAACATCACATTCTTCTTCTTGTGCCTTTGCCTTGCCCTTGTTTGAGGTGGAGGATGCCTTGAATGCAACGGCCTTCTTCTCCTCAACCTTCTTTTCTTCCTTCTTCTCTTTCTCATCAACATCATGATCAAACTTGTCAAATGTCAACACCTCTCCAAGTAGATCATTTGGCTTCTTTGAGTCAAGCCCATCTCTTTGTAGCATGAGGATCAACATCTTGAATCTTGATGGTAGGCTAATCAAGAACTTGTGACAAAAGTCTTGATCTTGTGTCTTGTAGCCTAGGCTCTTGAGATCATTCACAATAACTTGGAGCCTATGAAATAACTCTAGAATTGTTTCACCATCCTTCATCTTGAAAGTCTCAAACTCACTTTTGAGACCATATAGCTTGGCACTCTTGACAACTTTGGTGCCCTCATAGGTCTCACTCAACCTTGTCCATACTTCACTTGCACGGTCCAAGTCCTTGATACCCTCAAATATCTTGGCATCAATGGCATTGTAGATGGTATTGAGTGCCATCTGATTGCATGTGCGGTTTGCCCTATCCTCATCGGTGAGCTTGGTAGGATCAAGAATGACATAATCATTCTCCGTCACCTCCAATACTCTCTCATGTATTGACCCAAGGTACACTGTCATCTTTCTCTTCCAATGATCAAAAGAACTTTCACCATCAAAGTGAGGTGGCTTTCTCCCAACATGGTTGAACACTATAGTAGCCATATCTTGCACCGAAGGGTGTTACTCCTTGCTAAAACGGTGACCACGGCTCTGATACCACTTGAAAGGTCCTAAATGGCTAGAGGGGGGTGAATAGCCTAATAAAATTTTCTTCAAAACACTAGACAAACTTGTTAGAATAACAAATGGCGATAAACGCATTTGCTCTAGCTCTACTTGTCGGCAAGCCTCCTATTATCAATTCTAGTTGCTATGATCTCTAGTTCACTCAAATTGCTAAGTCGCTACTTTACCAACTAGGTGAACAAGCTAGATTACACTAAACAAGACTAAGCAACTAGCAAGGCTACCCAAGCACAATATATATATCAATGTAAATGCAAGGTAGAGAGGAGGTTTTATACTAATGTGTCAAGGTAAGTCAACCAATCACCGTAGGATGAATATCAATATAAACAATGAATCCAATCACCAATGGATGACAAGAGACACAAAGATTTAATCTCCGTTGTGCCGACCTTCTCACGTGTGGGTCGAGGTGGAGCTCACTCCAAGCCAAATGCCTTTAGGCTTCTCGCACCCAAAGCAAATGAGAGGTACTCAAGACACGAGCAATATATTACTCACACTTTGTCGTCCCGACGAGGAGTGTGTGATCCTCTCACAAATCACCGGAGGTGGCCAAGAACAATCACCAACTCTTGCCAACGCCTCCACCAATCACCAAGCCGGCTAGGAGTGGTGCTCTCCAAGAGCAAAAGGAAATCCACCGGCTCACAACGATCCACAAGTGCCACTAGATGCAAAGATCAAAGCAATGTGCACTTGGATCACCTCAACTCACTAGAATGGATGCTCTCAAGCAAAGGAGTGAGGAGGAGGATGTGTGCTCAGCTCTAGAGGTGTTAGGAATGATTCAAAATGTCCAAGAGACCTCCCATAGCCGGCCACACGAGTATATATATGCCCCATCACGAAATGTGGCCGTTGGGGTGCAAACCACGCACAAATCAGCGACCGGGGGCGATCGACCGAACTCACCCGGTGAGTCCGGTCGGTGGGTCCGGCCACAACCGACAACCCCAACCCGGATCGCCGACCGAGCGGTCGGCCGGGTCGGGTCCGTCCGGCGTCCGTCGGTGCTTCCGGTCGGCCCAAAACCGGAAGCTTTTCTTGTTATCGGTCGCGTCCCGGGTCGCATTTTCCATCAAGTCGAACCACCGAAAACATGCTCTTTTGAACCTAAAGCCATGACGCACTCACCGGTGCATCCGGTCACATTCACTCACACCCTCTATGGTGTCGCCTTGCCCATTTTGATCCTCCATCGGGTCCGGCCACCGTCCGGTCAGCTCATTGCCCGCTGTGTTTTTTTTTATTCACTTAGTGATGCAAAATTTGAGGTACCGGGTGATTGTTCTATATTTATAGGAGGCAACTATAATTTCGTGGCATTAAAAGTTTAGAATGTAACGTTTAAGCCGTTCCTTTCGCCTTTGCTCCAAACCGACTTCCGTCGGTCTTGATTCTTGTTACCCTCACACGTCGAAGAACACCCCTTGGTAGTTTACACACCATGTGTTAGCATTTTGAAAACATTTTCCATCAAGTGTATTTGCGGAGTTAGCTCTCTAGGTTAGAATGCATGCAAATGATTTTGAACCTAAAGGCACATGTGGATCGATATGTACGATAGTTTTCCCCTCTTTATAGTACGGCTTATCGATCCTATAATCACTCACACCCTCTATGGTGTCTTGAGTGTAAAATCAAAATGACCCTATGATATTCCTTTGCCTTGAGCCCATTTTGATCCTCCATCCACTCCAAGTCATGCACTTGATCATCACTAGAAACCACGCGCGGCGTTGCCGCGCGCCTGCCGTGGAGGCTAGCTCATTGCGCCGCTGTGTTTTTTTTTATTCACTTAGTGATGCAAAATTTGAGGTACCGGGTGATTGTTCTATATTTATAGGAGGCAACTATAATTACATGGCATTAAAAGTTTAGAATGTAACACAATGTCGGGTTTAAGTGCAGAGAAATGCGAGGAGAAGGAATAGTTTCTGTTCAGTTCATAACCATGACATCGTAAAGAGGGGCTTATATAAGCGCCCAACAGCAAACTCGTGGGTCACCAAACACCAACGTGAGTTACACGGTCTAACTGACCCAGCAAACACACCAGCTTGTGGCCCTACTCCTGTTACGTGCCTCACCTTATTCACTATTGTCGGTTCTCGCAGTCTTCTAAATCGCACTTTTCTTCTCAATCCTGACACACAATTTACCGCTTAATCTCATTTGATGAAGTGACAAGTACCAGAAGTAGTCGCTATATTTTGGTAATTTAATTTGGTATTGTGCATATGATTATTACAGAAATTTAAAAGCAGAGGTAGTGTATGTTTAAAGCTTGTTGAGAAATGTAGTAGATATTAGGAAGATAAACACAATTAATTCTATAAGGAAAAAAAGATGGTATATAACGTGAAGTGTGAAACAACCTGCATGTAATGTTTGTACTGTTTACTGCGCTGGTCTTTTAGCACCCAGCCAGTATGACTCGTAGTTGTTAAGGTTAATTTCATAGCGGAGGAAATGTTTCGTCAACAAACAGGGTAGTGCTGCTGGTGGACTTGCGTATCTCGTGCTTATTAAAATTGATATAATTTTTCTTGTCTCATAAACAGGAGCTGCTAAAGTGAAATGATTTCATGATCCGGGCATTGTTTATGATTAAAGATCATATATCTGAGTACCTGGCGTAATGAACCAAGTATATATACATGTAAATGCACAGGTGCAAAAGTTCATTTGGAGAGTTGATGCAGGAGGTAGTAGCCAAAAAAAAAAAAAAAAATGGAATGTAAAGAAATAGTCATGTACTTGTTCAAGGTTCCTGCTTGGGCTCTCACCTTTATCCCAAATTCTGAAAATTTAAATGTAGTAGTAAGAAGACTGAGTTTTAAATAATAGAAGGACAGCAAAGGATATATGGTAATCTTTTGTGATAGAAGATGATGGTCCCTATGGTAACCCCTTCTAGTAGCTTTTGAAGATGGTATAACTGATTAATCATGGTTACTTGAAAGCAAGGACCAATAGTGTCAGCACTCTTGTTGGCTGAAATACAGACAGCAAACGTACACTTATATGACCATCTTTTTTCTAAAATTGTGTTCAATTGTATCTACTTGTAATTGTATGGATCACCTTCTAGTTTTTTTATTTAAAAGAGAAATCAAAACTGAGAGGAACAGGGCTACAGAAACTAAAGCGGCTACTGCAAGGAGGTAGGAACCTTAGAAAAAAAACTGCATTGGTAATCTAGGATTTAATCTTTGCAGGTTACCCTTACCCCCTTAGGTCTATGATAAACGAGTATATATATGTAACACAACAATATGAAGGTGATTAAAAACATATGTGAACTGACTACTGGTCTCGGATACATGCAAAATCAATAGCGCCTCAAAATCTAACTTCTACTTCTGCATCTGCTTCCAACATATGCAAGATGGAGATCTTGAATGAGAAAATAATAGAAGCAAACCTATCAAATGGTCCGATTACTCAATCTCCTCAATCCAAGGTTTTTCTTGTACCATCTCCTGGTATCCTAGAGCGTGAATTTTCTAGTGAAACGCCTAGGCCTGAGTTTAAGGAACCTGTTGTGGACAGCTCTGGGTTAACATCAGCAGCACCTGAAAATTTAGCGACTAAGCAACATGTCCACGCACCAGATGCCTTTGTACCACCAAAGTCTGGTGCTCCAACTGGGGAATTAGGTGACACGAAATCAGATTTTAAAGGTGAAGAAATTATTCAAAAAGAACAATATTGTGAGAGTGAAACTATTGTTGCTACAGGAGAGAATTTGTTAATTGATCCTTCTATGGTGCTGAGTCAATAGATGTGTCAGATGTATTGGAATCGTTAATAGAAGGGGTGGAACTTCGCACAGCCCAGGGACAATAGAGGACTTCCTAGCTGCTTCAGCTCAGGAAGAACCACAATCCCATTATCTCCTTGGGGTGAACCTAGTTACTACCAAGGTGATGTTGTTCAAGATTCAGTCAATGATATGTGGTCATTGTTTTCACCAAGACCTATGCTCCAACCTTCATCTGGTTAGTCAGCATGTCGATGATTAGCATTTCCAGAACTCTCCATTAATTCTATTGTTTTTTTTCGAACAATCATTAATTCTATTGTTGAATCATCTGTTTTCTCTCCACCAGGTATTGGAACTGAGGGAATGGAAACTTATGATATCAACGAGGTGGCTGTGACCATGTTAGTAGTGATTTTTTCCAAAGAGGGTCAATGATTGAGGAGGAAAGTGTGAACCAGGCAAACTTGAGTGCTATTGCAGACTAGTATATTACCCGTGCTAACGCTACGGTAATATATGTTATATAGATTTTGCTAATAAAAAATGAGATTGATTTATGATTCAAGGAAAAAAAATACAAATTAAGACAAAAAAAAAAGGTCAATCCAAGCCTCATGTATCCGAGGCTTCCGAGCCTGACAGACTCAAGTCCAAATCAACAGAGGCTCGAGATGCCAAGCTAGGACAAGATAGTTTACAAGCATGTTTCCTAAAGGGTTTTAAAAAGCAACATCTTTTGATTCATAGACTTGATCTCTATAGCTGACATCTTTTGTTTCAGACTTGATCTCTAGCTTGGGAAAGCAAGGCAATGATCCCTAATATACAGGAAAGCAGGTCTTCCCTGTAGCATCCTGCTTCCAAATTGTGGATCAGCTACAAATAATATATCTATCAGTACATAATGAAACAAGGACAATATCTAGATGAACTATTTTCAGGTAAAGACAAAACAGTAAATGGCACATGATGTCGCCGACCTTGTATTTCTTGCACGTGATGTCGTCGATGCCATCCTCCTCTTCTTCCCGAAAGGAGTTGTTCAATGAAACTCAATAAACTCAATCAAGTAATGGAATAAAAAATGAGATTACATTTTTCCAAACATCCTGGGGCAATGTTCCATGGAACAAAACAATCCTAATAACTAAACTGTGAGTCTGGGAAGTTCAGTTTTCTAACAACACTTTTTAGCAATAATTCAAGATCTTACTCTGCAACCACTAAGTTATAAGATGAGGGTCCCAAAGGGTTAAAGTTTCCTCTTTGGTTGGTTTAAATGAGGCTAGAAAGGCATATGGCAGAACTGAACTGAGACTTTACCTATAACACTAATATATGTATGTAAGCCATCCGACTGGTTTCAACTATCAACTCTCAGTCATAGGCTACAAGTGTAGCAGTAAAATCAGCCTAGGAGATCCTAAATCAACAATTTAGTTGTAACATGATCATGTTATGAGTGAGAAAATAGGTACATCAAACAGGTCATACATCTCAACCGTGAAAATCGATCCAATAATAACTCGTCTAGAGTTTAAATCATTCTTCTTTCCACATTAGCACCCCTCCCCGACACCACCTAAACAAACAAAGCATCAATTTCTCCAAACAACCTACCCCAAAGATAGGATCCATTGGGGTAAGATTGCAACACATAACACCACCAACCAAAGATCAATCCCCATCAAAGCATCTATCAATCTAAGATTGGAAACACTGAATTAATCAAGGGAGACAGAGGAGGTCATTTCCAGAAATCTAGATCCAAAGGTTGGACTTAATGCCGCTATGTCTAGGTGACTGATCTACACCAATAGAAAATTAACCACAATAATCTATGTAGATGATTACTGTTTACAGCTTGTATGAACAGAATCTCTATAATAACTGGATCACTTGGGTTGGCAAGTGGCATTGCTCCAAAGATCTGCACGCCAAAAAAAAAGGTGTCAGTACTCATTTGCAAAGCACATTCTTTCTCTTTATCATGTATCTGTCAAAATATGAGCTGTTAGTCAATGCGCATTGAACTAATCTCTACATAATGTATCAAGTATTTCATAAGCATCTAAGCAAAAGTATATTTATTCCAAGGAGTTTTCACATGGCTTCCATGAAATGTGGGAGTCTTTCTTCATCAGTATCTCAAGTAAGAAAAAATATATTTTTTCTTCTCATGAGACTAATTTGGTAACAACACACCTCAAATTGCATATATGAAAATATTGCCCTTACATATATTTGTCATGCTAGCACCTATTTTGTTTCAGATCTGCTTACGTGGACGAACCACCTGCGAACAGAGATAGTATTTGCAAATGATTATTCAAGAAGCAATCTGTTGTCTCCAAGTTAACACCCACCCGTTCATAAAAACCAATAATCTTGGAAAGCTAACCAATATTCCCTAGAAAAAGTTAAAATCTTACTGAATCAAAGACAAGATAGGCTGCCATGTAGATTACAAAGGGGCCTAAACACCTGCAGAACCAAAGACACTACGAATCAGTAAAATATTACCATCCAAAATTTAATTAAACTTGCATTGAGAGGCTGCTGCTATTTCGGATGCAAGATAACGGACTGTCCCAATTGGGCTATATAGTTGATTAATGCCTGTACTATATACGGGTTGGATTACAAGGTATAAAGAAAATTCAAGTTGTCATCGGTTGAGATCAAACAAACACCGAATACACTTATCGGGTATCGCAGACGCCGGACGCCGGACTCGAATCAATATCGATGTAGCCGGTGATGACGCCGACGCCGGACTCTGTCGATCCCGTCGCAGATGATGATGGCCGGTCCCATGAGGATGATGCGGCGCCGACTTGGTGATGATGCAGCGTTGGGCGCCGACGGCGGCGTCGCCCTTGGCCGCGGCCGTCGGAGGTGACTCTCGCGATGAGATCGACGGCCGCGAGGAGGAGTTGGATCCGTTGAACTCGACCGATCTAGCGGCTTGGTCGCGATCGCCGCCAGCCCGATCGCGAAGCACGACGCTAGGGCTCCGGCCGGCGTCGTGGTTCGGTGGATCGTCGCCGGGTCGGCCATACCATATCGCGAGGACGACGCTAGGGCTCCGGCGTCGTGGTTCCGTTCCGTGGATCCCGTCGCTGGTCGTGGTGGTGACGATAGTAGAGATGGGTGGCGTCTTTTTTGTTTTTTGTTTTTGCGGTGATTCGAACGCCGGTTGCGGTAACAGATGTCGCGGGAGGGTGAGTATGTACGACGATGCATCAAACTTTGAATCTGAGCCCTCTAGTCAGGTGAAGTTGTTTCGTGGGCCGTTGATTTCGTGAGCCCTCAAGTGGGACATTATAGTAGAGATTGGATGCTGTCTGATCAGGTAATGGTGTTGCAATTTTTTAATGTTATTTATTTCATGTATACTTTTCATATGACATTGTGTTTTTCACTACTTTAGGTCCCAGCAATACCAAATGGGTATGTCAATATCTTCAGTACTAGATGAGAGCACCAGAGTTGTAGGTTCTCAAGCATCAACCAATCAGAAGCTTAGACTGGGGTATTACATGGAGTACTAGTGAGAATCTCAGCATGTATAGCAGTGAAAAACCAGAGCCCTCAAGTAAAAGCTTATTTGGAAGAATCAAGGGCAAACTCCATACTGCTAATTCTTGTTTTCTTTGCTTCGCATGGAAAAACAATATGAGCAACATTTGATTCATCTACAAAAACAAGCACTCTTTTGTGTTTTTAGTAAATACAGAAACTTTTCAGGTTTGTAGGAAGATATGAACTTGTTTAGCATTTCATTGAATTGATTGTAAAAAGGTAGCATGGTAGCAGCCGAGAACCAGTAGCTGATTGACGGAAGTGAGCAATGGCGGAGGCAGGAACAATTTTAAGGTGTGGCGGGGTTTATATAAAACTGAAAAATTTATAGTAAAACTACAAGGACCCCCAGTTCAAAAAAAAAAAAAAAAAAAACCAGCAATCTAACTAGAATTCTAATTTTCAAAATTAAATAAGTACATTTCATTACGTATTTGCTCTTATTTGGTGCCATCGTTTCACAAATCAGTCGTTGTCCGCTGACCTTGAAGCGAGAGCCCTCGCACCGCCCGTATATCGCTAGAGATCCATAGTTCTGGAGTTGTTATCAGATCATAGAATACAAGCAGTACATTGATCAGGGCTATTCCGCTTGACAGTTGACTGATCAGCCTCCCTATTTCCCTCCATTTGGTTTGCTAATTGTAGCCATCAGCATGAAACCCAGCAGCCGCTAGCCACCAGACGGACCAGCATGCATGGATGTACGCGTATACTATGTATATTGAGCATTTTATATGGATTTTTAGGTGTGGCGAGCGCCTAACCTTGCCAGATTGCTGGCTCCGCCACTGGAAGTGAGGGTTGACTGCTGAACAGTTTTCAGGAACAATATAGCATCGGCGGCCAAATAAAAAAAAATAAAGTGGGCGGCCAAATACCTATCTACGTATTTGGTCCCTTTTTAGGGAAATCTACATATTTGGCCTAGGAAGAAAGAAAAAGACTTATACGTATATCGGTATAGTCGTATAGAGATAAATGGGGGAGTTGTTCTAGCTCTTACCCGGCCGACTGTAACCCTTCCTTACTCACTTTTTTACCTGGACTTTTACCGTGTGTTTGGTTGAGGGTCGGGTGGGTTGGGTTGGATCCAACCCAGTTTTTTAGGTTGGGTTGGATCCAACCCAGTTTTTTGGGTTGGGTTGAACCCATCTCAGTGTTTGGTTTGGTTATAAATTTTGGGACGGAGTCAACCCATCCCATGTTTGGTTGAAGGAATTGAGAACGTGGGTCGGATGCCAAGATAACAGCGTTAGTGGGCTGCACTTTTCATCATAAACCCTGGACTTTATACAAATCAATTAAGGTGGGATATGTAAAAGGTTGTGTCTAGCACTTTTACATCGGGAACCTTGCAAGAGAAACAAAATTGGATTTGAGTCCTTCTTCTTCCTTGCCCGACGAGACTTCCTCCGCTCGTCAGATCGACCGACGGCTCCTTCGCTTGTGCCGCCGGCCGCGCCACCCCCCTCACCGGCGACCTCCCGCCCCCGGGGGTGGGTTTCTTCCTGCCCGACGGGGCTCCTCCGCCGTGCCGCCGGCGCCCGCCCGCCCATCACATCCGCCTCCACCGGACGGGGCGGGGCGGGCGGCGGCCACCGCCTTTGCCGCTCCCCGTGGGCGAGCGCCGGAAGGGCCGCCATGGGCGGCGGCGAGGCGCGCGACGCCGACGGCCCGCAGACGGATCGGCGGCGTGGCTGGGACCGCAGCGAAGGCGGCGCAAAGGGACACGACTCCGACGGAACGAAGTTCGCTCCGTCCGCTCCGAACGGCGCCCCGACGGAGAAAAAAAAGAGGTCGGCTCCGTCCGCCACTTCCCTAGGGACGGGTTCGACCCGCATCTTCGATGAATATACCAGGCACGGGACGGCTCCAACCCCCTCACTCTTCATCCAAACAACCGAAAACTGGGTCGAACCCATCCGGGTTGGCCCCAATCCTCCAACCAAACACACGGTTAGGTTTTTTTGCTTGCTTTCAGTAATAAGAAATGAGTATTGGTCTTGTCTTGACCATCTCACGGGGAGATGGAAAGAAGAAAGGTAAACAGGCTAATAGGAATGAAATGATCCTCTCAGAGCAAGTATAGTGGAGAAATTTGAGCTAGCGACATCCAATGGGGAAGAAGACAGAGTGGAGGAGAGAGAGGAGCTGACGACTCAATAGTCGCTAGCGCAAGCGGGCGATATGCCTATTTCTCCACTCAATTGCCTCCACGCATGCAAGAACACTTTAAATGGATGAGGGGACCACCACGGCTGCACTTGCTAATCGCCGGCATGCTAGGCCTCGTTTAGTTGGCTAAAGTTTCTAACTCTTTTTTCACTCTCTCTCCATCACATCACATTAAATACACCAAAAGATATATGTTTGGAGTATAAAATGTAGGTAAAAAAAATAACTAATTATACAGTTTTAGATGTACATTACGAGATCGATTCTTTTGAGCCTAGTTACGCCGTGAGTAGTATAATATTTACCACAAAAACAAACGAAACGTCTTCTGATTGTCTTCTGGGGAGTTCCGGGAGTTCTTTTCTAAAAATTCCTAGCCGAGATTATTAAACTTGCTCTCAGCGTGGGCGCAAACGGCGAGTACTCGTACAAGGCGCCCAGGACGCGGTGCTGTGCTATCCACTCACATGGCTAGTGTCAGACATTGTCACTCACATGGCTAGTGTCAGACATTGTCGCCCTTGCTTTTGCCCATCGATTCGCGCGGACGGAACGGAGCCTTTCACATAGTACTCCTATACTACGTACTGAGCGCGAGTGATACACCTCCCTCGTGTCAGCTGCCAGCATCGTGTACGTGTACCGCGAGAGAGGCGCACACGGGAGGCGCTCAGCCATCCCATGTGCATCGCAGGAGGACGTGGAGCGGCCTCTGGAGAGGAGGAAAAGAAGAGAGCAGGGGGGAATTGGATGTGGGTTGGGTCTGGACTTGGTCGGTGTTTGGATCTGGATTGGGCTCATGACTTTGTCGTCTAGCATGCATCAACCGTCGGATTTTGTTGGGGGCAAGGCGTGCACCGTCCGTTGGTATAGATGTGACCCCAGCTAGGCGCCTTCTCGACTATAAAAAGGGGCAGCCGCCGGAACCAAGGCCTCTCTTGCTCATCTTCATCCCAAACGCACCTCTGAAAAGTCGAGGATTGGGGATCTGAGATGTTGGCCTGGCGAGCCTGCAGCTTCTACTTGCGGATGGAAGGAATTGTTCTTGGCCGCTGGAGGCACCGGAAGGAATTGTTCTTGGCCACGGTGACCTCTCCTAATTGATGCACGGCACGGCACGGCGCGCGGAGGTGAGCACAGGAAAAAAACCCCTTTTCATTTTCCCCCTTGTTGTTCGTACTAGTCCCACAGTAGTGGTTTTCAGTAGTCAGATCCGTCTTGTTTTCACACGCTAACCCTCGTTTTTTTTCCCCACAGTACTAGTGGTTTTCAGTAGTCAGATCCCTTGCGCAGAGAGCAAGCGATGGCGTCAGCTATGAAGGGGAAAAGCTGCCACCTACGTTTGCTTGGACGGGAAAATCGTTTGCGAAATTTTTACCAAAGAAAAGAGATGGGAGCGCGATTATTTAGTATTTTAACCGACTGGATCTACAACTTCTACCCAGCAGTCCGACACACACTCTACTCCTTTTGATTCCATGGGTCATAGGAATCAATCACTCACTGGTGCTGTTCGTACGCGTTTTTGTATCGCTGTAATAGCATAAATCCACCATGAGCCAAGTTGGGAATGAGTTTTTTCATTGGAATTTCTTTGGATTCTTTTTCCATCGTTTAGCTCACTCAAATCAATCAACAATTTGAAGGAATTAAAAGTTGGGATTGGAGGTTAACCTCAACAATCACTGGCGCCGTGCGGCCCATTAATTCCACGGCCAAAACCAAGTTCGGAAGATTCTTGTTCCTTCGTTTAGCTCAAATCAACAGCTGGTTCATGAGCAAACTAGTGTCGTTGCCACTGTTTGGGCCGCCCATAGATTGCTTCTTCCATGAGTACCATTACCTAGATAATAATAATAATAGTAGTAGTAGTATAATAATAATAGTAGTATTGGCATATGAGACGCTTGGGCTTTGGATGTTTGCATTAGATTGGATCCGAAATGGGCTCATGAAATTTGTTTAGGATGCTGATGCTGTCGTATTTTTTGGAACGCTCTTTTCTTTTTTTGGTACAATAAAAAAGGGCAGCTGCCGGCCTCATCGGTTCTATCGTCACCTCGTCTTTATCCCAAACACATCGTGAGTATATAACATAGACATGGACTAAAGAAATATTAGTAACGAAAAATTCGAAATAGCTACAGGATACCAATATTTGAGTATCTATATCTACTTAAAGAAATTGTTAGATATTTATTAACCAAAATTTCTATTATACTACTCCCTTTGTCCCTTTTTAGATGTCGTTTTGGGTACGTGCGGTCAAACTTTCTGAACTTTGACTAGGTTTGTAGAAAATAAGTGCAACATTTATATGTCCAAATAAATTTATTAAAAAACTAGACTTAAAGATCTTTCCAACGATACTAGTTACTTAGCATAAATATTTATATATTTTAATATATAATTGCTGGTAGTTTGAAAATGTTGACTCCCCGGGAAGCGAGAATGACATCTATTTAGGGACGGAGGGAGTAGATTCGAACTTAATGCAAATGACGTCGCATCTTTTGGCTGCTTCGTTGTTTTTGTTTTTCTTTTTTCGAGCAATCGTTTGAAATTTGATGGCTTGCACACGTTGCACGACTCACGATGTGACCGGCCGGCATGGGCAAAAGCATCTACTGTACACTGCACAGCCCTGCCTAGCGTGCCACGCAACCAGCCATTGAACAAATGTTGTTTCTACTCCTTTTTCTCTGATCTCCGTGTCCAACGCAGCTTGTTAATGCTTTACCTAATGCTCCGTGTCCACTGCAGCTTCTCAGGGGTAGCACACTCACTGGAGGCTCTTATGGGAACAGGTGGTTGATGCAATCCTGTTGTGCTAGTGCGACGGCAGGTGCTCGCCACGACCCCGGACGGCCAAGAGGTGAGCAGCGTGCCTTCTGCCCCAAATTTATTGGCGTTTTAGCTTTGAAAGTAAAAGTCTACTCCCTCTATCCCTAAAAACTTGTCGTCGTACCATGCGTGCCATAAGTTTGACTTAAATTTTAGAAAATACGTGTAATATTTAAATTCTTAAAATAAATTTATTAAAAGACTAGACTTAAAGATCTTTTCGATAAAGCTAATTACTTAGCATAAATATTTGTATATTTTAATATATAATTGCCGGCATTTGCTTCTCGGGAAGCGTGGTAACAAACTTTTAGGGACAGAGGGAGTACACAAATGTCGTTCTACTAGCTTGAACTGAATGTGATTTGCCTATATGGCCTTGTTTAGATTCCAACTTTTTTTTCACTCTTTCCATCACATAAATTTTTGGATGCTTCCATGGAGCATTAAATGTTGGTAAAATAAATAACTAATTACACAAAATTAGTTATAAATCTGCAGCGTTCTGCTAGTTCAGAAGTGAATGCCATGTTCCATGTGTAACTGTTTAATGAATTTATAATTTAATCTGTCATTAGTACATGTATATATTTTTTAATTACACATTTTCTTCCTTGCCTTCGACCTCGCCCCTCCTACGGTGTTCGACTCATTCTTCCTTGCCTTTGACCCTACACCGTCATTTGTGCCCCCCGTGTCGCCCATCCCCGCCCTCGGCACCTTGGTCCGCCAGCGCATGCTTATCCTTGTACTAGCCTCCGACCTTGCCTAGATTTTTGCGCCACCGCACCTTGGCACACCCGTGTTGCTCATTCCTGCGCTTGCCACTGCATTTTTTCGCCCACAATGCCCTTGCATTTCAGCGCGCCCATGACCTTGTACCCCAACTAGTTACATCTTTGGGTTCCATATCCATATCGATTAGAGTGGCTGGTTTTGAAATGTTGGTTAGCCAAACCTAACACACACTACTCCTTTACCTGGGCTTGAGATTGGCTATGTTAAAATGTTGGCTAGCTACACCTTTGTGAGCCATATTTTACTATTATTATGATTTGGGCTTACGTTTTGGATTGCATGGGTGTAAATTGATTGCATATTTTTTTTTTTTCTGTATGATTTATTTGGTTTTCCTTCGATTTTTTTCAGTTTTTTGCATAGAAATAATCTGGTTGTTTTTGTTTCTATATTTTTATATGTATTATTTTGTATATTTATTTTGCTCATAAAATATGGAGCTTATGAAAAAATCAGTCTTTTAAGGAAAGAACGACTCAAATTTGTGTGGACAATATTAGCGTGAGGCTTAAAAACACTTTATGGTTGACATACTCCCTCTGTCCCAAAATGTTGTCACTTGTGTTTCCCGAGAAACGACTTTAAAAAATTATAGATTAAAAAGTATTAATATTTATCATACATAATTAATATCATTGGAAAGATCTTTGAACCTAGTTTTTAACAAATTTATTTAAAGATATAAATGTTGCACGTATTTTGTACAAATCGAGTCAAAGTTGTGGCAAGAAAACAAAAACGATAGACATTTTGGGACGGAGGGAGCACCTCTATTTTAGATAGCATTTATTTAGGAGTTAATGTGGAATGGGATCATCCGTCTCTGATTTGTGGCATGGTATCGCTCATTTTTATCTGGTTGGGATGGGATGGACCCATTTTATATTTTGTTGAAGGGATAAATAGAAATGAGATGAATGGTGGATTGACACTATTAAAAACCTGTCATCCTCATTTTTTTTTTCTCTCCCTTATCTTCCTCGAATGTCGCTTTGAGAGCCATGGTGCCGAGGTCGTGTAGGGGTTGGTGCCACTTGCTTGCTCGGCTGTGGTGCCAAGCCAATGGCTTGCTCAACCGTCGTGCCTAGCCGCTCGCCTGTCGGGCCTTCACTCATGGACGAGCTTGCGGCGGGGCTAGGGCCACGCCCGTGCCTATCCACGGTGCTTGGGCGGGAGCAATGGCGAGCTTGCGGCGGGGACTAGTGAGTGTTACAAGCGCCACGCGAGGAAGCCGCTATCACGGGCCATCGCGGAGGAAGTATCTCTGCAAAATAAGGAGTCCCACCGATTCTATTGGTCGACAACCCGATAAAATTACTAATTGCACCATTTAGATATACTTTACAAGATAAATTTGAGCCTAGTGTGGGACAACAAGTACCATAAACAAACAAAAAATGTTACAATGCATTTTTTAAGTACTTAGAGGGTGTTTAGGCCTTGTTTAGATTGCTAAAATTTGTAACCGCGTGTCACATCGTACACTGTAGCACGTTTTTGTTAGTGGTAAATATTATCCTACCATAGAGTAACTAGGCTCAAAAAAATCGTCTCGCAATGTACATTTAAACTATGTAATTAGTTATTTTTTTACCTACATTTAATACTCTAAATATATGTCTTTTGATGTATTTAATGTGATGTGATGAAAAGAGAGTGGGAAAAATGTTAGAAATTTTGGCAATCTAAACAAGTTTAAAAAAGCGTACCCAGTCCCTCCCTCCCTAATAAATCTAGTCCCGTCCCCTCTCCCCAGTCCCCTCCCCTCTAGAAGTCCCACCCCTCCCTCCTCTGTCCCTGTCCCATCACTACACAGCCCTCCTCTACACAGCCCTCCTCTCCACTACTCCCTACTCCCTGACGGCGGCGATGGCTTTCACAAGCCGGCTTCTGGCGGTGGGTCGGCGGCTGCGCGCGCGCACCCCTCCGCGTGAGCAGGTATGTCTGACTGGATTTCTTTCTTGCACAGGGTTTGGCAGAATAAAAAGAATGTTTTGATTGGGATGTTTTTCTTGCGCCAGATGCATCCCTTCATCTTGGTTTTTGTATTTGTAGTCCTTTCTTATTGGATGCCAGTTATATGTGCTACATAAAGATGTGAATTGTTAGGGCTAAAGCAGATTTGAGATCTTCTTTGTACTGTTGACTATTCAAAATTACAATTTTTGTTCCTGTGACTGCAGCTCTGTTTAAATTACTTGTTAAATTATCTGAAAACCTTGGTCAGATACATGTGGATCAATTTCCATGAGGAAGTGGGGTGAATTTTGTCAGAATTTCACTGAATCTTATCCTATGCACCTTATTGTGATGTTTACTTTGATTGCTTGATGTGTCGTTTACTGCCCAGACATGTGTTATGTGATAGATTTGGTCTAAGATACTAGTTTTCTTGCTCCATATCCAGTTAAATTCATGATTTTAACTACTAAGGTGTAGCCAGATGCATCCCTTCATCTTGTTTTTGTATCTGTAGTCCTTTACTATTGGATGCCAATTATATGTGCTACATAAAAATGTGAATTGTTAGGGCTAAAGAAGATTTGAGATCTTCTTTGTACTGTTGGCTATTCAAAATTACAATTTTTGTTCCTGTGACTGCAGCTCTGTTTAAATTACTTGTTAAATTATCTGAAATTCTTGGTCAGATACATGTGGATCAATTTCCATGAGGAAGTGGGATGAATTTTGTCAGAATTCCACTGAATTTTATCCTATGCACCTTATTGTGATGTTTACTTTGATTACTTGATGTGTCCTTTACTGCCCAGACATGTGTTATGCGATAGATTTGGTCTAAGATACTAGTTTTCTTGCTCCATGTCCAGTTAAATTCATGATTTTAACTACTAAGGTGTAGGTGTTTTTAGAGTCTCCACTATCCAGACATTACAACAGCAGAATTTTCTTTCTGCAAAATGTGTGCCGACAATAATTACCAGGAAATACCAGCAGGAGCAACTCAATATAGAGATGTAGGATTTGCATCTGTTAAACTTTTTCTTCGGAATAATTATCTTATAAGGTATGCCTAGCCATTCCGATAGGCACATAGAATCAAAATATTTGTTCTGCCAAACTAATGCATTTCTTGGCTGTTTTGCAAACCTTTGTCATCCTAATATAGCTTTGTATAGAGTGAAAAAGATAAGGGTTTCTGCAGATTTAGTTTTTTCAGCTGCTATCTTCATTTAGGTGTATTTTGTCACAATGCTTGGAATTAGGATCTTGCAAGGTGCTTGCTGTATCGCCATAAGAAATTAGGATCTTGCTAAAGGCCTACCTTTAAGAAACAAAAAACTGAATTTGGATAATCTGACACCCAAAAACTGATTTTTGCTTGATGACATGCATTTGGTATTTGCAGAAAAGAGGAAATAGGAGTGGCCGGACCTCAACCAGTCCCACTCTTGCTGCTGTTGAGGTCAGTTTTTTGGTCTCAGAATTAATCTTTGCACCAAAACGGGATTAGAATTTGACGCATCCTCTCTTTCGCAGCGGAGGCTTCTTGAGGTTGAGATCGCTCACAAATTCGACAGGAAGTTTGTGTTTGGAGCGTACACCATTTTTGCAGGTGTCTTGATGTTGGTTCCTGGTGCGATCCACGTGGTTTCTCTCAACGGAACCAAGGAAATGGATGGTGTGAAATCTGAGGTGTGTTTGTTTTGTTCTGTACAATATCTATTGAAGTGAACTGGCATTTTCAATGTGTGACTTGATCATAGTCAATTAGGCATAGTGAAGTGAACTGGCATTAACAGCGCATATTTTTCAGGCAAAAAGCCTAAAGGAGTCTAGCGACGCCCGCCACAAGGCCCTGAAGAAGAGCAACAAGTCTCTGGAGAAGAGGATTATTGCTTTGGAAGGCAAGGAAAGCACGACTGCACCAGCTGTTGCTGAGTAGTGCTATCGCTGTTTTTAGAACACTGTGACCGCACTGGCTCTGGGTGCATCTTATGAGTCTTGGATTGTCCACTATCATCACTTAAATAATTAGGATTTGTGGCTGTTCGTACTGAGATTTTTTCCTACATGGGTGCATCTTATGAGCCTGGGATTTTCCACTGTCACTTAAATAATTAGGATTTATGGCTGTTGGTACTGAGATTGTTCCTATATGATTAGTCTTTTGTGGTTCTATTTGCTTGCTTTTGCATATATATTTTTACTAAATTGTGGTGAAAAAGTGACTTGTGCATAGCCAAATGAATTTGCAGCATACGCAGAATATTTTTCACATATTCTCTAGAATTCTCAGCATCTAATATGTCAATAAACAATGATCACCACTGATAAGGTAACACCAAATACAAGCAGGAGACCATGAAATTTCCGCGCAAAGCCCTATCAGAATTAGAAGTCACCAATAACACGCAATTCAGCTCCAGGTTGTTGCGTCAAACATCTCATTAACGGACGCAAACACACAAGTAGGCTGAGCAGAAGAACTGTCGCAGGACCAAAGGAACGGACCCGGCGGCTGCGAGTGCGAACTCGAGTGGAGGCGAGCGAGCCCGGCGGCTGCGAGTGCGAACTCGAGTGGAGGCGAGCGATTGCTCGATTCTACCTTTTACCCTTCTTCCTCCCATTCTACCTTTTACCCTTCTTCCTCCCTCCTTAACCTGTACCCGGATCCTTCTAGTAGCTTCTAGATTGTTGCATCCATACTTGAGTTGTTGGATCAGATTAGTAGGTCGGTGACATTGAAGTACCATATTTACATGACAGTACGTGGGCAGAAAATGAGTATGTGGAAACATAAATGAGTCAGTACAACAATGAATCTTTGGCATGGAGACTATTATTGATTTCTCGTTGTTAGTTGAATGCGCAAACAATTTTAGTTGACGTCACTGGCAATGTTGATACGTGTTCAGATGCACAAACATCTTGTAAACTTAAGTCTACAAGCATGCAGCATGCTCCCTCTCAAAGCACGGTAAGGATAATAAACAAATAGTGCATAGTTCTTCTGAGGAATGAAAAGGGTAGACACGAGCGGAACATTTGGTTAAGTAGGAAACTGAAAAAACACAATCTGATCGGCAGCAACGGGTCTTACCCAAAGATGATGTTGTCTTGCTACAGGATGCCAATGCTGTGCTCTTTTAATATCGAAAGTTCCTCGAAACTGCATATGCACAAGACATTTTCCTGATTAGGATTGCATCAAACCAAGTACTCCTACAAAGGTAGAGTGGTCATGAGTGAACAGATGTATATAAGTAAATAGAAAAGGAATTTTTTATGCAACAAAGAGCAAGGGTTCGAGAGTACACAAAGTAAGGAAGGGAGAATTGAACCGATTAACAAATACTAATGCTAATAGTAATTAGTTAATTTGCATCATCCATGAGTGAGGCCTAATAAGTGAGTAGGAGGTGAAATTGGCCTTACCCTTTTTTGTATTGCTCTACGTCAATCGAACATTGAATTGTTCGGCGGCTGTCATGTTACTGGGCCGTGTTTGGTATGGGCTAAACTTCGACAATGTTCTTTTTTTCCCCACGCGGAACGGACTCGGAAGCCCTCGCCGTATCGGATAGGAACAGTGGAACACCCACCGTCTGCCGTGTTCTGGTGCATATAAGCATCGGAACTTCTCCTTGTTCCTCCTCATACAACACTCGTTAGCTTTTCCACCAGGAGACCAGGAGAGAGAAAAGGGAGGTGAAGGGAAGGCGAGAGAGAGAGAGAGAGGAGTGAGATGGCGGCGCTGCGATCTGGGATGGCGATGTTGGGCCGCCGTAGCTGCGGTTGCTCTCGGTCATCGTCCGCCGCATCCATGGGCGGAAAAGGGCTGGAGATCCACCAGGTTTTCCGTCCTGCGCCGCCACCGCTTCGCCCTGCGGCCGTCCGTAACCTCGAGGTAATCGTTGTAGGCTCATAGACAACATGGGTTACAGATCTAGGGATAGGTGCCTCACCGGTAGGGGCAGCTCCAACATCGGAACCCATCCATGCATATAGACTACAATTGGGTACAGATCTGGTCTTACAGAAAACCCTAAGCATCCATGCGTAATCCCGCCCCCCATAAACTACACCAATAATTCTCCTGCATTTTACACAAACCATCCTCTCCCTCCTGTGTGCAACAACCTACTAAGACCTTAGAATATTTGCTCGTTAGCTTTTGTTGGATTGGATAACGGATTAATTAAGTATTGGTTGCGTGATCAGTGATCAGCTCATCATCATGATCTCCAGCATCGATGACTCTACCCGCTCAATAGAAAAATCTATAGGCTTCAATGCTCACTCAATAGAAGAATCTATAGGCATTGATGCCCGCTATGTAGAAAAATTATTTCACTGGCTCACACTGCTCTGGTCTCCGAGTAGTAAGATGCTGCATCACTGCATGGGATGGATGCTTTTTTTTATTTCTTTATTTATCGCTAGAAGGCCCACTATCTGATGCCTAAACATTGCAGAAAAAATACCAAACTAAGCATAGGAGGTGATCATATAACATTTCCAGCCTTAATTTTGAGTTGCATGCTGGGATGCTCTGAATAATTGAGCTCTTTCCACTTTTAGTAACAGTAACTGTCATTGTCCTAACATCATTGTTTGATTTTCATTGTTCCTCATTGGCTTGCCATCAGTGTTACAATGTTACTCAACAATCATGTATACTGTTTCATCATAAATAAAAAAGGAAAAAGAAACAATCATGTAGATTGTCAACGGATGATCTTTTAGTCAATAATAGTGCAAAGTTACAATAATATATGGTTTAAATATTTGGACGGGCATCTATGTCTTCCATATACTGAACCAACTTCCATGTCATCTCACGGTGTGAGTTTAGCTTCTGAATGAATGTAACTTGTTCTGGTTCAAGGTTTTCCTGCATATTTTGTACTCGGGCTAGACTTTTAAACTGTTATTGATCAGGAGTGTTTCTTGCAGAGCTGGCGGCGTTTCTCAACTGGGGCTGGTGAGCCGAAAGACAAAACTGAGAGTGTCCCACGTATGCTGTGGCAATGGTGAGTGCGTGAGAATATGGTACAGCATTGCTGGTTGTTTCACCTGAATCAAACTTATCATTCATTTTACTTTGCTTACTCAACCAGAAGATTGTTTTTTGTTCGTATTAGATTCATTGCAACTCCCACCTAGGATAACATTTATATCCTAGATTCTTTAGCTATGCAAGTTCAGGGTCCTTGCTTCTTTTCATAGAATCTTTCATATTCAAACATACAATAGGCTTCTATAATTGATCAAGTACACCAACCTGGCAGTGCTGATTTTAAGGGTAATGTGCTCGGATAGTTGTATGCTTAGCTAATAAATATTTGAAGAGAACTCGCAGCACATGGTAGAATCACTGATAGTCATGAAACTAATCTGAATAATCAGTGTCAATCTTGTGATAATAAAGTCTTGTTTGGCGAGGTCATGTATTGGCATGTGGGTTGCACAGGAGAATAAGCCGCACTTTTGGCCAGTCTTTTAACAAAATCTCATGTTTCTGGTAATAATATGTAAATGGTAGAAGCCAAACAGAGCTTCAGCGTGTGGCACCAAACTAAACTGGGCCTCATTGTTTTTTACTTCTTTGACAGGGCCAAATACCGTGCAGAAAATGCTTCTGCACGTACAAAGTCCGCGGCTCTCTTTGGATATGGAGTGGTGGTTATGGGGACACCGACTATGTATTTGGTGCATAATGCAAAGAACTGGGCTATTTGACTCTGTTTAATTAGCCGGCAAACTTGTGAGCTCGAAGCTATATAATGTTATGTCATCTTTGCATTTGGCCTGTTCAACTGTGGGATTTATATCCGTGCTAGTAAGTACAATGTTTATTGTCTGTGCTAGTAAGTACAATGTTTATTGTCGCCTCGGCGGTTGTAGCACCTAGAAATTATGATACTGTAATGGAAGTATGGACCTTGTGCTGATATGACTGTCCAAAGGCGTTGACCTTGTGCTAAAACGTTGTTGTGGTTAATTCCCCTTCTGCCTTGTGCCCTATTTTGTGTTTCTTTTATACCTGTTTCTGTGAGTTTCATCTCTAGCCTACCCCAACTAGCTTAGGACAAAAATGCTATGTTGCTGCTGCTGTAATGTGAGACCCTATGATTCTGCAGCACTGGTGTCTACTAAACTTTTGTTTGCCCACTGAAACTTGTTGAACATCTTCATTTGTTAGCTATTGGCACGCAAACGACGTATAAATTTCAGATAAGTTAGTGGTGGTCACAGAGCTCAGTGAATAATCGACCTACTCGTTGCCTAGTCGGGGACGGGCATGACAATCGACAAGTCAGGACAAGAGCGGATTCTCATAAGTTGTGGAATATATCTCAACCCACGTGTGTCTGTTTCAAGTATAACTGTTAATCGTGCCCGGAATCAAACATTTATTTAACGTCTTTTCTTTTTTTTCCCCCACCCTTTGTATCAAAATTTTGTAGCCTTGTTTGACGTCTTTTCGTTTTACCCCCATCTGCCAAAAAAAAAGTATTTTTTTATAGATAGTAATCACCGAAGATGTAATTTTTAGATAGTATATGGTCAAGCATTCTATCCGAATTCATACTTAGAATTGTAATCGAAAGGGAGTACTATAACCAATAGGAATCCAAATTAAATTCTCGATTGAGGATCGAACTACGTGACACACAATTTGTAACTTGAAGTGCGTCGCCTGTCACCACCCGAACGTGACATGATTTTCATCGTCACCATTATCTATATTCTAAACTACAACCCATGGCGCGTGGCCTGTCCTCATGCATCCACACACTACAACCATGAGGAACGAGATCCTCTAAAGTTGGGGAAAACAACTTGTCTCTACGGTTGAGAATCTGAAGGTCGGAGTATAGAAGTCTAATTTAAGTTACCTTTTTTTATACACAAAGGTGTGGTACGTACTCCATTTTATGTGCAAATATGAAGGTATTATAAAATGCAGTTAAAAGAATTATGGACTCTGAATTTGCACAATAAGGATATGAACAACAATTCCTGTTCGCTCAAAAAAAAAAGATATGAACTACGGACTCAAAGCTATCCAGGTGGGAGTTGCAATGAATCTACTATGAACAACAAACAAAACTTTGAATGACCAAAAAAAGGAAAACCTGAAAATAAAAAATTTGGTTCAACCTGAAACAACAGCAATGCCGCACAATATCCTTTTACACTCACCATTGATTAATGCACTCGTATGATTTTGATTAATGCTCGATGGAAACAATAGAGGATTTGATGCAGGGCAGGCTTGTTCGGCTGCAGAAATAAGTTGCTGACTTGCTCTGTGTACGCAACCTCTCTATAAAAAACTTCAAGTGTTTCAAATTAGCCCCAAGCTTTTCAGATTACAGCGTGCTCTCCTAGAGCAGCTCCCTAGGTAAGCATGCATATGAAGTGATTCCTTCAAATAAATTAAGTTGGGGGAGCGAAAATTAGCTCTTTTTCACTTCATTTGTGTCACAAAATTACATCCCCATAGGCCTCTTGTTGAGTGCTGAAAGCAGTACAGATTCATATGATTTTGATTGTTTAGCAATCTTGGTTGTTATATACAGAAAAAAAAAACGCAACCTGTGCTCGAATCCAGGCAGTATGTCTGGACCTGCAGATACTCTACACTCATTGATTAACCACACAGCAGATACACCAGCAGATAGTACGTTGAGATTCTGATTGAGCAGAGCACAATCAATACACTGTCAGTATTCAGTAGAGAGTGCGATCATTATGGCTGTCATGAGCACATTCATAATTCCAGGACCAACCTTGCTGCTCGCAAGATTTCAAAACCTTGCTACCAGTAGTATGATGCATTCATTGCATTGTCCTCTCAAAAGAAAGAAAACAAGAAAGAAAGAAAGAAAAATGATGCAGTTATCCATTTGCATGGCTTTTTTTCCTATATGAAAACTGCTTTGATCTCCGATTTTTCATGCCACTTTACCCTGCAGTTAGTTCAATAGAACCAGCTTTCCTGTCATTATATAAATAGAAAACAATATTTATGTCCTTAATTTGTCTCTAGGGCCTTTGTTATCTGGGCATCTATGCTCTTTGACCAAGACTTCTTTTGCGAAAACAGCAGCAGTTCAAGGTCAAACAAGGCCAAACCCTGTGTCCTATCTGATTCCGGACAGAATCTGTCCTGGTCATTTAAGAGCAATCAGCAGTTCACTTGGGAAAAAAAAATGTCATATGATGATATGAAGGCCTTAAACTATTCCACAAACTAAGACAAGAATCTGCTGCTGTCTTCGAACTTGGCAATCAGTAAGTTGATTACTCACTGAGCTCCAATAATCATGTGCCATTTGACCACTGACCTTTTCTAAATTTTCTAGGTGGCCTTGCTTACCACTAGCGACAGCAGTTCAACAAGTAGGATAACTTGTTTCAATGGGCAACCAAAAATTTACTATTCATCTATAGGAGTAGATCCCAGACCCTAGAATTGCAGAACAATAAGGTGTAGTTTCAGTCTCATAATATTAGAGAGCATTATATATTATCAGTGCCTCACATTATGAGGTCAGATGGAAATTAAGCATTGCAATAGTTCAGCACATTGATTTCAGCTTCGCTTCCGGTTAAGACCACATCATCAGTATAGTACCAACAGTGTTTTCTACTCAAAGAGTGATCTTCGGAAGCAGGACATTGTAAATTATCATCTTTTTTCACCTGAAACAAACACCCAGGCAAGAAATCCACAATGTTGTCTGCTCAAAGAACTATCTTACAGACACTCTACCACTGAAAAAGCCACAATGACTGAACAAAGATGCAATCTGACATCAAGAAGTTGAACAATCAGACCAGCAACAGAAGGACGACTCAACAATAATGCAGCACGAGCCACTCAAGAATGTGGCAATATACCAGGGAACCATCCTAGCATACAAAGGATGTGGAAAGTGGAAGTCGGCTTCAACTCTACATGGAGTTCCACGAAACAATCACACCTGAGTGGCATTCAACTCGGCACTCATGACTTTCCTATCATGCGACTGCTTCAGCGCCACCGACCTCTGGGGGTTGCGTGCCTCGATCAGCTTCTGCACGGCCTGGTCTTCGGTGGACATGCGCACACGGCCTTCACCAACGATGAGTGGCCTTCAACGGTCGCCTGCAGCCGCACCAGCCCCTTGAGGGCGCGCAGTGCGCGCCGAGCCTTCACCAACGATGAACACAGGCGGAAACGCATCACGAATTTCGCAATCACCATTCCAGTACGAATCCAAAGAAGAAACAGGTACCGCGGAGAAATGTGAGTACCAACGAGACGCGGTCTGGATGCGGATGGCGGCCCACTCCTGGCGGACGGCCATGAAGTCCCTGGCCGGGGCGCGGGTGACGGTGGCGCCATTGGACGTCTTTGAGATCTCTCTCCAACTCCTTTGGATTGCATGTCAATTTTAACATAACATCACTGGTTCCATAAATACAAGTGCAGAGTGGATCCTATCCTACACCTAGGAAGCTCCATTGGATCACCCTACTAATACACCAACTTCGCTTCAGTTCAAATCCATTCAAAATGTACGTTCCACGTTACTTTTAATCTTCTCTCTCGTACTCGCGAAATGAGCGGGGTAACGTTTCCTCTTTCGCGCAACTTTCCTCGCAGCCTCCGTCAGCCGCCCCCAGCCGCATAACAACCGCGGCCTCCTCCCATTGACGCATGACCACCGCCGTCTCCTGGGGATCTCGCCGACCACCGCCGCCGACTCCCATTGATGCTTGGCCGGCACCTCCCGTTGATCCCGGACGACGCCGACGGACTCCTCATAGGGCCTGGACGTTGCGCTAGGGCCGCGTATGCGGCACATCGTACGAGTCGGCATCTTGCATACGACGGCGGTCGACCAACGGAGCTCGGACGGCGGATGGGGCGACCAGGATGCGGACCATCCGTGATTATCACGACAGGCGAGGCCGCCAGGGAAGGTACCAGATCCTCTTCAGTGTGGCCAAATCCACTAACTGTGTGGTCGGATTTGTCCGTTTTTGCTCGATCTGTGCACGAATCACTTGGTATGTGGCATATCTGACATCTCACTCTACCTAATCTCCAATCCAAGATTCTGCTTGGTGGTGGCACTCCTGCAAGCCAGGGCAGTGGCCAAGTGGTGACGGATGAAGATCTCGCGCCGGAGAGCGAGCATGAAGGCTGTTGTCTGCGTAGCAGCCGAAAGCAAGGAAGAAGCTGGGCAGCGGAATAGATCGACGTTGCTGCTTGCAGTATCAAGGTATTTCGTCCTAGCTTAATTTTGTGCATGTTGCATCTATTTTGAAAATAAAGTAGTAGAAATCAAATGAAATTCAACCAGACAGGGCGCCAGTCCACCAGTGAGCAGATTGCCAACTAATGCTTGCATAAATTTCATGCTTCTGATCTCGAATGGTTGAACTGATTCAGTGATGTGGCCAATATAGATGGATTCTTCTGGCAAAATCACTGTCAGCTTTGTTGTTTATCTCATTTTTTATCATTTGTTTTTGATATTGTGTTGAGGATGAAGAAATTATTTACATTTGGACAGTATGGTTCTGAAACAAAATACAATTTTAATGAAATAGTATGTTATTTAAACCTATTTATGGCAAAAGAAAAAAAAAACTGCAGCTCTTATGTTACAGTAGGCACTAGCACATAGAACGGAGCTCCAAAGGTGATGAAAGGAAACTGGGGCAATGACATATATAATGTATTGCAACTCTTTTTATTCGCAGATGATTAATATGTTTAGATTCTGAATAATATTGCTCTGTTTCCTGTAATGCCCAATTCTTTATAGAATCTAATTACTTTGATCTCCGTTCTTCTGAATTGATAGGAAGCTGCTTGTTGATCCTAATATGATGTTTGCTGGGGACGAAACTGGGAATGCCCACAAAGGGAAGTAACTATACTTTTGAGGCATGCACACTCACACCTAATTTTAAACATGTATGTGGCTACTTTACTAGACTGAATTTCAATTATCTTTTCTTGGTAGAGATCAAGAGATGATGATTCACGCTTGTTGTATGAATGTATTCCGAATTATATTTATGGTCATATACAATTTTATGGGACAAACTATGGACCAAGTCGTGTCATTTGGTTGTTTTAAAGTGCATCTCGTAAATGAAACCGTAGCGTTAGCACGGGCATTATACTAGTGTAACGTAGGTTGAGTTCTCAAAATATAAGACCTTAATTAAAAAATAATTTATAAGACCATAATTTAAGGACTCTCATGCATTCCTAATGTGCAACAAGCACTCCAAGCTACCAGTGAGTGTTATATTTTACTACCATCATTGTAATTAACATTGCTTTCAAACTCCCTACCATGCTTCCAAAAAACCGACCCTGTGTGTGCGGGGAAGCGGTACTCGCGGATTATATCATTGGAAAGTCATTTCAGCAAGGTAAATACATCGGTCACAATATCAGAAAGGTACATTTCTGGGAGATACAACCACCAAGGCGATCCATAAACATTGTACTTTATAAGCGACTGAATGTCACGGTTCAACCGGCCAAAGATTACTCTTACTGCACCACTACACAAAATATAAGTTCAGATTCAGAAGTTTGCCAGCTTATCGAACTTATAGCACATCAGGATACTACTAGGATAAGTAGCACCACTGAAGTAAAGCCAGGTCGCTTGGTGGTCCATTCTGTCTTCATGGGGACGGTCGCCAGGTCCTTACCTCGTTCAACACATAGAACGTTGGTGTCCCGATAACCACCAATGCATATGCTCCGACAGCCCTGGTCTTGTTAACTGGATCCGCATTTTCCACACGATATTTGGCCCTGTCAAAGGAGGAAAAGCAATTAGTACGGTAAAATTGGCACTATGATGATTCAGATTAGTTTCGTGAAGGGTACCCTATCAGTGATTGTACCATGTGTTGCAAGTTGTCTTCAAATATTGATAAACATAAGTTTCAACAAACATGCAATTACCAAAGCACAACATGATTGATAAGTCATACTTGCTGCTGATTAAAATCAGCACTGTTTCAGGTTAAATTGGTGCACTTAGGCCTTGTTTAGATGGCTAAAAATTGTAACCGAATGTCACATCATACACTGTAGCACGTTTTGTTTATTAGTGGTAAATATCATCCTACCATGGAGTAACTAGGCTCAAAAGAATCGTCTCGCAATATACATCTAAACTGTGTAATTAGTTATTTTTTTTATCTACATTTAATACTCCAAACATATGTCTTTTGGTGTATTTAATGTGATGTGATGGAGAGAAAGTGTGAAAAAGGTTAGAAATTTTAGCCATCTAAACAAGGCCTTAATCAATTCTTGAAGAGAACACAGTAGGAGTGCAGGAGTAGAAGTCTCATGTAAGTTTCTTTTTTTATACACAAGGCGGTACATACTCCATTTTATATGCAAATATGAAGGTATTAATAAAATCCAATTAAAAGAACAATAGACTCTGAATTGTAAATTTGGATATCAACAAACACTATGAACTGTGAACTCAAAGCTATCCTAGGTGGGAGTTGCAATGAATCTACTATGGACAACAAACAAATTTTGATTGAACAAGCAAATAAAAAGTGAAGATCAAAATTTTGGTTCAACGCGAAACAACCAACAATGCTGCACGATATCTTCGTACACTCACCATTGCCAAAGATGCCGGAAACTGTATGCTTTGCCTTTTGGCTCACCACCCCCAGTGGAGAAATGCCTCCAGCTCTGAAACAAAAACTGCTGATTTAATATAACAGTTTAGAAGTATAGCCCAAGTATAGAACAAGCAGGGAGACAATGAACCGGAACAAAGTCTGAAGCTGAAACTCACACCATGAGATGACATAGAAGTTGGTTCAACGCATCCAAACATTCAAACCATACATTAATTACTGTAACATTGCATTGTTCTCAATTAAAAGAATCCAGCTCTACAGTCTACATGTGTTTTTTATAACACAATCTACATGGTTGTTGCGTAACAGTGTAACACACTGCAACACTGATGGCAAGCCAATGAGGAACAATGAAAATCAAACAACAATGCTATAACAATGGCAGAGTTACTGTTGTTCACAACTAGTGTACAATGGAAGAAAAAGGTGTACAGAATCAAGGATATATCCACAATCACTTCATCAAACACTTTAATTGCAACTAGATATATCCACGAACACAAATGCCAAATTTAAAAAGAGAAGGAACAAATTCTAAGTAGTCAAGATAAATACATAACAACCATTACAAAGCATGCATTCTGCTACTGCTTTTCATCCCCACCCGATGGACCAACAAGGCCAGGGCAGGTGGCCGGAACAGGCACACCAGGAGGCTGCGACATGGGCGCATCATCCGCTCGAGCTAGCTCAGGCGCTCCTTCTCTCGCTCGTTTTTATTTGCCAATCCCAAACCCTAGTGCCTAACGATGGTGGCGGCCGTGTGGCAGAGTCTGACGAGCCGGAGTCAGCGCAAGGCGACGGCGGCCCGACGTGCACTATGAGAAGTGGTTCCGCGAGCACGGCCTCACGGGACTGCGTCGCTGCGTGCTGACGGCCGAGCACAAGCGGGAACGCCGCAGACTACAGGGGCCTACGAGATCTGTATGCAAGCATTACCTCGTGGTTGAGCGGTGGCGGCGCAGGACGGAAAACTTGGTGCACCTCCATCCCTTTTCCGCCCATGGCTGCGGCGGCCGATGATCCGGAGCGACCGCAGCTACGGCGGGCCAACATCGCCATCCCAGATCGCAGCGCCGCCATCCCGATCCGGCTCTTCGTTCCTCTCCTCTCCTCTGCATGCAAGCCCACCTTCCCGCCAAAAAAACAATGGCCCATTGGACATATCTGTTTTCCTATTCTGTTGCGGGTTGAGGCCTGCTTGCGCGAGTAGACCAAGCTGCAATACGGCAAGGTGTCTTGTTTTTTTTTTTTTTTTTTTCTCGAGGAGTTGGGCCGATTCCGTTTATTTCCACGCGAAAACAAATAACATTGTCACTGCCACGTGTACAATTTCTACGGTAGTCAACGCTGGAGCTGGACTGCCAGTATCAGGTCACAGATGAAACCGGGCAAAGGCGACCCCCGCGACAAGGAAAGAAGGCCGGAGACACCGGGGTGTGCTCGGCGCCGACCAGGCGGCCCGTAACGGCCCACGAAGGCCCGCTCAGCATGCCTCGTTGTCGCAACCTCTCGCCGTCTTCCTCGCCTTCGCCCTGCCGCCTCTGTCCCCGCTGCCAGAGCCCTAGGGCGGCGGCGACGGCGCCTCCTCCCCTCCCCTCTCTCGCTCTTCTCCCCTAACCCTAACCCTAGACGTCATGGCGCCGCCATGGACGAAGCTTCACGCCCCGCCGCCTACCCGTACCCGGCCGGATGAGGCCGGGCCCTAGCCCGGCTTCGGCGGGCGCCCGCCGGGAAGAGCTCGCCGCCGGCCGATCGCTCACCACCGCCGAGTCGACGGCCATAAGGCTAGGGCCGGCCGACCGAATCGACAAATGGGAAGAATGGAGGGGAGGGGGAACGCTGACACAAACTTCGCCGGAACTCGCCGCGGGAGGGGAAGTAGTCGCCGCCGCGGCCTTCTTCTTCGCCTCCGCTGTCGGCCAGCCTCCGCCTCTGTCGTCGCGTCGTCACGCCGGGCGGGCTCCTAGCAGGGCTTGGGCCGTTTGGGCCGTGGGCCGCGACCTGCCAAGGCTGGTCGGCGCGACGCCTAAGATTGGCCGGAGACACCAGTCGGCTGACGGGGAAATTGTTGGTGCACAACAGCGGCGCCGGTGCGCACTGACCGGCGGGAGGCATGAGTGTGTCAATGTTCATGTCCCTCGATGGACGGTGCTGCGGTCTTTTTGCCATTGCGGTTTGCACCGATGCGAGCAGAATAAGATTGTACAGTGACCGTATCCAATCCCCGGCCCTGTCATTTGATTAATGCTCAAGCTGCTGACTTGTTTTGTGTACCAGCCTCTCTATAACAAACTTCAAACGATTTGATCCCAAGCTTTTCAGAATTCAGACTGACAGCGTGCTATCCTAGAGCAGCTCCCCCTAGGTAAGCATATATAGGAGTACATAGGAGTATGAATTGATTCCTTAAAATAAACTCAGATGGAGGAGAGAAAATTAGCACCTTTTCACTTCATTTGTGTCACAAAATTACATCCCCATAGGCCTCCTGTTGAGTGCTGAAAGCAGTACAGATTCATATGATCAGTAAGTATGTCTGGACCAGCAGATACTACACTCATTGATTAACCACACCAAAGGCCAATGAAAGGGTCCAGAAATTTGAGGTGAGATTCTGATTGTGCAGAGCACAATCAATGCGCTGTCAGTATTCAGTAGAGAATGCAATCGTAACATTTTTGCCCATTCAGGCCTTGTTTAGATTGCTAAAAGCTAGCAAAAGTAACTGTTCCAACTCCTGTAGCACTTTCGTTTGTTTGTGGTAAATATTGTCTAATCATAGACTAACTAGGCTCAAAAGATTCGTCTCGTGATGTACAACAGAACGGTGTGATTAGTTACTTTTATTACCTACATTTAATACTCCGAACATATGTCTTTTGATGTATTTAATGTGATGTGATGGGAGGGAGTGGAAAAACTTGAAGTTTTGGTTAGAAATTTTAGCAATCTAAACAAGGCCTCAGTATGGCTGTCATGAGCACATTCATAAATCCAGCGACGACCTGGAAGCAATCATGCAAACGATTTCAAAACATGGCCAGTAGCATGATGCATTGTCCTCTCAAAAATGATGCAATATTTATGTCCATTTACATGTACATTTTTCCTATCTGAAAACTGCTTTGATCTCCGGTGTTTCATACTTTTACCCGCAGTTAGTTCAATAGAACCATCTTTTCTGTCATTATAAAAAAACAATATTTATGTCCTTAATTTGTATGAAAGTTTTTTTGTCTGTGGCTGTGTGCACGTGATGCATACGTATATCCCAGGTCTCTAGGGCCTTTGTTATCTGGGGCAACTATGCTCTTTGACCAAGATTTTGTGTCTTGTCTGTTTGCGGAAAGATCAGCAGTTCAAGGAGGTCAAACAAGGCCAAACCCTGTGTCCTGTCTGATTCCGGACAGAATCTGTCCTGGTCATTTAAGAGCAATCAGCAGTTCACTTGGAAAAATGTCATATGATGATACGAAGGCCTTAAACTATTCCACAAACTAAGACGAGAATCTGCTGCTATCTTCGAACTTGGCAATCAGTAAGTTGATTACTCACTGAGCTCCAATAATCATGTGCCATTTGACCACTGAACTTTTCTAAATTTTCTAGGTGGCCTTGCTTACCACTAGCGATAGCAGTTCAACAAGTAGGATAACCTGTTTCAATGGGCAAACAAAAATTTACTATTCATCTATAGGAGTAGATCCCAGACCCTAGTTTTGCAGAACATTAAGGTCTAGTTTCAGTCTCATATTAGAGAGCATTATATATTATCAGTGCCTCACATTATGAGGTCAGATGGAAATTAAGCATTGCAATAGTTTAGCACACTGATTTCAGCTTCGCTTCCAGTTAAGACCACATCACCAGCATAGTACCAACAGTGTTTTCTACTCAGAGAGTAATCTTCGGAAGCAGGACAATGTAAATTATCATCTTTTTTCACCTGAAACAAACACCCAGGCAAGAAATCCACAATGTTGTCTACTCAAAGAACTATCTTACAGAGACTCTACCACTGACAAAGCCACAGCCCACAATGACTGAACAAAGATGCAGCCACAATGACTGAACAAAGATGCAATCGGACAACAAGAAGTTGAACAATCAGACCAGCAACAGGACAACTCAACAATAATGCAGCACCGAGCCACTCAAGAATGTGGCAAGACACCACGCAACCATCCTAGCATACAGAAGATGTGGAAGTTGGCTTCATCTCTGAATGGAGCTCCATGAAACCATCACACCTGAACAGCCTTCAACTCTGCACTCATGACTTTCCTATCATCCGACTGCTTCACCCCCACCGACCTCTGGGCGTTGCATGCCTTCTGTTTCGCCTTGATCGACTCTGTCATGCTCATGTAGTTGGGTCTCGTCCTTACATTGTCCTCGGTCTTCTCCGAAGTCACAAATGTGGAGAAGGATATAGGTGTGGATGCAAAACAAGAAGATGACGATGCAGAGCTCTCATCGTTGTGCAGTTCAGTGCTCAGAGACGAGATCGACTGGGCTTTGAGGCGCTGATGATGTCCGTGGGCATGCGTTGGCCCAGGTGGTTTTGCGCAGACCCGTTTGCTGACATTGTTCTTGCGCACCTTCACTGAATTCGGTTCAGAGAAGTCGCCAAGCACACCAAAAGAATCCTCGCAGTTCTTGGAAAAGTCAGGGGAGCTGGAGTTGGTCTGGTTGTGCTCCTCCATCAATCTATTCTCCCATGGTCGTGCCGCCATCCACCTCTCCAGCCAGCTCCAGTTGCCATTGCCCTTGTCAAAATTCTGGTGTTTGAACAGCATGCCGGAGTGGTTCACCCGGCCATTGGAAGTAAGCTTCGGTGGCTGCAGAAGAGGCAGAACAAGATCAGATCAATAATCACAGCTAGAATCAAAACCAAAGTGTCGATGATACCCTACATTGCATTTGGCAGCGCCATCGGCCTGCTGCGAATATGCGTAGGCGATAGCTCGCTCGCGTTTGATTGCGCCCTCCTGCCGCTTCTGCAGCTTCACCCTCACTTGTTCAAGTGTTCCCTGACTGTCACACCACCCTTCCTGAAAAAAAGAAGAGATTACAAGCAGCAATGAGGGTCTGTTCGTCTAGTCATTTCTGCTCAACAATGCGTTTCAGAACCATCTCATCTCAGTAAGGAGAAGGTCAGTAATTGAGATGCAGCGA
>JADLZK010004116.1:0-117470 GCA_015847255.1 Hyparrhenia diplandra | reverse complement strand
GGTTGGCTGCATTGCTAACACCTACAAAATCTAAATGAAGATCCCTAATTTTTCCTCTTAAGGCTGGAAGCCTATCAATTTTTCCCAAACCTCTAATATTCCAAAACATACCTTTCATTTTTTATTTTATTTTTCTTTTTCCTATTTTTACCGCTATAGACCATCCTTTTTTTATAGTTGGCTCTGTAGAATCAGAATTTCCATTCTCGACTCCATCGGATACCGTGCTAGAAAAACTATTGTGAGAATTTCCATTCTCATCTACACTATTATTATCACAGGTAGAGCTATTCATATAGACTATTACTATCCTTACCATCACTCCTATTTATGACCTAAACTCGATGTCTGGTAAACTAATCGCAGGATCATGAGTATTATGCTCTACTTGCTTAAATCCCCTACATTCGATAGAACACTCTTTTCATTTGTAGAATTCCTCTTAACATCTAAATCTAACATACAAGTCATAACATCGTGATTTCCATCCCCTACCACAAGATCAATATCATTGGCAATGGAAGCTAAAATGGTTTTGGAGAGTTTTTGGTTTATACCGTTGTTTTCCGTTTCCACTTCCTCTTGACTTCGAGCTTTCTCCATAAAGCAGGAATTCCTTTATCAACATTCCTCACACTCTTCCCCGGTAGGCACTAGTGGCCCCCACTCCTTCCTTGCCTATCTTCTTGTCTTTCCTTAGCTTGTTCAAACTTCTCCATTATTTCCGCTGTAGGTTGAGAGCAAATATCCTCCACTTCTCGAAAGCCCAACTTCTCAAGTGAATTTGGCAGGATCCCCCCATCTTTCTCTTCTTCTTCTGTGGCCGGAGCTTGGCTGGCAAAGCGGGATACCGAGCTTAAATTGTGTACCCATTCTCCGCGCCAGATAAGTGTCCTCTTTGTCTTGACCCGTATATGTCCTCCCCTCATCTTCCTGGAATCTCCTCTAATACTTCATCATCACCCTCAAGTTCCATGGCCTTGAGGAGGTTAGTGCATTGTAGTGCCTCTTGTTGTAGGTCCTGCTTCTCCAAATTCCGCAAATCTTCTCACACTTTATCTCGCATTAGAACCCCTCGCATCAGCCTTCCTCCGTCAAGTTTGGGAGTAGTAGAAGATGCTTTATTCTCCCCTTCTCGCTGGTTTATGTTGCTCTTCTTCCCCTTTCCGAAGCCGGCCTTCGCATTCTCATCAGCCTTTGTTGTTCCATCCCCATCATCATCGAGTTACCATCAAGGGAACTTCCCACTTGCACAAAAACCTCCGTGTGAACATGATCAAATGAATGTTGTTCTTGAACACAAAAGCCTTTCTTTAAATTCTTGTAGGATCTTTGCACTCGTATCTTGACTCTCACAGTTGAAGAAGTCGTTAAAACAAAGGTTTACCCGTTTCCACCGCTGACTCGGTAACCAACGACAATTTTAATACCGCAACATAACACCAAACTACCTAGAAATAGGATTTTTTCAACTAACATATTCCAAAGTTTTGGTGTTTATTTGGACTTGCAATTTTCACAAACTCATGGATGATCACTTTGGGCCAAAAGGATAAAGAAAAAAGAAATAAAATCAATAAATAAAAAAAGGCCCAAAGGAGCAAATGGCAAGCCCAAACAGAAAATCGCAACAAAACGTCAAAACCAGGCCGCCAAAGGCACCACACAACTTTTCGCAGCAAGGGAAGCCCAGCTGCGCCGGGTTCGGGCCGAAGCCGAGCCGGCAGGGTGCACGCCAAGACCATTCGAAGGCCAAGCCCGCACCCGCAAAGGCTGTTCAGCCCATCTTCGGCGAGGCGGTTTGTTACCTTCCAAAACCGGTGAAACCGACGTGGGATAGTCGGTTTGTCGACATGGAAGGTTTTCCTAGGTCGGGTTTGGGTGGTTTTTTAGCACTTAGGTCCCTCCCTTATGTATAAATAGACCCCCTCTCCCCCCTCTCAAAGAACAAATACATTTTACAAGGAGAAACCAGTCCACTTGTGCAAGAGAGTAGAATTAGATCTTCTTCTTCTTCTACTTCTTCTATTCTATCTCCCCATTCTAGAGAGTGAGAGAGGGGAAAGGCTAGGAAAGAAGCTTGGTTCTTTCTACCTGAGTTGTCGGTTCGCCCGGTGTTCCGCTGTTCCTAGGAGGACGGAGTGTTTAGGACTTGCCTGCACCCGCCCAAATTTGTACCTCTGCAAACTACTTACACTTTGGTAAGGAGTCTTTGTGATTATCTTGCAGCTATTTAATTTCCAACATTTATATTTCTTAGCCGCTGTAGACTTACGATTGATTGGTAGATCGCTTACGCTAGTTCTGGTGGAGGGACTTTTAACCGGGAACCTTGGCCAACATCAAGAACTGCGGACCAATAGTGCAAACGCGGGTGTTTGGACTAGCGCTCACCTACCTTTTGCGGTGCATCCCACCTGTTGAGGGGGTAGGCGGGTTTGTTGTGACAAATTTTGTCCGCCCCCTTGAAATCCCCCACGCTCGGGCCAAGGCCAGAGAGCTAATTGCCGACACTGCCCTTTGGGCGTGGCTGTGCCCAAGTGAGTAGACAAATGACTTTAGGAATCACCGCCTCGAAAACTTAGCCTATAGATACCTCGCTACTTTAGAAAACAAACCCCTTGCCTTAGGTTGACATAAACCTCAAAGCCACCACAAGAACCGCCCCTCGCGGAAAATACGATACCGCTCGCTTACCACCGGGTGAAGTGCTACAACGGTATTTCCCGCGGCGCCATGATTTATCTCAGGTGCGTAAGAAACACCAACAAGCATTTCGGGCGCCGCTGCCGGGACGGTTGTCGAGTCATAAATAGAACCGAGTCAACCTACGGGATCGGTAGTATCCTTTAAACAAAAATACCAAAAAGAGTTCCCGTTACCCATGGAGCAACCCACTCATCCAAATCCGCCTCGCCTCCCCAAGGGCGAGCCTCAGAGAACCACGCCAATCCGCGGCCAATCACAAACTTCCGAGTATGAGCTCCGCCCCCGGCTTTATAGCCAATGAGCCAGCCAAAGCCGAGCCTTTTCGTGCCCGGAATATGAAAAACCTCTATCATCATTTACGGAGTTTGAGCAGCCGCCGGTGGGTCGCCCGTTGCGGGCATGACACATGACACGCCGAGGTGGAAGTTGTTTCCGCTTCTTCACACGGAGAGGGCGACTCAATGGTACGCCCATAACGTAGGGTTGGTAAACGGAGAATGGGAAGAACTGCGAAGGAGATTCTCGTAGCGCTTCCACCCGATATCCGTAATCGTGGCCCCGCGACAAGAGATACTCAACTTCCGACAAATAGGGTGAAACCTTAGGTGCAGCCCGGGATCGGGTTTACCACGCCACACGATCCGCCCAGACCACCCGCCCATACCAAAACCACGGCCGCTACAAAGATTTCGGGCTAGATTGGACAGGCGACGACCCCACCGCTGATTTAGCCGGCCGAGGGTCGTTTTCACATAAAACCACGCCAGTAGGAGAAGTTCTCCTAAACCGTATTCTTGAGAATACCGCCGCCAGAACCCAAGCAGAAACAAGAGGAAGTCTCTTCGGCCACCGCCGAACCTGAAACATCTTTAGAGAGACCCTCGCCTCGAACCAGAACCGAGGAGACCGCTTGGTACGATCTTCCCGCTCTTCGAGGTTGACCTCACCGATCACCCTATGACACCCCTCGGCACGAACAAAGGAAGAAATCACCAATTCCAGTCTCCCTAAACAACCCCCGGATAAAACTTTTCCTCCGTGAGTCTATTAAGGAGCTAATGTATATAATGAGCACGAATGGTTGAGAGAGGAAGGACCCTCTTCCCAAGAAATTCGGATAAGCGCCCCCTCTACAACAATCCATTGCATTTCCGAGAAGTTTGGTGGAAGTCATGTATAACCCTACCGGGGGGATAAATATAATGTCCGAAACCTTTACACAAGCTTGTGTCGAGGAAGCTATTAGAACTCCCACAAAGACGACCTTGCGCATAGCACCACGAACCACCATTGAATGCCGTGGAGGTTATACATGAACAAATCTTCCTACATAAGGATGTCAAGTTGTCTCTCGACTTTCACGCTTTTGATATCCAAGACTTCGATATCTTAATCGGCATCCCTGGAGAAGATTATTGATCTACCAAAGATCCGGGGATCTAGATGTCACACTCGAAGAAAAAAGTTTTATCCCAGCTACTCAGCTAAAAACTCCTGAATGTAACCCTTCCTAGAGTATGACATGCCCGAGGAGGTCATGGGAGTTATGCTATATGAGAACCCGTAAAACAGACCTTTGAAAAAGACGCCCAATTCTTCATTGAAGAAGAGGACGATTATCTGGGAACTCATAGAACTTCCCAAAGAGGAAGAGCTAACTCGACCTCCAGCTGAGCTTAAACCCCTACCCCCGTGCCTACGCTTATGTCTTCCTAAACGGCGATTCACAAGCTCCGGTCATCATGTTTACAAGCTTAGTGACCAAGAAACTACCCAGCTCATAACCGCTTTTAGAGAAACACGATCGGTCTTCGGGTATTCCCTTCAAGATTTGAAAGGGGTAAGCCCAACACTATGCACACATCGCATTCCTATTGACCAAGATAGTACCCCATCATGCGAACCCCAGCGCAGGCTCAATAATGCGATGCGTGAAGTCGCGGAAGAAGGAAGTTCTCAAACTTCTTTCACGCCAGATTATCTATCCCGCATCACACAAAGGATTGCTAGCCCAGTCCCAAGTGGTCCCTAAAAAGGGAGGAATGACAAATCGTTGAGAACGCTAAAAAACGAACTCATTCCACAAAAGACAAGTCACGTGGTGGAGAATGTGTATTGATTACGTAAAACTTAACAAGGCAACAAAGAAAGATCACTTCCCGCTGCCCTTTATCGATGAAATGTTGGAGCCGTTAGCGAAACATTCTTTCTTCTGCTTCCTTGACGGGTATTCCGGTACCACCAGATCCCTCGATCCACCCCGATGACCGAGCAAAGACCACGCTCACATGCCCATACGGAACCTATGCCTATCGTAGAATGTCATTTTGGGTTGTGTAATGCGCCGCTTCTTTCAGCGGTGCATGATGTCTATCTTCTCGCACATGATCGAAGAAATCATGGAGGTCTTCATGGACGATTTCTCCGTCTATGGTAAGACCTTCGAGCAGCCCTCGAAGAACCTAGACCGGGTCTTGCAGCCGATGCCAAGAAAAGACTTGGTACTTAATCGGGAAAAGTGTCACTTTATGGTCCAAGAAGGCATCGTTTTCGGGCACCTCGTGTCCGAGAGGGGGATAGAGGTAGACAAAGCTAAGATAGAAGTTATCGAAAAGCTACCACCCCCCGATTGAACGCCAAAGGTATCCGTAGTTTCCTAGGCCACGCAGGTTTTATAGAAGATTCATAAAAGATTTCTCGCAAATTGCTAGACCACTTACAACCCCCGCTAGCCAAGGATGTACCCTTTGACTTTTCTACGATGAGTGCCGCGACGCAAAACCCCCGAAGAAAGCACTCATCTCGCCTCGATCATCCAACCCCCGGATTGGTCGCTTGCCATTTGAAATCATGTGCGATGCAAGTTACTTTCGTTGGTGCGGTCTTAGGCCAAAACCAAGGATAAAAGCAAAGACGCCATCGCATATGCTAGCAAAACTCGACAAGCTTAATTATGCCACAAATGGAAAAAGAGCTCCCGGCAAGAGTCTTTGCTATCGAGAGTTTCGATCCTACTTAGTGGGCGCAAAAATAATTGTTTACACGCACCATGCCGCCTTAAGTACCTTCTACCAAAAGGATGCGAAACCTCGCCTGATCCGGCCGGATTCTTCTGCTCCAAGAATTTGATATAGAAATAAAAGATAAAAAGGGAGTAGAAAATACGGTTGCGGATCATTTGTCGCGTATGCGGGTAACTAACATGCAGAACCCCCAATCAACGACTACCGCGACGACATGCTACTCAAGGTGTCGCGACTTCAACCCATGGTACGCAAACATTGTGAATTACATGGTTGCAGGATACGTATCACCCGGGAGAACAAGCGAAACTCCAAACGGAGAGCAAAAAGCACCTATGGGATGACCCATACCCGCATGTGGTGTGTGCACGGGCTTGCCGAGAAGATGCGTACCCAGGAGGAGGAATGCAGATCATCGAGAAATGTCATGCATCTCCCTACGCCGACATCCGGGAGTATTTCGCACACAAGCCAAAATTTGGCGTATGGGATTCTTCCGGCCGACGATGTACGACGACACCTAAAGAATTTATCGAAGATGCTACAACCGCCGTAAGACCGGAAACATCACAAACTCGCGATGCAATGCCTCTACACTACAACCTTCAAATAGAAATATTTGATGTGTGGGGCATTGACTATATGGGGCCATTCCGTAAGTCCCATGATTGCGAGTACATCTTGGTGGCGATGACTACGTGTCGAAGTGGGTAGAGGCAATGCCATGCAGAAGCCGCCGACGGCAAGCATGCACGCAAGATGTTCCATGAAATCATCTTCCCCGATTCGAATGCCACGCATGGTGATCGCGACTGGAGGATCGCATTTCAAGGACAAGTCATTCGGGGCATTCCCGAAGGAGCTTGGCACTCGCACAACATTGCTACCCCTTATCATCCGCAAACCAAATGGGCAAGCCGAGACCTCCAATAAGCAAATCAAGAACATCCCCGTAAGACGGTCAACGAGATGGGGGAAAGGCTGGAAAAACAAGCTACCCGATGCTCTCCGGGCATATAGGACAGCTTACAAAGCCCCCATCGGCATGTCACCTTATCAAGCGGTCTATGGCAAAACCCGCCATTTACCGCTTGAGTTGGAGCATCGAGCTCATTGGGCCATCAAGAAGTGGAACATGGACGCCGGGCTACCGCTGGAAAGAACCATCGAGGCAAATCTCGAACTAGAAGAATGGCGAGAGAAAGGCGTACCACGGTGCAAAGCTCTACAAGGAGCGCACAAAAAGATGGCATGATCGGCACATAAAAATCAAGGAATTCACCACGGAGACAAAGTACTCCTATTCAATTCCCTGGTGAAGTTATTTGGCGAAGGGAAGCCGAGGAGCAAAAATGGAAGGGACCGTACACCGTCATCAACACCTCGCCACACACTGCAATCACAATTCAAGATGGCGCAGTGAGATACAAAAGGTAAACGGTCAAACGCCTCAAGCTTTTCTTCGAGCCATTACCCGATCTTAACCAAGAGCTCGATAGAATAGATTTATGCTTTGAAAATTAATTTAGATGATCAGCATATAAAAATAATAATAATAATAATAATATATAAAAAAATTAATATATATAATTAAATGATAAAACATAAAAAGTTATCTATATATTTTTACTTTGTTTTAGATAAAGTTTTTGCTTTATTAATTTCTGTTTAATTCATTTAATTTATGCTGGTCATTTGTTACACAAGGAATAATCACTTTCTAAATTAATCAAAGCATAATCTATTTTCAAATTTCAAATTTGAGGATCAATTAGAGATCGCCAAAAAGGAAACGATTTTCTTTTAGCACACCGGATCCAAACTTTTCGAAAAGGAAACGGATGTGGGCCTTAAAATCCGGGAGGGAGGCGACGGGGAGGTGCGCGCGCACCTCCTCAAGGTGCGGCCGCACCCCGGCCAGCCCCCTCGGCCCGAGATTTCACCCATTGCTTTCTTCTTTCTCCAAACTTGTTATGGTATGGTGCGCCCGCGAGATTTCGACTAAGTAATTCAGAGGAGTGTTTGTCCTATAAAATCCACCCTCCTCCTCTCCATTTCCTCACACCTCTCCTTCTTGCTCTTCTTCTCTTCTCAAATCCTCTTCTTCTAAGTCCGTAACAGCCGCAATGGCTGGCCATGCTCTTACCCTCTACAACTCCTCTCGCTTCACTATGCTCTTTCTCAATGAGGAAGACCCGATCTTTCCTAGTGACGAGGTGGAACCATCCTAAGCCCCTTCTTGCGTGCTCCCTCCCCCACGCTACTCTTCTAGTGGAGGGAACAGCCATGTGTCCACGGGCAGATCCGTGACACGCAAGAGTATTCTTGGGCGCCTACCTGCGCCCTACGGTGGGCACCCCGGCATCAAGAGGAAGGAGCTTTGGCAGTCGGGCGTCCGTACTTCCTCGACGGACACGTCCTCCTTCCACGCTCCGACTACGGCTACCCGTACACCGTTGTGTCGGTGTCGATTTGCCCACAGGAGGGCGGGGGAAGGGGCTTATGAAGAGGCCAACGCCGCTCCAAATGACATCTCCAAGTGCTCCATTACGTATCCTCTCGGCTAATCCTAGAAAGGCCCCAATGTTGTTGAGAGTCGCCGAGTAGTGAGGGGGCCCCTGATGGGGTTCCCGTGCTGCACCTGAAGGCTCCCAATGTTTTCGAGAGTCGTTCCCGAGGGTACCCGCACGCCTAAAAATAGCCGGGAGTAGCACGGTTTCTAAGGTTCCTTCGCTAGCAACCTTAAACGCTAGAGTAAACTCTAAATCAGCTAGTGAAAACCTTAACCTCGTGAGGTAGAAGAGGCAGATTTAGAGAACGCTGTCATCGAGGAAGGAACTAGACTCTTTTTGCCTAAACTTCAAGACTAAGCTAGCTAGGGTCGCTAGAGTTGCTAATGCAGAGAGCGTCCTTCGCAGGTCAGCTTAGAAGTGCTCTACCTCTTTATCAATAATTTAGCGCCAAGCACTAGTTTAATTTTCAAGTATTTCCCTTCCTATCATTTTGTAATTCCTTCAAGTGTGCGCCCCAATTTGAATTATTTATAAATTCAATAAAGTTTTTATTATTATATTATTGTCTATGTCTCCACTTGTCTTTGTCCTTGTGCAAAAAGAAAATAAAAATAGGTACAAAAACAAGTGTGGGGGAGGATTCGCAAGTCAAAGGTACGCAATTTATTAAAATTAAAATTCGACTTGTGATTTATCTTTTAAATGCTAAAACCTCGAACCAAGATAGCAAAAACCCCATCTCTACATCTACCAATTGATACATGGCATGCATACATTTTATTCCTCGCCGTAATACCGAGCTTACATTTAAATAACTACTCATCCTAAAAACCTGATTCATGTGGGTTGCATATGCTCTATCTAGTCTAAGTTGTTGCCAAATATGATATGGTACAAATAGATTTGCTATGACTTTGTCCAAAAGAGAAACTCAACATCCGGAATCTATCCTTTGAAAAGAGAAATGTCTTGGGCTATGCTAAAAAAAAAAAAATGAGATGAAAAATGGACAAATGTCCGAGGGCTAGTAGAGCCCACATCTCTAAAAAAAAAAAAAGAGAAAAGAGAAAATGAGATGAAAAATGGGCAAGTGTCTAAGGGCAGTAGAGCCCACATCTCTAAAAAAAAAGAGAGAAAAAAAGAAAAGAGAGAAAATAAAAGACAAAAGTCTAGGGCGGCGAGCCCACCTCTCCAAAAAACATATATTTTTATAGCAATAAAGCCCATGCTTTCTCGAAAAAATAAAATCTAAATAAAACCCCTGGATAAAAAGTTGATCAATTGGATGAATGATAAGCATTTCTGTTATAACCATTCGATCCGCAACCACCCAAGGCTTGGAGAAAAGCTAAAAAGCCCCGCTACGATAAAAGGTAATAAAAAGGATGGGAAAATGCTCACGGCTGCGTGTAAGGCTTGGAATAATATATATGCAAGCTTACATCTTGGAGATAAAACCACTTTAGTCCCGGTGCCTTCACTTTCGAGGACGAGTAAAGGGCTAATCGTGGGGAGTTTTGTTGACGGTAACCAACGACAATTTTAATACCCGTCAACATAACACCAAAACTACCTAGAAATAGGATTTTTCAACTAACATATTCCAAAGTTTTGGTGTTTATTTGGACTTGCAGGTACAAACTCATGGATGATCACTTTGGGCCAAAAGGATAAAGAAAAAGAAATAAAATCAATAAATAGAAAAAGGCCCAAAGGAGCAAATGGCAAGCCCAAACGTAATTCGAACAAAACGTCGAAACCGTAGGCGGGCGGCACCACACAACTTTTCGAGCAAGGAAGCCCAGCCTGCCGGCTCGGGCAGCCGAGCCCGGGCAGGGGCGCTACGCACCTCAAAGTGCGGCGCACCCGCCAAGGCGGTTCGCGCCCCATCTTCGGCGAGGCGGTTTGTTACCTTCCAAAACGGGTGAAACCGACGGGGATAGTCGGTTTTGTCGTACATGGAAGGTTTTCCTAGGTCGGTTTGGGTGGTTTTAGCACTTAGGTCCCTCCCCTTATGTATAAATAGACCCCCTCTCTCCCTCTCAAAGAACAACACATTTTACAAGGAGAAACCACCACTTGTGCAAGAGAGTAGAATTAGATCTTCTTCTTCTTCTACTTCTTCTATTCTATCTCCCGATTCTAGAGAGTGAGAGGGGAAAGGCTAGAAAGAAGCTTGGTTCTTTCTACCGGAGTTGTCGGTTCGCCCCTCGGTGTTCCTTTGTTGTTCCTAGGAGGACGGAGTGTTGGGACTTGTCGGTACCCGCCCGGCTTGTACCTCTGCAAACTACTTACACTTTGGTAAAGCGCCTTTGTGATTATCTTGCAGCTATTTAATTTCCAATGTACATTTCTTAGTCTGTTGTAGACTTACGGGATTGGTAGATCGTTTACGTTAGTTCTTGGTGGAGGGACTCTTTAACCGGGAACCTTGGCCAACATCAAGAATCGTGACCAATAGTGCAAACGTGGTGTTTGAACTAGCGTTCACCTACCTTTTGCGGTGCATCCCACGGTTGAGGGGGTAGGCGGCTTGGTTGTGACAGCCTTGTCCGTCCCTTGAAATCCCCCACGCTTAAATTTGCGTCGTAGAGCTAATTGCCTGGACACCGTCCTTTGGGCGTGGGCCGGTGCCCAAGCGAGTAGACAAATGACTTTAGGAATCACCGCACGGGAAAACTTAGCCTATAGATACCTCGCTACTCTTAGAAAAACAAACCCTTGCCTTAGGTTGACATAAACCTGAAAACAAACAAGAACCGTCCCTGTGGAAAATACGATACCGCACCCACCGGTGAAGTGCTACAACGGTATTTCCCCAAGCGCTTTGCGGATTTATCCGTGTGCGTTAAGAAACACCAACATCTACTTGAATCATTCTGCCTGCACAAGAAGCAACTTGATTCATAGTCTTCCGATCTATCCATTTTGGAGGAATTCCTTGAATGAGTACCCAGACATCCACTAGTGTACCTACAGGCTCTATTTCACCATCCCAGACACTGAGAGAAGCCACCACTCCAGTCTTTGTAAGCTCAAAGGTTGTTGATTTGCCAATCACAATATTCTCTACTTTCTTCTCGAGGTGGGAACCCGATTATGTAACGTACTCTTACTCTTTGTTTGAACCCAATTCCAATTCTTGTCAAACAACACCTTCGGAGTGCTACAATACCACTCTCATCAATATCACCTTGCTCTATAGTCAGCAGACCACAATTGTCCAGTCCTACCCAATGCCTGAATCTATCAGCACTCTCCTCTACATCAACATAATGAAATCCCAATCCCCTATTGGCACTTCCAAAGAATTGAGCTGTCACTGCTGGTTTCCCCCATTCTGGGCACTGATCCACTGCATGATTTGGGTCATGACAGATAAAGCAAACCTTAGGTGACTTGCATGATGAGCTGAGATGACCTAGCTGTCCACAGTTGAAGCAAACCACATTTGCAGAGTTGCCAGAGTTGTCTTCTATTACCATGTTCTGACCAGAGTTGTGAGAATTGCTGGTGTTTGGGTTTGGAATTGGACCTTCTCCTTCCTGTTGACCTGTGCCTTGCTCAAGAGGGATCTGAGGGGCCTGAAGCTGCTGTTGTTGCCTTGGGGCCTGCCTTCCCCTGCCTCTACCCTGCATACCTCCACCTCTTGGTCGTGTTGCCTCATACTGTCTGTTGAATGGTGGTGGATGCTGGTTTGGTGGAGGGAAAGGTGGGGGATTCTGATAGAATCCATATGGAGGTGGAGGCGGGTAATAAGGTGGAGGCATCTGTGGTGGAAACTGCCCCCAGCCGCCTCCTCCCCATCCCCACTCCTCCTCTGGTCTTGGTCTGGGACCTCTCCCTCTTCCTCTCGCCGCCATCTCTTGCTTGACGACTTGAGCAAAACTCCTCTTCTCCGCGGAACCCCAATAGATCTCTGAGAATTTCAACTTACTTGGCGATTGACTGCAGGTATCCCCTTCTCCGACTGGGAAGCAGTCCGTCGGAGAGAAAGGTCTTGGCCTTCCAGAGATCTCGCCGAATCCAGACGAGATTCCTTCCCTTCGCCGAAACCCTAGCCGCCCTTGAGGTGGTGGTTGAGTCGGGGATAAACCATAGCTTCGCCCCAAGCTTTGGATCTCCTTCTCTCCTACCAGCGGGGTTGTAGGGTTTGGGAATCCGCGCTTTCCTCCCGATCCGGCTTGGACGAGGTTTCGCTACCGCTCCTCCTCCGGTTGCCACGCCTCTCGTCTGTTTGCCCGAGGCTGCCGGGAGGGGGCCTCGTCGAGGAGACGCGACGGGCGACCGGTGTCGCGGATGGGGAGTCGGGACAAAATCTTGTCGGCGGCGGGGAACACCATCCCCGCCACCCGCTCGCCTTGTCGCCCAACCTAGAAGACGGCATTCGATTAATTTGGATCGCATTGTTGCTGACTGATCGCATTTCGCAGAGCTTTGGGCTGGACAGGCGGAGCGGCGCCAAGTGCTTGATGCTGTCAGCAAGGGCGCTCAGCATTGCGTGGGGAGACGATCCTTCGTGCTGGACGTGGACCGCTAGCCCACCAGGATCCAGGTGCAAATCCATCCCCAGCTAGGCCCCTTTTTCTTCTTTCTTTATATATCCCCTTCTCGATCGCAATTCTCCTCTACAATGTGTAGCTATCAAGCATATTCTGAAACAGCAGAGCATACTGATTACCAAAGTTGCTGCTATCAAACAAGGTTTACTGACAGGTTAATTGAAGTCTCCCGAAGTTATACCGTCTTATTCAAAACTAATACTACTAAAATACAAGTAATCCGTTGTGTAACGTTTACCCACAACCACAAGGCAGTCTACTGCATAGTGATGCACGATAAAATCAGATCAATATTCAATCCAAGAATGAAAACAAAACACTCATCTGTCCTAATCACAAAAAAAAGTAGCGGCTGCCATGAGAATAAAAAGTACATACTTTACCCCAATTTCAAGTATGGCGAGGTCCAGATCCATTCGTAGTGATGGCCATCAAGACGGTGTGCGACGAACAAGCCTGTGCAGTCTGAGGGAGCAGGAAGCTCCGACCACTGAACTGCAACCAAAGCCGCATGCTCCTGCTTCCGCGCCATACCCGGAGGGGAGGCCGGAGTAGGAGACGTGGAGCCGTGGTGTGTCCGTCCCGTGTGGGAGGCAACGCTCATAGAAGAAGCCTCGAAACCCTTTGCCGTGGCCTTTATCGCTTCTCGGCGGCGGTCGCGGAGTGCGGAAGACCAACGAAGTGGAGCTGATTCCATGGAGTGTAGGGCAACGATGATTTATATGACACGTGGCATAAATCTACTAGGGGTGCACACCAAAGCATTTATGTGCACGGTGCACACCCCAGTTTTTTCCGCCGCTTGGGAGAAGAACCACAGCGGGTTTTCCTCGCAAAAGAAAAAACCCGCGCCAGGCTTTACAGGCTCGATTCGAAGTGGGCCTGTGCTCGTGATGGCCAGAAGCCCATAAATAAGATGAGATGGGCCTAAAATCGGATGAGTCGGCGTTTCCATTCCTTTCCGAATACTGCTACTTTTTTAAGTTTTAGAAACATGCATACGTGCCCAAGGACGGTCCAGATGGGGACGCTACCCACCGAAATCCCTGAGACCTTTCTTGGGATTTTCCCAGGATTTCCGCGTTGTGCATTAAGTGGTAATGACGCCCTGATCCGACGACGAGGCGCCAATGGTGACTTTCTCATCTGCCGGTGCTTCCTTCGAGGTGCTATAGGGGTAGGGTTTGCGTACTGCGTTCAAGGGGTGAGTTTAGAAACATGCGTCATTGTGTCATTCTCAAAAAAAAAAAAAAATCATGCATACGTTTCGCATTGAACACAGGAATTAACGAGCGGTTTAGAGATTGTTTGGTTTGCATCGCTTTTGCCATTTGCCTGGTCCAGGCATGATTTCCATGATAACAAGCAAACACACGCAAAATCGGATTTCCATGATAAGGGAGACCTGGGAGAGTAAGCGTAGAAGGCTAGAAGGTAACAGGTAAGAGCATCTCTACGCTTCTATCAAAAATAGGCTCCCTATTTTTGTATTTGGGTGTAGCAACCTATTTTGATATAACTCTTTTTTATTGTTGTTTCCTCTAGCAACACTGCCTTTTCTAATGCATCCGAGTAGAGATTAACATATGGAACCAACATGTCTTACTTCTCTTGTCACAATTAAAAGTCTCAGTCATTTGAGCGCTCCCTACGGCCATCGGGAGGATGGGGCAGCAACGGCCTGGTGGAGAGGGTTGCGTCGGTCAAGGAGGGCGGGGTGGCTTCAGCCATCAATTGACGGTCGTCAAGGCGGGTCGATTGGGAGGACGAGGACCGCCTAGGGAGGAGAAGACGAGCTCCAGTTAAGGGAGAGGAGGAGCATGTGGGGAAGATGCGACAAGCTTTGGGAGTCATCGATGAGAGGGACCGCGAAAGAGTGGAATGACCACGAGTGGACGGATCTAGGACAATGGTGACGATAAAGTCCTGGAAGGGCCTGAGTGCCCGACGGCGAGCTTTTTGGGGCAATGGCAGGGGAGGATCATATCCACTTGGCACTTATGGGCTAGGGCGTCTAAGCACGGGATGGAAACAAAAGTGGAAAGTGGGAGGAGAAAGCAGAGGTTATGGGCTAGGGCGTCTAAGCGAGATGGAAACAAAAGCTTGTGGGAAGAGAAAGTAGAGGGCAATAAATTTAGGTGTGGCTGCCTTCTACTTCTAGGGTTGATTTATTTTTTTCTCCACTATTCAAAAGGGAAATAAGTAGTTTGTTTAGGCTGTTTGCTGGAAATGCTCCCAGTATTATGTGACTGAGGGATTATATATATTGGTACCGTTCATAGCATGGCAACTGAAAAGAAAAAAGGACAGTCATGAGCTTGTAAACTATAGCGTTGAACAGTCTCCTAAGTCGTTCCATTGATCTACGTGACACTCCATGGAAATGATTGAGCCCGTGCAACCTACTGTAGCACATGTGTGTTCTGACAAACTCCTCGTATATTCGGAATATTTCACGATGATTGATGGGTGCGAAAAGCGGTGAAAATGAACAAAAAAGCGATGTATGTATGAACATCGGTCTAATCTAATGACAAAACGCGTGAATCAATTTACCCCGACGGGTCAATCCGAGAACTTGTTGTACTACCAAAAATCAACACGGTCGAGCTCAAAAGAACGAAGAACCTAGAAGAACAAGAAACGCAGCATACAGAGCAAAAACTAGCTTGTAGGCGCTGTACCTTCTTGCAGTGCCTCCTTTGATTGCCCCTTATTCGCTCTCTCTGACGAACAACCTTCGGGGTAGAACTCTTGATGACGATGAACCGAGAATGCAGTGGAGACGCCGGAGAAACACACAGATCCAGCTCCAGCTCTCTAGCTGCCGCATTCTTTTCTAGAGATAAATGCCGGGACGCCATTTGTTCGATTGGTGGGGCGAGTTGGGACGTACAAATCCGGCCGTCACCTCAAGCGAGCCGAGGTTTCAAAGCTGCAGCGAATGGGCCTTTCGTGAGGCGAACGCGCCAGCGGTGCGCGGACGCCGACAACCCGACATGAATCGAGGGAAGCAAGCAAGCGCAGCGATGCCTGATCTGATCAGCTTCCATCCGTCGGGGCTCGGGGCAAGCTGAGAGTGACGCTTCTCGCCACCGTCGCTTTTCGCAAGCTGCGCCGTCGTCTACGGCGTGCGCTGGTGCGTGCTGTCGATGCTGCCTGCGGCTTACTCCTAGTATCTCGTTTCGCTTTTGCAGCTGTCCAGTTTCTGTTGGGAAAAACGTGGGCTCCATCAGGTCGTACCTGTGTGGAGAACAGGTGCGGTGGACTAGCGAAGCCAGCAACCTTATTCGGCTATCCGCTATCTGCTGCGATATATTACTTAGAGAAATATTTGAGTAAAAATAGTTCTCTATATCTCTATGTCCTCTGATAGTTTTTCTATATCGTATATGCAATTTAATTAAACAACGGCTAAAGTGTATTCTTTTCTCCAAAATTTTATTCCTATTAGCTAGGAAGTATGTAAAGAGTCTTTTGGAGCTGTTGAAGAAAGCTTGTCAGTTTATTCAACGGTATGTAATTGTCTTCTACTCCCTCGTCCCAAATTGTAAGTCGTTTGACTTTTTGGACTCCAAGTTTAACCATTCGTCTTATTTAAAAAATTTGCGCAAATATAGTCAAATTTAACTCATTCTTTAAGAACTTTTATTAATAAAGAAAGTCACGGCAAAAGAAGTGATACTTTGCATAAATTTTTTGAATAAGACGAAAGGGTCAAACTTGTAACGACTTACAATTTGGGATGGAGGAAGTAAGTTCCAACTGTAATTTGTAATACAATCTCTGTGGGGAAAGGAAAATCGTCAACGAGCACATGATGTAATTTGTAATAACAAGCTTTTTGTGTACTCAAAATCAATTGCAACATCATCAACGAACACATGATGCATAAAGTCGAAACAATGCTCTCCACTTTTGCAGCTTCTTGAAAGGAATCATGGCTATAGGAGCGTTTGGTTCTCCGCTTTCACCCACCAAGACAATGCTCTCAACTTTTTACGACAATGCTCTCTACTTTTTACAAATACTTGAAAGGAATTATTACTAGGGGAGTGTTTTGTTCTCCGCTTTCACCGGCCACATCACAGGTGTGGTGCTGCTACGTACAATAAGTTTATATTTGGTTAACGAAAAGCGTGTTTTGACAGCTACATAGAAGCCAAAATAAAATCTACAAGTTTTTTTGACACGTTCTATGACACCGAATTTCAACGCTACACTTCACATCCGCCGCTGCACCTGCAATGTGGCAGGTGATGAGTGGCATCCAACCATGGCATGTGTAGAGAGGGAGAAAGGAAAGAGTATGATGTCAAGAAGTACTGTACATCATGGCATGTGTAGAGAGGAGAAAGGAAAGAGTATGATGTCAAGTACTGTACATCATTTATATTTACTATATGTTAAAAAACTATGGCTTAATGGACAATCTATTGGGCTTCAAGGGATTATTAAGAGAGGAGCCCTCATGTGGGCTGGATTGACGGTTTAGCTGGTTTTTGCCCACGGGCCACGGCCCACAGCTGACAGCCCAGCTAACTCCATCTGCTCCTTTGACGCCCACATGGAACACGCTAATCTTCGACCTCCAGCGTCCTTCCGTCGTCTCTTCGTTGGCTCTGGCGTCGGCGGATACGGCGACCAAGCGGGCCGTTCCTCTGCTTGGTGATGGGGCTTGGCTTGGTGTTGATGCTGGTGGTGAAGATCCGCTGCTGGCGCTTCCTGTCGTGGTTGTGCTTGTCGGCGTGATGTCCGCTTGGCGTCTCTTCCGCGGCGGCCATCTCGGCAGGAGGTTCGATCCGGGCTTCCCTGGATTTTTTTTGGTCTTCTTTGTACCCTCTCTCGCGTGCTGCCACAATGGGGAGCGACGTTCCCGTCGCACACCAGTCTTCAGTGATCTTTGTATGGACGCGTTTGTGTTGTTGTGTAGGTGTAGGTCTGTGTGTCTCTATGTACTTGAACAGATACTACATCTATGCAATAAAGGTTGAGAGGGTTTCAAAAAAAAGGAACACGCTAATCTACATGGATTATTGTCACATATAGATCACGCGACGCGACCAGCTGAAATCTGGACTGTACTGGCATTCTTTAATTGCAGCCTCGCTGAGTCGCCGGTGAGCAGCCGAGCAGGCATTTTATTATCCAGCCTTTCAGCCAGCCTGGTCTCGTTCGCGCCTAGTCAGAGCATCCAGGATGCGGGCACCACTGAGGGGGTGTTTAGTTGGTGAAATATTTTGGGTTCGGGTACTGTAGCACGTTTCGTTTGTATTTGGTAATTATTGTCTTACTGTAGACTAACTAGATTTAAAAGATTCGTCTCGCACTTACGATGATGTTGCAATTGATGAACATCACCAACGTGCTAGTTTGTGGCGGCAATCACAGTGTCTTCTCTTCTCTTTCAGTCACGACGGTGGGGGCGTGCAGCATACGATTCACGATACCACCGAGGTGGAGGTGCCGTTCGGATCGGATTACCATGTGCCAAGTCGTGGCGTGATCGTCTGCTGCACTCGCAGTACATTCGCCTTCTTCGCCCGTTCGGCGCTCGGGAAAAAAAAATTGGGGTTCCGGGGAACTGGAAGGCGCAACGTTTTTTTCCCCGCCGGTAAACCGCGTAAACCGCGGTTACCGTAAAAACCGGTCCGTCCGTTACCGGACCGCCGGTATAAAAGAAGCCAAATTCAAAATGTAAAATTTGAAAAAAATCGCTGAAAAAAATTCTGTAAAATAGTTCGTGATTTATAGAAGCCAACGGTGTAAATTTTTTTCAAATTTGAGTTCGTCAGGCGCACGGGGCCGCCCATCAAGGCCCATGAGGCCCATTGGCCTCCCCGCCGCGGATAAGGCGTGGGCAAGCGCTGGGGCAACGCGCCCCATAACCTTATCCGCCGCCTCACGTCGTCGCTCCCGCCCGCCCGCCGCCCGCCGCCAGCGTGGCGGGAGAAACCGCCCGAGCAGCGGTTTCCGCCGGACCGAAGCGGCTTACCGCTCCTCGTGTGATGACACGACCGACGATGGTGGGAACGATAAAGGCGGTGCTGGGAGAGTCCGGCGGTGGCGGCGGCGTGGCGGTGCTGGTGGGAGTGGTGCTGGTGGGAGCGGTGCTGGTGGGAGTGGTTATGCGTCTTCATTTCACGCGGGTATCAATTGCACTTCAACCTACATACGCACAATTGTTTCGTCTATGACCACTAATTATGGTTGATTGCAGGCGAGAGCCAGTTCACATCGACTCAAGACCGTGACCATGGCCAACCGGACTCCCACCAGTGTATCTCTATTATGTCTACCGCCGAGTATGAGGAGTCGTGCCGATATGGGGTGTTCCCGTATATGCTACGCCCGTTGATTATTTGTATGCCATCACATTTTGTTACCGTATTGACTTATACTATTTATTTTCGCATTGTGTGCCACTTTTTACATCAAAATGTCCAAAGCAACTACCAAAAAATTCCTTCAAAAAAATTAAAAAAACAAAACTTCCCGGGCGGTTTGAATTTATACCGCTCAAACCGGGCGTATAAATTCCAAAAAAGCCCGGTTTACCCGATTTTTACCATTCGCCGGCGCCGCTTGAATTCAGTTGAATTCAAATTTCAAACCGCCCGGTTTATCGCAGAATCGGACCGGTTTACCGAAACCGAGGCCGGCGGTTTGATAAGACCGGGCCGATAAAAACGCAGGAAGGCGTCGGCACCCCACTACCCGGAGCCCGGAGGGAGGCCGGGCCGATGCTCCAGGGTGCAACGGCTAGGAATCGGCATCCGATTCCGCTTTACCAGTCGTAAAAAGCCTTCACTTTTGCGGACACGGTGGGTAGATTATTATTACACTAATCGCTGACTCGCTCGAACATAAAAGATCGCTGACTCGTTGAACTCACTCCATAAGGCCGTAAAGTACGTAAATTATATGTTAGCAACCCGCCGACGGCGGTTCTCACGCAGATGGCACGATCAACTCTATAGATTATCTCTCCCAAGACCGACGAGGTCCGGTACAACTCCGACGAGGAGTTCCTCCTCCCTCACGATATGAACTGGATACGTAATAGATGAAAGATGCCTTCGCCTACCGCTCTCCTCTCGCTAACTACTCCCCGACGGCACACCGATTACATGACCACTCGGGCCTTGGGTACGCACACTCTTGACCGGGCCCGGAGCTCCTCCTCTTGTGCGACGGGCCCGGTACATCTTTGGGCTTGTACAGATGTGGAGTGGTGACATTCCCCTCTCCTTGGGGACCCCGCATGTCCCCATGCCGGTGTCCTGAAACTCGTTGGCGCAGCTTCGGCGTCTTCCCAGTAGCAAGGAAGCGCCCATGCCGAACCACTTGACGAGGACTTGTGGAACAGCTCCGCCATGTCGTGGATGAAGACGGCGCTGCAGAACAGCCTTGGGTACTTGAGGGAGTCGTCGACGTCCCGGCAGTGGACGGAGAGATGGTGTACGTGGTCTTGGGTGCCGGCTTCAGGAGTGACACATGGAACACCGGGTGGACGCTCGATGACGGCGGCAGCTTGAGCTCGTAGGCGACCGTCCCGACCTTGGCGATGATCTCGTACGGCCCAAAGTAGCGGAAGGAGAGCTTCCGTGTGCCCTTGGTGCCACGGACGATTGCACGTACGGTTGTAGCTTGAGGAAGACGGTCGCCCACTTGGAAGGACCGCTCGAGCGGTGTTTGTCCGCTTGAGCCTTCATGCGCTTTGTTGTGCTCGATGGAGATGGTGCTGAATGGAGGCCTTTCATGGTAGCACGCTCGGACAACATCGTCTCCACGTCCGGGTTTGGTGAAGCAGATTCAAAGAGAAATACCGGTGGCGTGAGGATGGTCGTAGAGGGCTTTGTTGACGGTAACCAACGACTATCTAAATACCGTCAACACAACACCAAAACAACCTAGAGATAGGTATTTCAACTAACATGTTCCAAAGTTTTGGTGTTTATTTGGACTTGCAGGTACAAACTCAAGGATGATCACTTTGGGCCAAAAGACAAAGAAAAAAGAAATAAAATCAACAAATAGAAAAAGGCCCAAAGGAGCAAATGGCAAGCCCAAAACGTAAAAATGCAACAAAACGCCGAAACCAGGCCGGGCGCAGACCACTCTACAACTTTTCGAACAAGGGAGCCAAGCCCGCCGGCTCGAGCCAGGCCGAGCCGGGCAGGGTGCGCCAAGCGCCACCACAGTGCGGCCGCACTCGCCGAGGCGGTTCGGGCCCCGGCTTTGGCGAGGCGGTTTGTTACCTTCCAAAACGGTGAAACCGACGTGGGATGGTCGGTTTGGCGTACATGGAAGGTTTTCCTAGGTCGGTTTGGGTGTTTTTTAGCACTTAGGTCCCTCCCCCTTGTGTATAAATAGACCCCTCTCTCCCTCTCATCAAGCAATACAATTTCAAAGGAGAAACCAGTCCACTTGTGCAAGAGAGTAGAATTAGATCTTCTTCTTCTTCTACTTCTTCTATTCTATCCTCTAATTCTAGAGAGTGAGAGAGGGAAAGGCTAGAAAGAAGCTTGATTCTTTCTACCTGGAGTTGCCGGTTCGCCCCTCGGTGTTCCGCGGTTCCTAGGAGGACGGAGTGCCGGATTTGTCGGTACCCGCCCGGCTTGTACCTCTGCAAGCTACTTACACTTTGGTAAGGAGTCTTGTGATTATCTTGCAGCTATTTAATTTCCATCGTATATTTCTTAGCAAGTAGACTTGCGGGATTGGTAGATCGCTTTTACGTTAGTTCTTGGTGGAGGGACTCTTTGACCGGGAACCTTGGCCAACATCAAGAACTGTGACCAATAGTGCAAACGTGGTGTTTGGACTAGCGTTCACCTACCTTTTGTCGCATCCCACGGTTGAGGGGGTAGGCGGCTTGGTCGTGACAAGCCTTGTCCGTCCTTTTGAAATCCCCCCACGCTCGGGTCGTGTCATAGAGCTAATTGCCGACACCGTCGCCTTGGGCGTGGGCCGGTGCCCGGTGAGTAGACAACAGACTTTAGGAATCACTGCCTGGAAAACTTAGCCTATAGATACCTCGCTACTCTTAGAAAACAAACCCTTGCCTTAGGTTGACATAGACCTGAAAAAGACAACTGCGCAACCGTCCCTGTGAAAAAATACGATACCCTGCTTACCACCGGGTGAAGTGCTACAACGGTATTTCCGTGCGCTTGCGGATTTCTCTGTGTGCGTTAAGAAACACCAACAAGCATTTCTGGCGCCGTTGCCGGGGACGGTTGTCGTAGTTATATATCGAGCCGAGTCAACCTACGTGACTCGTAGTATCCTTTAAACAAAAATACCAAAAAGAGTTCCCGTTACCCATGGAGCAACCCACTATCCAAATCCTGTCTGCTCCCAAGGGCGAGCTCGTAGAACCACGCCAATCCGCGAAGCCAATCACAGCTTCCGAGTTTGAGCTCCGCCCTGGCTTTATAGCCATGGTTCAGGCCCGAGCCTTTTCAGGCTTGGAATACAAAAACCCCTATCATCACTTACGGGAGTTTGAGCAGCTCTGTGGCTGCCTGATTATTGCAGGCATGACACATGACACGTTGAGGTGGAAGTTGTTTCCGTTCTCTCTTACTGAGAGGGCGACTCAATGGTACGCCCATAACGTAGGGTTGGTAAATGAAGAATGGGAAGAATTGCGAAGCAGATTCTGTGTAGCATTCTACCCGATATCCAGAATCGTGGCCCTGCGACAAGAGATACTCAACTTCCGACAAATAGAGGGTGAAACCTTAGGCGCAGCCTAGGACCGGTTTACCACGCTTACACGATCCGGCCCAGACCTGTCCATACCAAACCACGTGCTTTTACAACATTTCTGGCTAGGATTGGACAGGGCGACTGCCCTGCTGCTTGATTTAGCTGCCGGAGGGTCATTTTCACACAAAACCACAGCGGAAGGAGAAGCTCTCCTAAACCGTATTCTTGAGAATACCCCTCCGCTAGAACCCATCCGAGTGGAACCCAAGCAGAAACCAGAGGAAGTCTCTTCGGCAAAAGCCGAACCTGTTAAACCCATAGAGAGACCCTCGCCTGAACCAGAACACAAGGAGACCATATGCACGGATCTCCCGTTCTTCGAGGTTGACCTTACTGATCAATTCGGTGACACCTCGAAGTACGAACAATGGAAGAAACCACCAGTCCCGGCTAGCCCTGAACAACCCCTGGATAAACTCTTTCTCTAGGAATCTGTTAAGGAGCTAACAGCTATAATGAGCACGGAATGGTTAAGAGAGGAAGGACCCTCTTTCAAGAAATTGGATAAGTGGCCCCTCTACACCAATCCATTGCAGATATCAGGGAAGTTTGGTAGAAGTCATGTATAACCCTACTGTGGGGATAAACATAATATCCGAAACCTTTGCACAAGCTTGTGTCGAGGAAGCTATTAGGACCCCCACAGCACGGACCTTGCACATAGCACTACGAACCACCATTGAATGCCGTGAGGTTATACATGAACAAATCTTCCTGCATAAGGATGTTGTTGGCATTTCTTAACGCAATCAAAGGAAACAGGTATAAAACCCATCCCCAATAAAAGCGTCAGAAATGCGCCGCTGACTTTCCCAAGTGAACCACCATGTCGGTGATCCAAAATGAGACTGTCAACGGGATAGATCTTGTCATTGTAGATATTCATCCGCAAGCGCATGGATCTATCGTTGTAGCATTTCACCCGGAAATATTCAGGGTATCGTTATTTATATTTTCCCAAAGGAAGGCATGTGATTAATAAATTAGCATGGCATTTGAATAGAGGAACATGTGTTTGCTTAGACCAAAATGTTCATAACAGGGGTAAGCATGAATGGTTTATAGATAGTGTGACACACACTTGAAAGTCCACCAAAGAAAAAGGATAAAGAAAATAGATAAAGAATAAATGAATAACCTAATGGAGTAGTACTTAATGTATCTAGTCATGGCCATACAAATGATTAGTTAGAATCATATGCAAACTGATCTAAGCATGGTTAAGTCTAGGATAACGGGGAGACTCACTGGATACCATACGGCCCGATAGGAAGCATTTACGAACTCCTACAGAACATACGAACGTGGGGGGATTTCAAGGGACGGTCAAGGCTTGTCACGACCAAGCCGCCTACCCCCTCAACCGTGGCACGCCCTCATATTCACAAAAATCATAATACCCGGGCACCATGCCCGCATATCGAGCACTACTCTTGTCCCCCCCAGATCCCCACTCGTCGAATGGGCGGACTAGAACAAGAGCAAACCCGAAGGAACAATGAACCGTTATCCCACCTCTAATCAAGTTAGGCATATGATGATCAATGAAGAAATATAATGAACATGTCAAGATTATGATATGTAAACTATATGCTAGTTCATATACCAACACAAGAACATGAACAAAACTATACTCTAGTTCATAAGTTAGGCCAAGAATGTAGAAATAAGACTTGCAAATAGAAGAATGCTCCATAGAGTAGATGTATTACCAAAGCACTTTCTTCTAGGAGACAAGCCCTCCTTGTAGCTCTTCTACTCCAAGTGTAACTAAGAAAGAATAAAGAAGAAGAAAGAAGAAGTAGAAGAAGAGAGAGAGGTAGAGGTGGTAGAGAGAGAGATTTTGCTGGTTTGCTGGACTCCAAATGGTGTGTGTTGAGAGAGGGAGAGAGGGGGCCTACTTATACACTTGGAGGAGGGGCCTAAGTGCTAAATTACACCCAAAACCGACACTGTAAACCTTCCATGTATGCGCAAAACCGACGGACGCAAGGCGGTAATCCCGCTTTGAAGGTACACGAACCGCCTCCCGAGGTTGGGCGCGAACCGCCTCGGGGAGGGGTGCGGGCGCCGCCCATTGGTCTTGCACACAAGACTCCCCCCCTCGGCTTTGCCCCGCCCGGCCTCGGTGGGTGTCGTCTTTGTCCTGAAAAGTTGTGGACCGGCTGCGCTCGGTCCAGATTTGATGTTTTTGGTCGATTTGCTCCTTGGGCTTGGATTTGGCAATAATGCGCTTTCCTGAAGGCGTACTTTGGTTGGTGTTGGTATTTATTAACGCAAAGCAAAAAATCCGCAAGCGCCGACGGATACCGATGTAGCTTTCACCCGGAGTATTCCCAGAGTATCGATTTCCACGGGGAACGTGAAGTGTACTAGAAAGAGTTTAGAACGTCCCAAGAAAAATATAATGATGTTGGGAGAGGGGAGAGATTGTTTCTAAGGTCTCTAATTGATCTAGGAATCGGAGATACTTTCGGGTTTATTTATATTGGGACATCGTAACACTAGCCGCGGAAAGGGATGAGAAGGGGGGCTAGGAAGCTCCAACTACGGTCCCAAACACCAATCCGAACGTGGTGGAATACGCCGGCCGTCGATCGGCACTACTTGGGGCTACCACAAACTATCCGTAGGATTGGGTGCAATTCCGGTAACCGCTAGACTAAGCACCACGCCTAATCTAAAGATTACTACTCTAGCGTTGCAAAAACTAGAGCACTTGATACAAGCGGGAATCTAATAAATAAACTTAAAGTAAATGCTGAATAAAAGTAAATAAATAGAGAACTTAGAATTAATAAATAAAGAACCTCGGAGATCATTTGAAGAACGAACTAGTTGTTTGTAGATGTACAATGTTGATGAAGATCCGACAGTCCGGATCTCTAGCTTTCTCCTTGCCTCTCTCCTTGATCTTACAACTAGATGAACTAGAAGAACTAGATCTAGAACTAGAACTAGAACTAGATGAACTAGACAACTAGAGGGACCTCTCTCTCTTCTAATATGGAACCCTAGTTTATGCTCTGTCGATAGCTAATGAGAAGATGATCTGAGATGATTGAAACCAGGGGGTCTGGGGTCTCCTTATATAGTCCGGAGGAGGTGCCAGGGTTTGACCTAGATACAACTCGTACTCCACCGTCGCCCTCGGATCAAACCGACATTAAACGAGCGGATTAGATTGCGTCTTAGAGGCGGTGGAAGAACATTCTGGAGGCAGGGCTGACGTGGCCGGGTTGCCAGGCCGAGCGGCCTGAATAACGGGCCGAGCGGCCCAGGGTGGGTCCCACCCTGGGTCCCGCGATGCGTCGTGGCTTCTGGAGCCTTCTAGATGATGTTTTCTTCGGGGTTAAGTTTCGTTCCCGTCGGGTGTATTCCGAGCCTTCTAGACTTCGTTCCGGAGTTGGATTGCGTTACGTTGCGTCCCGCGTATGACATGCTAATTACAGTGTTTTTCTATTAAGTCCCCGCAAATCACAATTTTACCAAAACTCGTGGAAATCGTTAGTAACACCCTATTCTAGGTTGTTATTATGATTTATACCCCTTTCTCATGTTTATTTAATTAATAAATTTATATAATAACAAGTGTCAACAAACTCCCCCAAGCTTACCCTTTGCTAGTCCCTAGCAAAGCTTATATGCTATAATAGGATCGGGGAGTTGCTACTACGCTTTCATACCTCGGAAGTACTATATAAATTCTCCTCTTAACCAGATTGCTCTCATCATACCGTTTACCATGGGGGCGTAGCCTTTTTCACGAATCATAAGCAAGATAAAACAATCAAGTTAAGTACCATGTCTCAAGCTCTTTGATCAACTATCATCCTGGGTTTTTTGCAATATTTTTCAAAAGAAACTTCGAGATCCTATGTATGACCCTCTTAAGTAGATGGTGGTAGCGGAGTTACACATGTAGCGGGACATACATAGTGGGATGATAGTGATGAAGTGGATGAGGATGAAACGTGTAGTAAATAGCCCTTAGCCTTTTCTAGTATTTTTTTCTTCTCAAGCATCTTGGACTATATCTCTCTTTCTAAAAATTGCTTTAGACCCGGGCTGTCCATTCTTGGAGAGGTGGGCTTTGCCCCTGACTTGTGTCCATTTTTCTCTCTCCTTAGAGATGTGGGCCCTACTCACCCCTCGGACACGTGTCCATTATTCATCTCTAACTATATTTTTATTATTAGGGAGGTAGGCCCTTCTCGCCTAGTATGACTTTTGTCCGTTACTCTCCCTCTCTCGTCTCACTTTTTCTCTCTAAATATTTATTTTTTTTTTCTTTCTTCTTTTTTTTTTTTTGATGTAGCCCAGCCTCTATTTGGCATAAAAACACCGAGAGACATATCCAAAGATTACAAGAGTTTTATTTTTATAATTATGGCTAGCGGCTTGATGGAGTATGGGGAGGCGTACTTTTCGGGTTAGAAGCGTATTTAGTGGAGTGGGATGATCTTGATGCGAATGATAAACTCTTAAGGGTCATAGCTGTTGGTATTTGTTATGCTTACAGAGAAATAATTATAGATCCATAAGCGCACGGATGTCCAAAGGAGCATTTCACCCGGGGAGGGTTTTAAATATCGAATCCACGAGGAAGACATGACCAACAATTCATTTGATTAAAGGTAGTGATAGAAGACTAATGAGATTTTGTAGTATTTAGCATATACTTAAACAAGGTGAGCCAATAATAATAATAATAATAATAATAAGGTATATGAGACAGTAGAGGTTCACGTGGTGAGTATAGCATAAGATTAATTCTAGTAAGATTAGGATTGGATTTATGACAAAGGGACAGTTCTTAGATAGCATACAAAGAATCTACAAAATGTTTAGACAGCATAGCATAAGATCATATATATATCAAAACCATAAATAAGAATGTGCACCTCAAAGATTACTTAAGAAAATCGAAACGAAACAAGATAATCCCAAGAACCATTATCGACTAGTCTTATACACGGGGATGGATTGCAAAGGACTCAATAGTGTTGTCACCACTACGATCTACCACACGACCCGGCATATAAGGTGAATCCGCAAGTAAACTATATCTAAGCACCATGCTTACATACTCTCTACTACCTAGCACACACGTGTAATATACTAGAGCTCTACGAATAAGTGCGTTGAATTATCATGAATAATGATCATATCAAATATGCTATGACTAGAATAAAGTATAAATAGACTAATTGCATACATAGTAATGAAATAGCACAAAGGTGTATGAGAACAATAATAATATTGATCCATAGTGTAACTTACAGATCCGAACCGGAGCGCATGCTCTCTTCTTCTCTAAACTCGACTTTCTATCTAAACTAGGCTCTAGATTAGAGCTATGAATTAGCTATCCTATCTCTTGGTGTCTCCTCTTCTACTCCCTGCCTTGGCTTCTTCTTGATCTCCTTCTTGATGATGACTTGAGGCTTCGTGATCGATTGTTGATTCAGGGGGGGCCTAGGGGTCTATATATATGGGTCTTCTTATGTCTCTCCGGCACAAGCAAGCAATGTGGTACTAATCTTCATGGGCCTTGACAATGAACGATGACCATTGGATCAAACCGACATTACACGACCGGGATTAGATTGCGTCTTAGAGGCGGTGGAGGAAGGTTCCGAAGACAGGCTTGCGTGGCGGCCAAGGAGGGCCGATCGGCCCCATTATTGGGCGATCGCCCGCAGTGGGTCCCACTCGCCCCGCGATGCGTCGTGGCTTCGGAGTCTTCTAGATGATGTTTTCTTCGGTGTCAAGTTTCGTTCACGCCGGGGTAATCCGGAGCCTTCTAGACTTGTTTCGAGTTGGATTGCGCTATGCGTTCGTCGGTCGTGTGACACGCCATTTCGGGCTGCTTTTTCTACGTTAAGTCCCTCGCAAATCACAACTTTACCAAAACTCATGGAAATCATTAGTAGAAACCCCTAATAAGGTTATCTAATTATATTTTAGTCCTTTTCCATGAATTGTTGATTGCCCAATGAGCCTTGAACTCTAATTCAACGGGCAAGTGGCATGTTTTTCCATATACGAGTTGATAGGGTGACATGCCTATCGGTGTTTTGAATGCAGTTCGGTAAGCCCAAAGTGCATCTGGAAGCTTGTCCTTCCATGCCTTCCCCATTTCATCTACGGTCTTTTGTAGAATATTTTTGATTTGTTTATTAGATGTTTCCGCTTGACCGCTAGTTTGGGGATGGTAAGGAGTAGCGATGTTGTGACGAATTCCATGATCCGCTAGGTACTTTCGAAATGTTTTATCGATGAAGTGAGGACCTCCATCGCTTATGACCATCCGTGGTGTACCAAAACGTGGAAATATGATTTCATGGAACATTTTCTTGGCATGTTTGGAATCATTTGTTCGACATGGTAGTGCTTCTACCCATTTGGACACATAGTCTACAGCTACCAAGATGTATTCACAATTCCCGCATTAGGGAATGGCCCCATAAAATCAATCCCCAAACATCAAAGAGTTCAATTTGGAGATTGTTTGTGAGAGGCATTGCATCTCGTGCATTAATGTTTCCATGTTTTTGGCATCGATGGCATCTCCCGACAAACTCCTTTGTATCTCGCATACATCGTTGGCCAAAAAACCACTTTGCCATATCTTGGCATGTGTCCCTGAATGCTCCATAATGTCCTCCATATGGCGAGGCATGACATCTTTCCATAATTTGAGTAGCCTCAGCCATAGGGACACACCTTCTCAGCAATCCATCGGCACAGACTCGAAAAAGATATGGCTCATCCCATAGGTGCAAACGGCTTTCATGGATTAACTTTCTTTTGTCTGCGCACCGGGTGGGACATAGCCCGTGACTATAAAGTTCACGATGTCCGCATACCATGGATCGAGTGTGTTATCTTGAGCAAAGTGTCATCCCTTAGGTAGTCATTTATGGGCAGTCATGTTTTTCCTTGTATTGTAGCCTAGACAAGTGTGGTCGCTACTGAATTCTCTACTCCCTTTTATCTCGGATTTCAATATCAAACTCTTGGAGTAGAAGAATCCATCGAATTAGCCGAGGCTTAGCATCTTTCTTAGTGAGGAGGTACTTAAGAGCAAAGCATGATCGGTATAAACAATTACCTTTGCCCCCACTAAGTAAGATCTAAACTTGTCTATAGCAAAGACAACAGCCAATAGCTCTTTTTCGCTTGTGGCATAATTGAGCTGCGGTCCGCACAAGGTTTTGCTAGCGTAGGATATGGCATAATGCTTCTTATCCTTGGTTTGGCCTAAAACAAAGCACCAACCGCAAAAAGTCGCTAGCATCACACATTATCTCAAAAGGAATATTCCAATCGGTGGTTGAATGATTGGAGCTGAAATGAGTGCCTTCTTAAGGATTTGAAAAGATTCATGGCACTCATCGGTAAAGATGAAAGGTGCATCTTTAGCTAAGAGACTAGTCGAGGGTCTAGCGATTTGAGAAAAATCTTTGATAAAAAGCGCCCTCAGAACCCCCCTCGCATGTCCTAGAAAGTCATGGATTTCTTTCACATTCGTGGGAGGTGGGAGTTGTTTAATAACTTCAATCTTTGCTCTATCCACCTCTATACCACGTTCGAGACACCTTGTGTCCTAGTGTTGGTATTTGTTATGCTTACAGAAAATAATTATAGATCCGCAAAGCGCCGCGGATGTCCAAAGGAGCATTTCACCCGGGAGGGTTTTAAATATCGAATCCACGAGGAAGACATGACAAACAATTCATTTAATTAAAGGTAGTGATAGAAGACTAATGAGATTTGGTGGTTTAGCATTTACTTAAACAGGGTGAGCCAATAATAATAATAATAATGATAAGGTATATGAGACAGGTAGAGGTGCACGTGGTGAGCATAGGATAAGATTAATTCCTAGTAAGATTAGGATTGGATTTATGACAAAGGGACAGTTCTTAGGTAGCATACAAAGAATCTACAAAGTGTTTAGACAGGCATAGCATAAGATCATATATATATCAAAACCATAAATAAAAATGTGCACCCTAAGATTACTTAAGAAAATCGGGAACGAAACAAGATAATCCCAAGAACCATTATCGACTAGTCTTATACACGGGGATGGATTGCAAAGGACTCAATAGTGTTTGTCACCACTACGATCTACCACACGACCCGGCATATAAGGTGAATCCGCAAAGTAAATTATATCTAAGCACCATGCTTACATACTTTCTACTACCTAGCACACAAACAGTAATATACTAGGAGCTCTACGAATAAGTGCGTTGAATTATCATGAATAATGATCATATCAAATATGCTATGACTAGAATAAAGTGTAAGTAGACTAATTGCATACATAGTAATGAAATAGCACAAAGGTGTATGAGAACAATAATAATATTGATCCATAGTGTAACTTACGGATCTAGAACCGGAGCGGATGCTCTCTCTTCTCTAAACTCGACTTTCTATCTAAACTAGGCTCTAGATTAGAGCTATGAATTATCTATCCTATCTCTTGGTGTCTCCTCTTCTCTACCCCGTCTTGGCTTCTTCTTGATCTCCTTCTTGATGATGACTTGATGCTTCAGATCATATTGGATTGATTGATTCGGGGGAGGCCTAGGGGTCTTTATATATGGGTCTTCTTATGTCTCTCCAAATGCGTCATCAAGCAATGTGGTATTAATCTTCATGAGCCTTGACAATAAACGATGACCATCGGATCAAACCGACATTACACGACCGGATTAGATCGCGTCTTAGAGGCGGTGGAGGAAGGTTCCGGAGACGGGGGCTTGCGTGGCGGCCAAGGGGGCGATCGGCCCGGAGGGAGTCCCCCTCCGGGTCCCGTCGTCTTGTCGTGGGCTTCGGAGTCTTCTAGATGATGTTTTCTTCGGTGTCAAGTTTCGTTCACGTCGGGAGTAATCCGGGCCTTCTAGACTTGTTTCGAGTTGGATTGCGTTACGTTTCGTCGGTCGTATGACACGTCATTTCTGCTTTTTTTCTGTTAAGTCCCTGCAAATCACAACTTTACCAAAACTCATGGAAATCATTAGTAGAAACCCCTAATAAGGTTATCTAATTATATTTTAGTCCTTTTCCATGAATTGTTGATGCATAAAAATATGAGTTAGTGAGCATCAACAAACTCCCCAAGCTTACCTCTTGCTAGTCCCTAGCAAGACTACGTGTGTGTGTTACCAAATCAAATCTCAACCAAGGTAGGATGAAAAATTCAAATCATAAACTTGCTTATATCTACTTGAGAGCATGGAGTTTTCATCATACATGAGTCTTTGGACTATTGAAAGATAGAACAATTAAGTCAAACACCATGTCTCAAGTTCGTGGTTTCACTATAACTCGGAGTTTTTTACAAAAGATATTTTTCAAGGTGAAAGCACGAGTTTTCTGTATGACAACAATAAGAGTAAACATTTAATTTCTTAGCCTTTTTCTTTGCCTCTTTTGTTTCTGAAAATATATCTCTCTTTATGGCAATAATTTTAAGAGAACCTTGGGTTACAAGACAACTTGTTTGGAGAGGTGAGCTCTTCTCGCTCGTATTGACTTTTGTCACATTCTTCTCTCTCCTTTTTTTCTTCTTTTTTTTCTTTTTTTTCGATGTGGGCTCTACTCGCCCTGAACACTTGTCCATTTTTCATCTCTTTTATTAGGGAGGTAGGCCCTTCTCGCCTAGTAGAACACTTGTTCATTTCTCTCCCTCTTTCTCGTCTTACTTTTCTCTCATATATATATATATTTTTCTTTTTTATTTTTACTTGTCATGCCCAAGTCTCTTGAAAGCATAGAGAGATATATATAATGAAGCAATTTTAGCATATTTTCAACAAGGCATTTATTTTATTTTATCAGGCTTATGTCATACAGGGGAGACTCATTATTTTTAAATTTTCAAAGGTTAATACTCCGAATTTAAGTGTCACGTATGAACAAGATAGATCGTAGCTCAACTTTTTATCATATCATATCAATCAATTGCCTAGACTTGAAATCTAAGATCATACTCCCACAGAACTCAAGCTCAAAGCATGTTTTAGAATCTAAACAATTATATCCGTGTTCGGGAGAAAAAGATGGTAAACTAGGCATTTATCATAGAGGAGCAACATCTATCATGTTCTTATAGCATAATTCATCACTCTTTTTATTATTGTTCTCATTTTTTTTTTTATTCGGCACACCTATATATATATATATATATATAAAAAAACTAAACTTTATTTATACTAGCTAGCTAAAACAAACCTAAATATATATATAGCCTAAATAATTAAAAACCATAGTAATATAGATAGATAGATACTTACCTCGGGGGCACTCCCTCCCCAAGGGTCTGACGGTAATTACCTCGGGGGCACTCCTTCCCCGAGGGTCTGACGGTTGGTTGGTTGGTTGGTTGAATAGGGTTTCCCCTCAGCTGTGGTTTTTAACGGGGACCACTCCTCCAAGCTGCTTGTTGCATTACCCATGCACGAGGCGGTAGAAAAGCCTTTCCAGGTTGTTCGATTCTTGCCGTCCACCGTGTCTTGGATGTCGCCCATTTGTGTTCCCCTTTGTTGCATCCACTCTTGTTGATTATAAAGGAGGTCGGAGTGGGCGTTACGAGTGTTGATCACGGCACGCATGTTGTTATGCATACCCCGGCGGAATATTTGGTGGTCGCGGTACTCGTATCCCGCAAAAGAATGGCGGGCCGGCATAAATGCTTTGCATTACTACCTTCGGGGCGTTTCGTGTGTGGGCAGCGGTCCTCTGGGTAGGCGCGGCGTGGATACTGTGGCATAAAGCCCTCGTATGCCTGGTACGCTGCACTCTCCGGGGTTTGGTCAGCTCCTCTGTAATGGGATGTTGAAGCTCTGGTTGATGCCGACGGGTGACGATGGACCGGCCGCTCTGCGTATTTATCAAGAAAGAGTGCACAAGATATATGCCCAATCCCGGGTTAGGAAGCGGGATTGCGTCATTATTATGAAGGTAGTAATATTGCTCTTGATCCTTTCTTACCCAGCGGCCTTGCCGGAAGTAATCGTACCCTATAATCTCCCGTGGAGTGTTTATGTCGATGATGGTGGTGTTGTCACCAAGCAGGCCGAGATCACTGGCTATTCGTGTAATTAAAGAAGTGCAGCTTATGTCCCCAACTAGGTTGGGAAGCGACAGCCAGTGTTCCACTAATGACTTAACAGGTGAGACGGATGTTCTCTTAATAGCGGCATATAAGAGTGCCAGCTCTGACGTCCGTACGGTGATGTTGTCCTTTCGTGGGAAGAGGACAAGGGCCATCCATTTGTGCAAAAATCTTAAAGTTGGGAGATGGATATCATTAGTGCGTGGTCGGTGAAACATCCCCTTTCCAGTAATTTCTTGCCAGAAAATTTCCCTGTTAAAGTCACTCAAAGTGGAGGTTACATCTACGGGGCAGCTTGATGCGAAGCCTAATGCAGTGCTCAGTTGTTTCCAGGTCATGGTATAAGGCTGACGGAATAACCGGAAGGTTACCCCGTTTCCATCCTCAGTATAATTTAAAGTGCCGCGAAAACTCTATAGTAAGAAGTCGGCACCCCCTTTCGGAGGTGTGTCGTAAAAAAAGATGACCATCCTAATAACTGAAAAATATATGTAAACTCCCGGTAAAATCCCTATATGGTCCATGAATTCATTATCTAGCATAGGAGTTAATACAAAATCTCTATTTTTCAATTTATTATACCGACTTCTTTCCTCCCCTCCTCGTGTATGGAGATGTACGTCCAAGGTTAGAATTTTACCTTGGCTAGGCGAGGCCATTGGTGATGGAGAAGCGGTTGGTGACGGCGTCGCTCGGGTGTCCGTGCTCATCGCTTGTCCGGAACTAGCCCGGGAGCGGGAGCGTGTCTTGAGAAGCCTTCCAAACATGGCTGGTATTTAGGGGAAGAAGATTGGCTAGAGGGTTTTTGTCTGGAAAGGAGGATTATCTCCGAAGATTTTTCCTCTTCCTAGTTTTCTATTCTCTTCTCCTCTATTTCTCTCCTTCTCCTATTTCTGCTCGAGGCAGCTCTACTTCTCCTTGAAAACCAGAAAATTTGTGTTGCTTGTGATGAGAATGGCAAGGGGCTGGCTGCCCCTTTTATAGGGGCAAGGAGGGGGGAGGCCGATCGGCTGATAGTGGGGCCGATCGGCCCCCAAGTGGGTCCCACTTTCGGTGCCCTCTCCACCATCTAAACTTTGCTTGAAATTCCAAGCTAGAATAGTATTTGTTTGGTCAAGTGGAGTCTTTGCTGGTGGAAAATGGATGGAGGGGAAGAAAAGGGAATAAAGAAAGTGGTGATTTGATGTTTTGTCCCTATGACATGTGGGTCCCACTTGTAAGGTTGCATTATTTTTGTATTTTCTGAATAAAATGAATAAATAAAGCGACAAGAAGTAAAAATTATTTTTTATGCCACCACGTAAAAGTAATTATACGGGTTTTTACTCCGCAAAAAAAATTATTAATCATGGGGCGTAAATTTTCTTTTTTTTTATGGTGAATGTAAAAGTGCGAGGAATTTAAATTGCGAGAGAATAATGCAAGGGATAAAATATTTTTGGATTTTTAAATTTTTACCGAATTACCTGACGGTGAGGGTCCGTAGTTAAGGTCCTCGAACGGGGACCTTCAAATCTTCTAGTCCTCTTGTGCATCCTCCATCGGAGAGGATGGTTCGTCGGCATCGTTTTCTCTTGATCGATCATGTTCGCATTGGTAGCGAGTTCTCGGTCCAGGGTTTGAAGGCGAACTTCTCCTCCTTTCCGTTGATCTCAAATGTGATTTCTCCAAATACGACGTTGATGTGAGCGTTGGCGGTGCTTAGGAATGGTCGTCCGAGAATTAGTGAGACCGAGTGCGGGTGCATGTCGATTACAAACGAAGTCAATCGGCACAAAGAACTCCCGATCCTCACCGAACATTCTCGGCGATTCCCGACGGTAACGAACCGATTGATCTCGCTAGTTGTAGACACATTGATGTTGGTACCAATGTAGGGTGCTTGAGCTTGTCGAAGACAACCTTGGGCATCACACTGACACTTGCTCCAAGATCGCAGAGTGCATTGTTGAAATATTGATCTCCGATTGAGCACTCTATAGTGGGGCATCCTGGATCCTTTTTCTTGATAGGTGATGTGTTTAGGATTGCCGCACTACATTCTTCTCGTTAACTTGATGATCTCTCGTAGTTGGTAGTGGTCTCTTCTTGTTCGGGGATATCTCGATGTACTTGGCGTATGTCGGGACCTGCATGGCATCCAATAGAGAGGTATATTGACATAAAGCTTTTGGATTACCTCTATGAATTTGCGAATTGATCATCAAGTTGAGGTCTTCTCATTCTTCTTGGATATGGTAGGAAGTTGGTGTCGTGAAAGTCTTGTCCTCGCGGGTTCTTGGCGCACAACTTCTTCTACGTCGTCGTCCTTATCTTACGGGATGTTGGGCGGTACTACGGGTGGTGCGGGGCTGCAAGTGCCGTAGGTTTCCTAGCCGAAGGTCTTCTTGCGCTTTGTTGGGTATGGTGGATCGGTGGTTTTCTTACCACCTCTCGTTCGAATGTTATGTACCTGCTCATGATTAGTGGCAATAGGCATAGCGTGAGACAATTTTGATAATTTTGATTCTAGTTTGATATTAAAAGCAACTTGTTCTTTTATCATAGCGAAAAAGTTATCCATTTTAGCATTTATATCTTCTAGAATTTTATCATTAGCAACTAACTTCTTAGAAAAACTATCATTAATTTTTAACTTGCTCTTCAATTAGTTCTCGTAAAGAAAGTTGCTTGAATTTATTACCCGAATTAAAGTTATTACGAATACTTACCCGTAAAGTTGGTCGTGGTTCTTGGTCTTCTCTTGGGGTCGGTCTTGACTTGTGAACCACCAAGCTTGAACTTTTGAAGCGTTCATGTAGTCTTGTAAAGCTTGTCGATCCTTCTTGTAGTTGGCTCGCTCCTCAAGCCAATTTAGTAGCACGTCCATCCCAGCTTGATACTGCCTTGAGTTCTTCTTGTTCTTCTTGTACTTCTTCACTTTGATGACGGTATTGGGTGTTCTTCGGGTCCAAATTGATTTTTCGATATTTTGCACATAAGTATGTCGGCTTTCCCCGGTGTGAGTGATAAGAATGATCCTCCAAAGTGGGCGTCTAGATGCTCTCTTGGTTTTTGATTTAGTCCATGGTAGAATCCTTGTAAGAGCATCCATTCCTCCATTCCATGGTGAGGGCAATCTGATATGTATTCTTGAAAACGTTCCCACGCCTGGAATAGATTCTCCCTTCGCTTGTTGAAAGTTGGCAATTTTTCCACGTAAGGCATTGGTTTTGCCTATGGGGAAAAACTTTGCTAAAAATGCGGTAGAACATTTCTCCCATGTGTTTATCTTTTTGTTCATTGGAGTAGAACCATTGCCTCGCTCTTCCCAATAGTGAGAAAGGGAATAAGCGAGAGCGGGATCGTGTCCTTGGGAATGTCCTTGATGTTGATGGTGGCGCCTATCTCCATGAAAGTCCGGAGATGAGTGCTTGCATCTTCATGTGTCTTTCCTTCAAACGGGTTAGCTTGCACCATGTTGATGAGGCTTGCCTTGAGCTCAAACTCATGATTGATTGGAAGTGTAGGTCCAAAGGCGAATGTTCTTGATGTTTGGAGCGGAGAACTCTAAACGCCTTTTTTCGGGCATGGCTTCGGGACTTGGTGTAGCTTTTTGGGTTGACTTGATTCGGATGATCTAAGTGTAGTGAATCACAATCAAACCCAAGTAATACCATGCGAATAAGATAGAAAAAAGACAATAAACGGGTAAATCTGTTTTAGCGGGGATGCTAAGTAGCAAAATCCACACTTAGTATTCATCTATCGATAATCAAAAGAATAGCTATCAAAATCTTCCCGACAACGGCGCCGAAAATGCTTGTTGGTATTTGTTATGCTTACAGAGAAATAATTATAGATCCATAGCGCGCACGGATGTCGATGAGCATTTCACCCGGGGAGGGTTTTAAATATCGAATCCACGAGGAAGACATGACAAACAATTCATTTAATTAAAGGTAGTGATAGAAGACTAATGAGATTTGGTGGTTTAGCATTTACTTAAACAGGGTGAGCCAATAATAATAATAATAATGATAAGGTATATGAGACAGTAGAGGTGCACGTGGTGAGCATAGGATAAGATTAATTCCTAGTAAGATTAGGATTGGATTTATGACAAAGGGACAGTTCTTAGGTAGCATACAAAGAATCTACAAAGTGTTTAGACAGGCATAGCATAAGATCATATATATATCAAAACCATAAATAAAAATGTGCACCCAAGAAGATTACTTAAGAAAATCGAAAACGAAACAAGATAATCCCAAGAACCATTATCGACTAGTCTTATACACGGGGATGGATTGCAAAGGACTCAATAGTCTTTGTCACCACTATGATCTACCACACGACCCGGCATATAAGGTGAATCCATAAGTAAATTATATCTAAGCACCATGCTTACATACTTTCTACTACCTAGCACACAAATTGTAATATACTAGGAGCTCTACGAATAAGTGCGTTGAATTATCATGAATAATGATCATATCAAATATGCTATGACTAGAATAAAGTGTAAGTAGACTAATTGCATACATAGTAATGAAATAGCACAAAGGTGTATGAGAACAATAATAATATTGATCCATAGTGTAACTTACGGATCGAACCGGGAGCGGATGCTCTCTCTTCTCTAAACTCGACTTTCTATCTAAACTAGGCTCTAGATTAGAGCTATGAATTAGCTATCCTATCTCTTGGTGTCTCCTCTTCTACTCCTGTCTTGGCTTCTTCTTGATCTCCTTCTTGATGATGACTTGATGCTTCAGATCATATTGGATTGATTGATTCAGGGAGGCCTAGGGGTCTTTATATATGGGTCTTCTTATGTCTCTCCAGCGTCATCAAGCAATGTGGTATTAATCTTCATGAGCCTTGACAATAAACGATGACCATCGGATCAAACCGACATTACATGACCGGATTAGATCGCGTCTTAGAGGCGGTGGAGGAAGGTTCTAGAGACAGGGCTTGCGTGGCGGCCAAGGGGGGCCGATCGGCCCCATTATTGGGCCGATCGGCCCGGAGGAGTCCCCTCTTCCGTCCCGTCGTGCGTCGTGGCTTCCGGAGTCTTCTAGATGATGTTTTCTTCGATTGTCAAGTTTCGTTCACGTCGGGGGTAATCCGGAGCCTTCTAGACTTGTTTCGGAGTTGGATTGCGTTACGTTACGTCGGTCGTATGACACGTCATTTCTCGCTGTTTTTACATTAAGTCACCGCAAATCACAACTTTACCAAAACTCATGGAAATCATTAGTAGAAACCCCTAATAAGGTTATCTAATTATATTTTAGTCCTTTTCCATGAATTGTTGATGCATAAAAATATGAGTTAGTGAGCATCAACACCTAGCACTATTCCTTTCGAACCATAAAATGACATTTCTCGATTCAGGACTAAGGAATTTTCTTCACACCGTTGTAAGACTTTATCTAAGTTCTCCAAGCAATCGTCGAAGGTTTTTCCATAGGCGGTGAAATCATCCATGAACACTTCAACGATTTTCTCAATCATATCGGAGAAAAATAGACATCATGCACCGTTGGAAGGAAGCTAGAGCATTGCATAACCCGAACGACATTCGCCGGTATGCGTAAGTTCCATACGGGCATGTAAAAGTGGTCTTACTTTGGTCATCGGGGTGGATTGGGATTTGATGATACCCGAATAACCATCAAGGAAACAAAAGAAAGAGTGCTTTGCAAGCCGTTCCAACATTTCATCAATAAAGGGTAACGGAAGTGATCTTTCTTTGTAGCCTTGTTGAGTTTTACATGTCGATGCACATACGCCACCCGGTGATAATTCGTTGAGGGATGAGTTCATTCTTATCATTCCTAACGACCGTCATTCCTCCCTTCTTTGGCACTACTTGGGCCGGGGACTAACCCACTCGCTATGTGGCACGGGATAAATAATCCCAGCGTGTAGCGGCTTAAGGACCTCTTTCTTAACAACGTCTCGCATAGCGTTGTTAAGTCTCAGCGTTAATGGCTCCCTTGAAGGTGTGCAATTAAGATCAATAGGGATACGGTGAGTGTAGAGAGCGGGACTAATGCCCTTGAGGTCTTGAGGGAGTAGCCTATAGCTGATATATGTCTTTCAAGAACAAAGATAAGTTTTTGTGTTTCTTCGTTTGAAAGTTTATCACTAATGATTACTTGGGGTTTGTCGATTATTGTGTAGGAAGACATATTTCAAACCAGGGGAGGAAGAGGTTTCAACTCTATTGAAGGAGGTGGAGGTTTCTCATTTTGGTGTAACTCAATGGGTTCTGCAAACTCGTCCTCTTCTTCAATGAAGTGTTCGATGTCGAAGGATGGTTGGGCCATTTCTTCTAAAGACGCCATTAAGACCTCCTCAATAGGGTCTTGCTCAGGTTTGGGTTCCACCATTGTGTTTGTAGATCGGGCAAGAGGAATAGTCATAGTGGAGTTTCCAACTTTGAAGTCTAAGTGACCTCGTAGTGGCTTTTCCTGTAGAATCCTCATGATTGGTCTACCAATCAAGAGAGGAACCTCCGAGATGTCATAAATGTGAAAATCTAGACATATCTCCAAGTTGTTGATTCGAACAGGAACCGTCCTTAAAACTCCATGGCATTCAAGAATAAATCCTGATGGGCCTTGTAAAAGTTTTTGAGATGGAGTTAAGGACGTGTCGGGATAAAGAGCATCAGCTAACTCTTTTGAAATAATGTTTATCCCGACAGAAGGATTGTAATGGACTTCTCTAGCGGACCCTCTAATTTGGCATAAGAGAATGGTTGAAGGGGAGGTGATTCGAGCTACCTCGGGTGTTAACTCCGCTTCGGTCAACCATTCATAACTCATAATTGCTGAAAGGCTTTTGATATGTTCTATGCTAACCGTTTCTTCCTGTGGATCAGGTTGAGTGGTCTTTTCTAGAGGTCTCGCTTGAATAGGAAAATTCGAGGTATTTCCATAATCTTCAAAGATATCTTCCTCGAATTCAAAAGGAAATTCTAGAGGAGATGGTTCATCATCCTCTAGTTGGGTTTGTGTTCCCTTTTCGTAAGGTTTCTCAACAACCAAATTACTAGATGAGTCAATTGGAATTTCTAATTCGGTGCATGTTCCTCCTCTAATGGTTCGGGGCTTGGCTCGACTTCTTCTTCGGGGAATTCATCGTAGACGCCAGTGTATGGGGTATTTTCAAGAATTTTGTCAAGGATAGCTTTTCCCTCACTAACGGTCTTATGTGAAAATGATCCCCCAGAAGATGTATCGAGGAACAGGGCTGCTTCTTTGCTAAGGCCATAATGAAAGTGTTGTAAAAGGACTTGGTCGGGGCAAAGATAAATCCGGGCCGAATAAGATTAAACTTGAAAATCTTGCCCAAGTTTGCTCCTATAGTTTCTTTCTCGTTTTTGTTTAAAATTAAGAATTTCAAGGCGAAGAGTAATGATCTCGAGAAATAGGGAAGAAAGCAAGACAAAATTTGTCTCGAAGTTCCTCCCAATTCCGTTCACACTTCCGAATTATGAGCATACCATTGTTTCGCTCTCTCGAAAGAGAGAACGAAAATAATTTCCATTTTAGGGTCTCATGTTTCATGCTAGGAATATTCAAGCATGAACATAGTTGCTCAAATTCTCGGATGTGCACATATGGATTTTCGTCTTCTTTTCGAGAGAAAGTTTGCTCCCGAACCATAGCTATAAAAGCGGGGCGAATCTCATAGCCATCCGTAAGAATAGGATGTGCCGATTGTGGTGGCTCTATCAATTCACCCTTTGGAGCGAAAAATTTATAGATAGGAGTGGAATCCATAATGGTAGTGGTATGAAAAAGGTGCGAAAAGAAAAAGGATAAATGGACGAACTTGGTTCTAAACTAGCACGACTACCGTTCCCGAACGGCGCCCGCGAAAAGCTTGTTGGTATTTATTAACGCATAAGCGAGAAAATCCAAGCGCGCACGGATACCGATGTAGCTTTCACCCGAGTATTCCGTAGTATCGATTTCCACGGGGAACGTGAAGTGTACTAGAAAGAGTTTAGAACATCCTAAGAAAAATATAATGATGTTGGGAGAGGGAGAGATTGTTTCTAAGGTCTCTAATTGATCTAGGGATCTGAGATACTTTCGGGTTTATTTATATTGGGACATCAGAACACTAGCCGCGGAAAGGGATGAGAAGGGGGCTAGGAAGCTCCAACTATGGTCCTACAAACACCAATCCGAACGTGGTGGAATACGTCGGCCGTCGGGATTTGTCACTACACAGGGCTACCACAAACTATCCGTAGGATTGGGTGCAATTCAGTGTAACCGCTAGACTAAGCACCACGCCTAATCTAAAGATTACTACTCTAGCGTTGCAAAAACTAGAGCACTTGATACAAGCGGAATCTAATAAACAAACTTAAAGTAAATGCTTTGAATAAAAGTAAATAAATAGAGAACTTAGAATTAATAAATAAAGAACCCGGAGATCAAGAAGAATGAACTAGTTGTTTGTAGATGTACAATGTTGATGAAGATCCGACAGTCCGGATCTCCGCTTTCTCCTTGCCTCTCTCCTTGATCTTACAACTAGATGAACTAGAAGAACTAGATCTAGAACTAGAACTAGAACTAGATGAACTAGACAACTAGAGGGACCTCTCTCTCTTCTAATATGGAACCCTAGTTTATGCTCTGTCGATAGCTAATGAGAAGATGATCTGAGATGATTGAAACCAGGGGGTCTGGGGTCTCCTTATATAGTCCCAGGAGGTGCCGGGTTTGACCTAGATACAACTTCGTACTCCACCGTCGCCCTCGGATCAAACCGACATTAAACGAAGCGGATTAGATTGCGTCTTAGAGGCGGTGGAAGAACATTCGGAGGCGGGGCGACGTGGCGGGGTTGCCGGGCCGAGCGGCCTGAATAACGGGCGGCGGCCCGGGGTGGGTCCCACCACGGGTCCCGCGATGCGCCGTGGGCTTCGGAGCCTTCTAGATGATGTTTTCTTCGGGTTAAGTTTCGTTCCCGTCGGGTGTATTCCGAGCCTTCTAGACTTCGTTCCGGAGTTGGATTGCGTTACGTTGCGTCCGTCGTATGACACGCTAATTCTGGTGTTTTTCTATTAAGTCCCTGCAAATCACAATTTTACCAAAACTCGTGGAAATCGTTAGTAACACCCTATTCTAGGTTGTTATTATGATTTATACCCCTTTCTCATGTTTATTTAATTAATAAATTTATATAATAACAAGTGTCAACAGTTGGTTTTCCACTTGCTTTTATTATAAATCTGCAAAATAAAATACAAGACACTACAAGTGGAATTTATTAGTGGTAAATGCATATGAGTATAAAAAGATTTAATTTTACTCCTTTATGGTAGTAAGTTGACGGGTAAAATATGTCGTTGGTTACCGTCAACAAACTCCCCAAGCTTACCCTTTGCGCGTCCTCGAGCTAAAGAGATAAGTACTTGGTTGTTGATCGAGAGTTGCTACTATGCCGATTATGTTTCACAAGTGCCGGGGTTATAATAAGATTTTCTACTAGAGTTTGAATAAAATGGCACATCTTTTTCCCACCCTTTTTACTTTTCATCGTAGCGGGGCTTTTCAGCTTTTCTCAAAGCCTTGGGCGGTTGCCGATAGAACGGTTATAACAGAGGTGCTTATCGCTCATCCTTTTGATCAACTTTTTATCCGGGATTTTATTTAGATAATAATTCTTCATTTCTTTTCGAGAAAGTATGGGCTTTATTGCTATATATATTTTTTTTAGAGAGGTGGGCTCTGCTCGCCCTAGACTTTTGTCTTTTATTTCCTCTCTTTTTTTTTTTTTTTCTCTTCCTTTTTTTTTTTAGAGATGTGGGCTCTACTCGCCCTCGGACACTTGTCCCTTTTTCATCTCATTTTTCATTATTTTTTTTAGCATAGCCCAACACATTTCTCTTTTTTTCTCAAAGTATAGATTCCCTGATGTCAAATTTCTCTTTTGGACAAAGTCATAGCAAATCCATTTGTACCATATCATACCTGGCAACAACTTAGACAAGATAGAGCATATGCAACCCACATGAATCAGGTTTTTCAGGATGAGTTTTAGAATTAGCCACTAAATCCAAACTTTAGAGAACTTCGAATTATAAACTAGGCACATGCAAAGCATAAGACAGAGCAACTATTCATCATTTCAACAAGGGACTAAGATTAAACATTTTTATAGCTCATATATGTACGCATTAAGGCACAAAGAAGAGCTACTTATTTATTTTTGAATTTTTTTAGTTTTTTTTCGATGCAATATTGTTGAAAATGTAAACATGCTAAAATAAAATAAAATTTGAGGGAATTAAATATGCAATGCAATGATACCCGCGGGGGTCCTCCCCAAGCTATCTGAGACCTAAAGATGAGGATCGAAGCCTTGGTACCTCCAGAATGCTGATGTATCTCCTTCAGGCCACTCTGATGGTACCGGTGTCTAAGGCGGCGGCTCCCACCTAGGATCATACCCGGGTATTACCCCTGGGGTCCTCATAGGGTGAGGCCATGCCGCCTGGAACACTGGTGTAGGCTGTGGCTGGTGCTGTGGCGTGAAGTAGGGCTCATGGGAGGAGGATCCGACCTCTAGCCTCCTAATACTGCGTGAAGTACTGATGGGGGTATCCTTGCTGCGCAAGCTATCAGCAGTCTCGAGCTCAAATGTTAGTACCTGGCTTTTATACAACTGTAAGTCCGGGTTAGGTAACCGAACTATAGTTGCATAGCCAGGGAAAAGGTGACCAAGCTCGCCAGATGGTAAAACCTTAATTAAATGCCCTCGTACTAGTCTTAAGAACAAATCCAATAGTCCTCGGTGTAGAAATGTACTCTATCGGCTGATTTTCCAAAGCCCCAATCGTAAAAGCGAGGCGTGTGATGAGAGATGTGCAGGTGACAGGAACAACAACTTTTGTGATAATATGTAAAAACTTCCTGCACATCTCCACCACTGGGGCTACCTAAACCTTGTGAACAACAGCATAGAGTAATTTTAATTCAACCTCATTTACCCATCTAACCCCATGTCTAGGAAACAGAGTCATCGAGATCCAGCGGTGGATAAATCTAAGTGATGGGTGCTGGATCTGTGAGTGGCGAGGTTTGAAAGCACCAGGCTCATGTGCACCAAAAATTTCCTCCCAAAAGTGGTTTCTGACAAAGCCAGGGAGAGCAGCATCTATGTTTGTTGCACATCTACAATGAAATTTCCAGTAGCGAGCTAGGTCCGCCCATGTAACGTGATAAAGTGTACCAAAGAGGCGGAAAGAAATTCCTAGCTGATCTTCTACTAGTGTGCATAAAAACTGAATTGTTAGGAGACGAGAACCTTCCTCCTCGAGAGGGGGAATGTCCTGCCACCCAACTACTCTCCATAGGATAGGGAGTTCTTCGTCCATACCTGTCTGCTCGAGGAGGTCGGAGTCGAGTCCGGGCGTGTGTTGGAACACACGATCCTTGAGTAGGAGATATGCTTGCATCTCCCGGTCTCCACGGATGTCGAGGTACGGCGCATCGGCTTCGTCGATCGTCGAGGGAGCTTGAGCTTCTTCCTCCCCGACGGGTGCAGCATCTTCTTGCATGGGCGATCCTTCAAGGTCGCCGGTTGAGGGCGAGCTTGTGCTTGTATGGCGTGAGCTATGCCTTGACGACCGCCTCAACCCAACCGATCTTCCCCCGCTTTCTTTATGGCTACCGCAAAAACGATTGAGCGAGACCTCGGGTGTGCAAGGGTTAGTTGAAAGTATGAACTTTCACACCCGTGATCTTGCTCGGCACAATGTTTTTGGTGGAGAAAATGGAGTGTAGAACAAGTGGGAGAGAGTGAGAGAGAGAGAGAGAGTGAAAATGAGGGGTGGGAGCTCTCACACCGGTGCTCGGGCTATTTATAGCCGGCGCGACGGCCGAGGGCACCCTCACTCAACGGCTAGGAGCCGTTGGCGATGGCGGGACCCGAGCGGCGCCGGCGGGGTGCGGCCGCCGCCAGCATGCGCGCACCACACTCCCGAGGCCGCGCGGGCCAGCCTTTGCCGGGCGCCTCAACGGTCCGCGAAAAGTTCGTGGGTTGTGATAGCGCCGTCTTTGGTTCGACCGTTTTCTCCCCCCTTTGATTTTCTCCAAAAATTTTAAAATATAAGTTTATTTTTAATTAGAAAAATTATTTTAAAAAAAATATTTTTGTGTATACTTTTTATGTAGAAAATATTTTTCTTTATTTTTCATGTAAAGACTTATTTTATTTATAAAAATTTTATTTTAGTTTTCCAAAAATATTTTGCTAATAATAAAAATTTTATAAAACACATATATATATAAATATAATTTTTTAGATATATCCCATTTTTTTTTTTTTTTTGATATACCTCATTTTTTTTTTGGATATACCCTATTTTTTTTTTTTTTTTTTTTTTGGTTATTTGTAGTCACCGTCTCGACTTTCCCCCTCGCTTCGGGGGAGGAGGTACCGCTCCCGGGGGTTTCGAGCCGATCCTTCAACATTCCACACTGGTGCGGATGACGATGATTGCCGGGTGTGTTGTTGCTTGTACCCAATGAATGGGCACTTTACCGCCTTGTCTTTGATATGGAAGACAGCGAAGCCCTTCCCCGCACCGATGTCGGCTTTTAGCCGTATAGAGGAATGGCCTCCCCGGGGAGGAGAGACACATCCTCCTTTGGGCCCATGTCCGGGACCACAAAGTCTGCGGGGATGTACTCATCTTGGATTTTAATGAGCATGTCTTCCAGTATCCCCTCTGGTCGCCTTGTTGATTGGTCTGCCATTTGGAGGACGAATGTGGCAGGAGTCAGTGTCCCTCCATGGATCTTGTTGAAGGTGACCTTGGACATCACGTTGATACTAGCCCCCAGGTCACAAAATGCATTAGCAAAATTGTGGGGGCCAATGGCACAGCCGATGATTGGACGTCCAGATCGCCCTTCTTGGCCATGAACGGCGAGTCCACGGGGATCTTCTTGACTCTACGGGTTGACTGAGCCTTAAAGATGTCATGTTGACCGACTCGTGCGGGACCTCAGGTTGCCCTGGGATCCTTCCTGCATCGTTAACTGGCACTTGGGCTGCTATCATCCGCCCACCGGTGTCTCTATCATCTTGTTGAAGCTGAGTTGGTTCTTCACAGCCGACGTCAACCCTTCCAGCTTGTTATTCACACCTTCCAGGATCTTGTCTTGGTGGCTCATCTTTTTGGTGAGGTTTTCATTGATCTTGGCTTGGCCCAGTACCAGGTCCTTCAATGATGGCTGACCCGGGGTTATAGTTGAGTTGTACCCCTCGTTGCCTTGGAATGGCGGCCCGATCGGGTTATTCCGTACTCGCTGCGGTTGGCGATACCCGTTGCTATTGTTGATATAGGCAGCTTCTTCACGGGACTCAGGGCAGTTATCCCCTGAGTGGCCAACCTCACCCACGTCTCACGGGTCATGTGAGCGTCCGCGGCGTAGACCGGGCGCGGGCCGGGTAGTAGCATCTGTGCTGCGCTCCTCCGGCTTCTTCGATGCGAGGTCCATTTTTGCGGCAAGCATATCCGCCTCCTTCACGGTGTGCATGCCTTTTTGTGTTTTGGCCGGGGCTCTGTCTTCGCCCAGCTCGATTTGCCACCATTTTATCAATCGGCTGTTGCCTGATCGATGGTGAGCGATAAGAATGCGCCACACCGGCCAGCGCGTCGAGTGCCCCCTTTGATATGGCCGTGAGACCATTGTAGAAGTTACGGAGCACCGGCCCGGTTCTCCATCCCGTGGTGCGGGCATGCTAGAATGTATTCCTGCAGCCTTTCCCACGCCTCGGGAATGGGTTCCGTTGGATTCTGCCGAAGTTGGCGATTCTCCCCTCGGGGCATTGGTTTTGCCCATGGGGAAGAACTTAGCGAGGAACGTCGCGGAACACTTGGCCCACGCATCACCGACGGCTTCCTTGTCCTTGTAGAACCATTGTTTCGCCTTCCCCACAAGGGAGAAGGGAACAGCGAGCCCGATGACGGCGTCACGCGACATCTTTGATGACGATTGTATCGCACGGCTACTCAGAAGTGTTGTAGATGAGCATTTGCGCCCTCGCTCGGCGCTAGTCCACGTAATGGACCGCCTCGCACCATGGTGATCAGCCCAGTCTGGCTCGGTTTTTGTCCGCCACGCTCACCGGCCCGGTGCCCGCACGTTAATTGTGACGCGGGAGTTGAAAAACGCTGGCGACCAGGCCATTGCTTGAGTTTCGGTTGGTGCGGGGATGTCGGTCTCGACCGGGGTTCCTATGCCGAAGAAGAAGCGCACGAAGTCCGTATCTTCCTTAGGAGTGCCTCCGGATCGGAGACGAAGTTTTCCGGCAGGAGGAAACGACATACACTATCCTGTTTTCATCCACAACAGGAGAAAACATAAAAGATTAGCCTCTATGAGCAAATGGCATCCACGCACACAGTTCATATTCATAGCCAGCTATTTATTATTTTTTTTTCACAATGCCTTCCCGAAAGAACGGCGCCGAAAATGCTTGTTGGCATTTCTTAACGCAATCAAAGGAAAATGTGGTATAAAACCCATCCCCAATAAAAGCGTCGAAAATGCGCCCGTGACTTTCCCAAGTGAACCACCATGTCGGTGATCCGAAATGAGACTGTCAACGGGATAGATCTTGTCATTGTAGATATTCATCCGCAAAGCGCACGGATCTATCGTTGTAGCATTTCACCCCGGAAAATATTCAGGGGTATCGTTATTTATATTTTTCCCAAAGGAAGGCATGTGATTAATAAATTAGCATGGCATTTGAATAGAGGAACATGTGTTTGCTTAGACCAAAATGTTCATAACAGGGGTAAGCATGAATGGTTTTATAGATAGTGTGACACACACTTGAAAGTCCACCAGCAAAAAGGATAAAGAAAATAGATAAAGAATAAATGAATAAATGAATAACCTAATGGAGTAGTACTTAATGTATCTAGTCATGGCCATACAAATGATTAGTTAGAATCATATGCAAACTGATCTAAGCATGGTTAAGTCTAGGATAACGGGGAGACTCCCTGGATACCATACGGCCCGATAGGAAGCATTTACGAACTCCTACGGAACATACGAACGTGGGGTGATTTCAAGGGGCCGGTCAAGGCTTGTCACGACCAAGCCGCCTACCCCCCCTCAACCGTGGCATGCCCTCATATTCACAGGTGTCATAATACCCGGCACCATGCCCAAGATATCGAGACACTACTCTTGTCCCCCAGGATCCCCACTCGTCGAATGGACGGACTAGAACAAGAGCAAACCCGAAGGAACAATGAACCGTTATCCCACCTCTAATCAAGTTAGGCATATGATGATCAATGAAGAAATGTAATGAACATGTCAAGATTATGATATGTAAACTATATGCTAGTTCATATACCAACACAAGAACATGAACAAAACTATACTCTAGTTCATAAGTTAGGCCAAGAATGTAGAAATAAGACTTGCAAATAGAAGAATGCTCCATAGAGTAGATGTATTACCAAAGCACTTTCTTCTAGGAGACAAGCCCTCCTTGTAGCTCTTCTACTCCAAGTGTAACTAAGAAAGAATAAAAAGAAGAAGAAAGAAGAAGTAGAAGAAGAGAGAGAGGTAGAGGTGGTAGAGAGAGAGATTTTTCTTTGGTTTCTTTGGACTCCAAATGGTGTGTGTTGAGAGAGGGAGAGAGGGGGGCCTACTTATACACTTGGAGGAGGGGCCTAAGTGCTAAATTACACCCAAACCGACCTGGTAAACCTTCCATGTATGCGCAAACCGACGGAAGCAAGGCGGTAATACCAGTTTGGAAGGTACACGAACCGCCTCCCCGAGGTTGGGCGCGAACCGCCTCGGGCGGTGCTGCGCGCACCCCCTCGCTTCGGCCTGGCCCGGCCTCGGTGGGGTGTCGTCTTTCGCCCTGAAAAGTTGTGGACTGGGCTGCGCTCGGTCCAGATTTGATGTTTTTGGGTCGATTTGCTCCTTGGGCTTGGATTTGGCAATAATGCGCTTTCCCGGAAGGCGTACTTTGGTTAGTTTTCCACTTGCTTTTATTATAAATCTGCAAAATAAAATACAAGACACTACAAGTGGAATTTATTAGTGGTAAATGCATATGAGTATAAAAATATTTAATTTTACTCCCTTTATGGTAGTAAGTTGACGGGTAAAATATGTCGTTGGTTACCGTCAACAGATGTCAAGTTGTCTCTGGACTTCCACGTTTTTGATATCCAAGACTTCGACATCCTAATCGGGCATCCCTTGGAAAAGATTCTTGATCTACCAACATCCGGGGATTTAGATGTCAGACTCGGAAAGAAAAAGTTTTCTATCCCAGTTACTCGAGCTAAAAACTCGGTAACAGAACCTTTCCTTAAGTATGACACGCCCGAGGAGGTCATGGGAGTTATGCTATATGAGAACCCGAAAACGACCTTAAAAAAAGCGCCCAATTCTTCATTGAAGAAGAGGACGATTCGGGGGAACTCATAGAACTTCCCAAAGAGGAAGAGCTAACTCGGCCTCCGATTGAGCTTAAACCCCTACCCCCGGGCCTACGCTATGTCTTCCTATACGGCGATTCACAAGCACCGGTCATCATAAGCGATAAGCTTAGTGACCAGGAAACCACCCAGCTAATAGCCGTTTTAGAGAAACATAGATCGGTCTTTGGGTATTCCCTTCAAGACCTAAAAGGGGTAAGCCCAACACTATGCACACGTCGCATTCCTATTGACCCCAGACGGTACCCCATCATGCGAACCCCAGCCGAGGCTCAATAATGCGTCGCGTGAAGTCGTGAAGAAGGAAGTTCTCAAGCTTCTTCACGCCGGGATTATCTATCCCGTACCACCACGTGATTGGGTTAGCCCAGTCCAAGTGGTCCCTAAAAAGGGAGGAATGACGTCGTTGAGAACGCTAAAAAACGAACTCATTCCACAAAGACAAGTCCGCGGGGTGGAGAATGTGTATTGATTACAGAAAAACTTAACAAGGCAACAAAGAAAGATCACTTCCAGCGCCATTTATTGATGAAATGTTGGAGCGGTTAGCGAAACACTCTTTCTTTTGTTTCCTTGACGGGTGTCCCAGCTACCACCAGATCCCGATCCACCCCGATGACCGTGAGCAAGACCATGTTCACATGCCCATACGGAACCTATGCCTACCGTAGAATGTCATTTGGGCTGTTATGTGCGCTTGCTTCTTTTCGGCGGTGCATGATGTCTATCTTCTCGAGACATGATTGAAGAAATTATGGAGGTCTTCATGGACGATTTCTCCGTCTATGGTAAGACCTTTGAAAAGCTGTCTGAAGAACCTAGATCGGGTCTTGCGGCGATGCCAAGAAAAGGACACCGTACTTAACGGGAAAAGTGCCACTTTATGGTCCGAAAGGCATCGTTCTCGGGCACCTCGTGTCCGAGAGGGGATAAGGTAGACAAAGCCAAAATAGAAGTAATCGAAAAGCTACCACCCCCGTGAACATCAAAGGTATCCGTAGTTTTTCCTAGGCCACGCAGGTTTTATAGAAGATTCATAAAAGACTTTTCGCAAATCGCTAGACCTCTTACGGCCCTGCTAGCCAAAGATGTACCCTTTGACTTCACAGATGAGTGCTTGCACGCTTTTGAAACCCTGAAGAAAGCACTCATCTCGGCTCCGATCATCCAACCTCCGGATTGGTCGTTGCCATTTGAAATCATGTGCGATGCTAGCGACTTTCATTGTTGGTGCGGTCCTAGGTCAAACCAAGGACAAAAAAGCAAGACGCCATCGCATATGCTAGCAAAACTCTGACGAGCCCAAATTTTAATTACGCCACAACAGAAAAAGAGCTCCCGGTAGTAGTCTTTGCTATCGAAGTTTCGATCCTACTTAGTGGGGGCAAAAATAATCGTCTACACAGACCATGCTACCCTTAAGTACCTTCTTACCAAAAAGGATGCGAAACCTCGCCTGATTCGCTGGATTCTTTTACTCCAAGAGTTTGATATAGAAATAAAAGATAAAAAGGGGATTAGAAAATATGGTTGCGGATCATTTGTCGCGTATGCGGTAACTAACATGCGGGAACCACCAATTAACGACTACCTGCGCGACGACATGCTGCTCAAGGTGTTACACTTCAACCCATGGTACGCAAACATTGTGAATTACATGGTTGCGGGATACGTACCACCCAGGGAGAACAAGCGGAAGCTCAAATGGAGAGGCGGCACCTATGGGATGACCCATATCGTGCGGGGGTGTGCGCGGGCGGCTTCTTTGAAAGATGCGTACCGGGAAGGAAGGAATGCGGATCATCGAAAATGTCATGCATCTCCCTACGCCGGGCATCTGGGAGTATTTCGCGCACACGGGCCAAAATTTGGCGGTCTTGGATTCTTCCGGCCGACGATGTACGACGACGAAAAAGAATTCATTAGAAGATGCTACAACTGCCGAAAGAGGGGAACATCACAGCTTTCGTGATGCAATGCCCCTACACTACAACCTTCAAATAGAAATATTTGATGTGTGGGGCATTGACTACATGGGGCTATTCCAGAAGTCCCATGATTGCGAGTACATCCTGGTGGCGATGACTATGTGTCGAAGTGGGTAGAGGCAATACCATGCGGAAGCGGTGATGGCAAGCATGCACGCAAGGTGTTCCATGAAATCATCTACCCCCATTTTGGAACACCACGCATGGTAATCGGTGACGGAGGATCGCATTTCAAGGACAAGTCATTCGGGGGCATTCACCCGAAAAGAGCTCGGCACTCTGCACAACATTGCCACCCCCTATCATCCGCAAACCAGCCGGGCAAGCCGAGACCTCCAATAAACAAATCAAGAACATCCTGCGAAAGGCGGTCCAACGAGATGGGGAAGGGTTGGAAGAACAAGCTACCCGATGCTCTCTCCCATATCGGACTGACTTACAAAGGCCCCATCGGCATGTCACCTTACCGGTGGTTTATGGCAAGACACGCCATTTACCGGTTGAGCTAGAACATCGAGCTCACTAGGCCATCAAAAAATGGAATATGGACGTCAGACTCACCGGGAAGAATCGTCGGAGACAAATCTAAACTAGAAGAATGGCGAGAAAGGCGTACCACGCGAGTGCAAAAGCTCTACAAAGAGCGCGCAAAAGATGGCATGATCGGCGAATCAAACCCAAAGAATTCACCTCGGGAGACAAAGTACTCCTATTCAACTCCCGGGTGAAATTATTCGGCGAAGGAAAGCTGAGAAGCAAATGGAAAGGGCCGTACACCGTCATCAACACATCACCACACGGCGCAATCACCATTCAAGATGACACAGGTAAGATTCAAAGGTAAATGGTCAACGCCTTAAGCTTTTCTTCGAGCCGATGCGATCTTAACCAAGAGCTCGATAGAATAGATTTATGCTTTGAGAATTAACTTAGAATGATCAGCATATAAAAAATAAAATAAAATAAAATAATTTTATAATTAAAATTATCACAACTAAAACTATATATATATATATAAAAAAATATATATCTATATAAATAATAAAACATAAAAAAGTTATCTAAATATTTTTACTTTGTTTTAAATAAAGTTTTTACTTATTTATCTTCTTTATTTTTTATCTTTGGTCATTTGCTACACAAAAGAATATATACTTTCTAAATTAATCAAAGCATAAACTATCTTCAAAATCCAAATTTGAGAATCAATTAGAGATCAGCAAGAAAGGAAACGTTTCTCGCGTGACACACCCCAATTCGAAACTTTTCGAGAAAAGGAAAGAATGTTGCCGAAATTTCGACCGGGGGGGACACACTGGGTGGTGCTTGTAGCGCACCACTGGTGCGCCCCGCACCCTGGCCGGCTCCCGTTGGGCTGGGATTTCACCCATCGCCTTCCTCTTTCTCATAACCTACCATGGTGAGGTGCGCTCTGCGAGATCTACCTGCTAAAACAGAGAGGAGAATTTGTCCTATAAAATCAACCCTCCTCCTCTCCATTCTTCACACCTCTCATTCTTGCTCTTCTCCTCTTCTCAAATTCTCTTCTTCTAAGCCAAGAGCAGCAGCAAAGCTCTCTTTCTCCCATGGCCCTAGTACCATTCAATAGAGAGAAAGCCATGACTTTCGCCTCCAAATACCTGGAGAAGAGGGAAACCCCTAAAAGAGACCTAGCCCTCCTACCTTCCCCAGTTGAAACTCCGACACCAAAGAAAAGGAAGGCAAATGGAAAAGAAAACATCCCTCCAAACAACCAGGAAGAAACAATAGTATACGACAAAGATCTGTTAGGAACCCTCTCCAGTTTCTTCCAAAGAGGCGATTCATGCTTCCCATATACCTTAGAGCAAATGCCAAATGGGGAATGGAAGAAGCGGGTTCCCAAACCTCAGATCAGGGGGCAACCAAAAGGATTCTTCGGGGACGACATTGTGCCCCAAGAAGGTCCTACGGTTGAAAGTGTACAAAAGAAGATCATAGATCTCTCAAACTTCATCCAGACCCTTAGAGGTGGGCTAGCAGAGAGGCATAGCGCTAATGTCCGCCTTAGGCAGAAATTAGCAGACTTGCATGTTAGCATGCACGAGGAGCTCAAACTCGCTGCTAGGGAGCTAGGAGTAGAGCGCTCGGTGGATCTCATTGACCTTTTTGAGTAGAAGTGCTCTACCTCCTTATCAATAATTAGGCGCACTAGTTTAATTTTCAGTATTTCCCTTCCAATCATTTTGTAATTTCTTCAAGTGTAATGCTTGATTTTGAATTATTTATAAATTCAATAAAGTTTTATTATCATTGTCTATGTCTCCACTTGTTTTTGTCCTTGTGCAAAAGAAAAAAAAAAATAGGTACAAAAACAAGTGTGGGGGAGGTCCATAAGTCAAAGGTATGCGACTTATTAAAATTAAATTTTGACTTGTGAATTTTCTTTAAAGTGCTAAAACCTGAACCAAGTTCGCAAAACTCCATCTCTTTATCTACCAATTGATACATGGCATGCATACACTTTATTCCTTGCGAGAATACCAAGTTTACATTAAACAATTACTTATCCCGAAAAAGCTTTGATTCATGTGGGTTGCATATGCTCTATCTAGTCTAAGTTGTTGCCCAATATGATATGGTACAAATGGACTTGCTATGATTTCATCCAAAAGAGAGACCGAACATCCGGTAATATATTCTTAAAAAAAAAAATGTCTTGGGCTATGCTAAAAAAAAAAAATAAGATGAAAAAAATGGACAAGTGTCCGAGGGCGAGTAGAGCCCACATCTCTAAAAAAAAAAAAAATGAAAAAGGAAATAAAAGACAAAAAATCTAGACAAAAGTCGGGGCAGCAGAGCCCACCTCTCCAAAAAAATATATATTTAGCAATAAAGCCCATGCTTTCTCGAAAAATTAAATAAAACCCCGGATAAAAAGTTGATAAAAAGGATGAATGATAAGCACTTCTATTATAACCATTCTATCTGGCAACCGCCCAAGGCTTTGAGAAAAGCTAGAAAGCCCCGCTACGATGAAAGGTAATAAAGGGTGGTAAAATGCTCACAAGGCAGGTAAGGCTTGGAATAACATGTATGCAATCCTACATCTTGGAGATTGAACCACTTTAGTCCCTGTGCCTTCACTCGAGGACAAGTAAAGGGCTAAGTGTGGGGGAGTTTGTTGACGGTAACCAACGACTATCTAAATACCGTCAACACAACACCAAAACAACCTAGAGATAGGTATTTCAACTAACATGTTCCAAAGTTTTGGTGTTTATTTGGACTTGCGGTACAAACTCAAGGATGATCACTTTGGGCCAAAAAAGACAAAGAAAAAAGAAATAAAATCAACAAATAGAAGAAAAAGGCCCAAAGGAGCAAATGGCAAGCCCAAACAGAAAATGCAACAAAACATCGAAACTAGGCCGGGCACAGACCACTCTACAACTTTTGAAACAAGGGGAGCCCAGCTTGCCGAAGCTCGAGCGAGCCGAGCCGAGCCAGGCGGTCTTGCCACCACCACTGCTGCGGCCGCACCCCCTGCCGAGGCGGTTGGGGCCCGGCCGGCGAGGCGGTTTGTTACCTTCAAAACTGGTGAAACCGACATGGGATGGTCGGTTTGGCGTACATGGAAGGTTTTCCTAGGTCGGTTTGGGTGTTTTTTAGCACTTAGGTCCCTCCCCTTGTGTATAAATAGACCCCCCCTCTCTCCCTCTCATCAAGCAATACAATTTCAAAGGAGAAACCAAATCCACTTGTGCAAGAGAGTAGAATTAGATCTTCTTCTTCTTCTATTCTATCCTCTAATTCTAGAGAGTGAGAGAGGGAAAGGCTAGAAAGAAGCTTGATTCTTTCTACCTGAGTTGCCGGTTCGCCCCCTTGGTGTTCCGCGGTTCCTAGGAGGGCGGAGTGCCGGATTTGTCTGGCACCCGCCCGGCTTGTACCTCTGCAAGCTACTTACACTTTGGTAAGGAGTCTTGTGATTATCTTGCAGCTATTTAATTTCCATCGTATATTTCTTAGCTGTTGTAGACTTGCGGGATTGGTAGATCGTTTTACGTTAGTTCTTGGTGGAGGGACTCTTTGACCGGGGAACCTTGGCCAACATCAAGAACTGTGACCAATAGTGCAAACGTGGTGTTTGGACTAGCGTTCACCTACCTTTTGCGGTGCATCCCACGGTTGAGGGTAGGCGGCTTGGTCGTGACAAGCCTTGTCCGTCCTTTGAAATCCCCCACGTTCGGGTGTGGTAGAGCTAATTACGGACATCGCCCTTTTGGGCGTGGGCGGTGCCCGGTGAGTAGACAACAGACTTTAGGAATCACTGCACTGGAAAACTTAGCCTATAGATACCTCGCTACTCTTAGAAAACAAACCCTTGCCTTAGGTTGACATAGACACGAAAAAGACAAGCTAGCAAACCGTCCCTCGTGAAAAAAATACGATACCTTGCTTACCACCGGGTGAAGTGCTACAACGGTATTTCCGTGCGCTTGCGGATTTCTCTGTGTGCGTTAAGAAACACCAACAGGCTTCGAACGGCGACCTGTTGAGAGAAGAATGCGTACTGGAATTGTACCAAAACTCAGCGAGAGGAATCCACTTAGCCCACTGACGAGGACAAGAATGAACGAAGCATCGAAGAAATGTTTCGAGGCACTGGTTGACTTCGGTCCTAGGCGTCGAGACATGGGGTGGTATATGCTGTGCTCAAGGAGAGAGTAGTGGGCACCTTGCTGAAGAGCTCTTGCCAGAAGTCACAAGTAAAGATCCGATCACGGTCACTGACAATGTTCAGAGGCATACCGTGGAGACGATAGATGTTGTCCAAGAAGAGCTGGGCAACTTGAGGAGCCATGAACGGATGAGCCAGAGGAAGGAAGTGTGCATACTTGCTGAAACGATCGACAACCACCAGAATGCAATTAGCTAACCCGGACCAAGGCAACCCATCTATGAAGTCCATTGTAAGCATCTGCCACGACTCAGTGGGAACGAGCAGCGGTTGGAGTAATCCGGATAGCGGGCTCATGCGGCGGCTTGGCAGGCACATGTGGTGCCTTCTTTGTACAAAGCGCTTGACATCTGCCTTCATGCCACGCCGGGCAAACATCTTTTTGAGTCGGCTGAAGGTCACTGGGAACCCCGAATGACCACCCTCGGAACTGCTGTGTCCAGCTTGCATGATGCGTTGGTGCAGGGTGACATTGTGACCGATCCATATTCGGCCATCCTTGCGAAGGAGACCTTGGGACAGCGTGAACGGAGGGTGGGAATCAGGACTGATCGACAATTCTTGCACAAGCTTGAGAGAAGCTGGATCCGACAAGTAGCCTCTAATCACCTCATTAAGCCAAGTGGGGGTGACTGAAGATATAGCTTGAATTTGCATTGGGGGATCTGGGTGGCGTGAGAGAGCATCCGCTGCCTGATTCGAAGTGCCGGGTTTGTAGACGATTCAATATTGCAACCCTGTCACGCCCCACTTTTAATGGGTCGTTAATCACACGTGTTTGCGCCAGGATCACGCCACAAACACGTCTATTAGTAACAGATAATGGTAAGCAGAAATAATAGTAGTCCGAGCTTAATAAATATAGGATAGAAAGGGCTTACAGTGGCGACGAAGGGTCACCATGTCGGGTTGCAATATCAGAGTTGGCCAACCGAGAAGCGGTGGATTAACTATGACATTTGCCCGTACTCCACAAGCGACTTTGTGCATGGATGAAATCTGGGCTTCAACGTCCTTCTCCTAAGCAAACCCTTACGAGCTCCTATGATACGCGGGTCCTCTACTTCGTCATCGATCTTACCTTCACATGTGCCGATATCTGTAAAAAGAGAGGGGTGAGTGCGAGCGTGCTTCGGCAAGTCCCAACCAGGGGGTTGTAATTATTAAGGGTTTGGGCCCTAGCAGAGTCTCTAAAACTGCTCTCGCTAGTTCCCGGTTATCTCATGTCATCACTGCTGTCATGACACCACAGGTTAGTCATCATCAAAATGTATATCTAATCATAGATGTTCATCCTAGCACTTGCCCATTCCAAGGACGTGGCTATTCGAATAGATTTAAATACTCTGCGAGAGGTTGTACACTTTCCCCACGATAGGCATAGTCTCTACCACCGTCATGGCCGACAAGCCTACTTGAGATCCCGTACCGGCTTGGGTGCTACCCTAGGTTTCGGTATAATCCTACCCACGACTTCTCGGGGTTGGAAATGGGAAGGTCACTCGGCATCCCATTAGCACTCGGCATTTCGGAAGACCACTCGGCATCCGTCAACTTAAATAATTCTTATCACGATAACATTGCGCCAAAAGTTCAGCGTGGAGGATCACTTTCGGCAACCACGCCAACGGACCATGGGGCCACTCTCCCCATGTGCTCTCCTAGATAGATTTTGCCTACGCCCGGCCACCTTGGATCAAAATTATACCTTAACCCAGCGGGTGTGGAATCAAACCGCCCCATCCGGCGTGTGGTCATGCGTTATAATAAAACTAGGTAGAAGGTCCATGACCCGGTCCTTAGGGGCGAGCCCTCCAAACGAGGAAACCCTCACTAGGCGAAACACAGTCGAGGCGATCCATCCCACATGGATCGCCCCCAAACTTCGCTTTTGGTTGATTAAGCTCACTTCTTAAATCATGTTTCATATATTATTAACATCGGTTAATTAAGTCGGGATTAGGGGGTAAGGACTTGCACAGGAGGTTCTTCACAATTGGCACGGCGTCGAGCGTCTCTAGCTTCATTTGGACGGGAAGCTCCTAATCGGGTCGTCGTAACTACTTTATATGCGGCGATAAACCCTAGCTTGAACTATAACATGTAAAGCAAACATAGAACATTATGGTGGCAATGGGTTAGATGCATAGAGCTAGATTTAGGCAATTATGGAAGTTGTTTCACGCGAAACGGAGTTAAATTGCATGAGATATGGATTTTTACAATATTAATCCCTAATTAAACCATTAGGGTAATATTATAATATAATTTTATCATGTAATAATATTGGAACTAATTACATGATAAAATTACGTAAATCAAATAATGAATTTACAAATTTTAAAGGATTTTTTTTCTGAGGAAATGTGACTTATAATAAGCGTATGTACAACAATCGGGTAGCCATAGCATTTTTCCTAGTGTACACACAAAAAGCCTCTTGCACTGCGTGGATGCCACGTGGAGGCCTGATGGGCGCCCGCGTGGTGACGGTGCTGCCTCAGCGGATCGGAAAGCTTGCGGAGGGGGCCCGAGGCGGCGTGGCGGGTTCTGATCGCTGTGCCTTGGCCAGGCGGCGTGGCGGGGTGGCGGCGCCCTCGGGGAATTCCGTTTTCCGTCTGTCGGCGGCCTTCGCCCGGAGGTTCGCGGACTTGGGCGTTATTCCCGGCTTCGCCCGCGTGGGAATCCGTTCGCTTCACCTGTCGCCTTGGGCTTGGTGGAGCTGAGGTCGAGAACGGCGGAAAAGCATAGGCTTCCACCCGCACGGCGGCGTGTCCGGCGAATGGCGTGGCGGCGCTCCGGCAGTTGGGCGCTACAAGGCTATAGAAAGACGATAAGTAGGGAAAAGCGGAGGAGGAGGGCGGGTGCGTACCGCCACGACTAATCGGCCGATGGCCCCGGCCGCGCGAGCCGAGGATTCCTCGGCGATTCCCGATGAAATCCTTGGCGAGATAGGGAGGGGAGGAGGGAAGAAGATTAGGCGGCACTCCATGTTCACCTATCCCACGGAGCTCGTGGAGAAATTTGGCGAGAGGGTCGATTGAGCCGAGGGGCCTATTTATAGGCTGCCGCCTTGGAGGCTCGGCAGCGTGATTATTCTTCCCTCGCGCGTCTTTTCCGACGCTTCGGCGTGCCGCGTGGACTCCCAACCGATTAATCGGGCTTTGTCGTGCTTTCGTCCCCGGTGGCTGGCGAGGTCATAAAGGTCGTGTGGTCACGTCGTCAGGTGATGCCGGCTGCCGGCGTAAGCTGGCAATAATGCGCTGCACGGTCCGCGTAGCTGCTGTGGGGTTTGACCCGAGCCAGCATGCGCGGCGTTGAGCCCGGCAGGATGGCGTGCCTGCGTGGCACCGTGCACAGCTCCGGCGGCGTGTCGGCTCGCCCGACTCTCCCTGTAGGGTTGGCGGCGGGACGGCGGAGGGGATGGTGGCACTGTGCGCGTTTACTCGCCCCCGTGCTTGTCATCGCTGGCGTGGAACCGCGATGTGTGTGGTCTGGTGGCGCTGCGATAGTCTGTCTTGGCGGTCCATGCCCCTAGTGAGGCGGGTCGGCCGGGCAGCGGTGCGTCGCGGCGGATGGAGGAGGTAGGGGTGGAGGCGGCGTCGCGGGTCCCTTCGTGGTGTGTGTGAGGAGAGGAGGCGGGTTGGGCCTCGGCGGGCGGCCGGCTTTGCTCGTGTCGTGGGTGAGGAGGAGGGAAAAGGAGTGGGGCTGGGCGGGGAGGGAAGGTGGTGAGGAGGTTGAGCCCCAAGCTCTTTTCAATTTCTATTCCCTTTTTTATTTCCTTTCTCCCATTTCCATTTCTCCCTTTTCTATTTTCCTACTTTCCCTTTGATATTTCATGTGTGTAAATATATATACTATACATGTTCTCACAAGCACTTAAGTATTCCCATGGTTTTATATTCATGAAAATATTTATCCCTTTGTACTTGTGAAAATATATATATATATATGTGTACACACGGTTCCCAATTCTATTATCTTATGTGTGACACATATATTTATGTTATAAACATTTATACAAGTACACTGTATATTTCCATGATTTATGTTCATGAAAATATTTATCAGTTGTACTCATATAAATATTCACATATATAGGTGCACACACTTTTATCCCCAGTTCTATCATTTCATGTGTAATGTATATATCTGTGTTTTATAAATATTTTCCCAAGCACATTTATATTCTCATATCTTATTTGTCGAGAATATTAATTAATGGTGCTTTCAGTAAAAATATTCACATATATATATATATTTGGTACACACGTGCTTTGATATTTTATTCCCGAGAAAGTTTGTAAATCATTCTCATGCAATATTATACTTCCACAAAATCTAGAACTTACCTTGCATCCTTTGCGACCATAAGCTCGACAAACATCAAACAAGATTCCTATTTTTCTAGATGGTGAGAGTTTGAATCTTTGGGGTTTTTTTTAAGGGGGTTTTAGTTTTGGCGAAAAATAAATCAAGTTTTTAGTTGTAATTCAAAAATTTCAAATTTTTAGTGAATTTTAAAATGATGCAAAAACAGGGTGTTACAAATCTACCCCACTTAGATGAATCTAGTCCCGAGATTCCAATCTATAGTGAAGGTCCTAATTAAGGTCTAGGGAAGGAAAGATAGAGAGGGAGAGGAAACTTTCCATTGCTTCGATCTTTGTCTTTACAAAATTTTTTGGTATTTGTTATGCTTACGAGAAATAATTATAGATCCCATAAAAAGCGCACGGATGTCAGTGAGCATTTCACAGGGGAGGGTTTTTAAATATCGAATCCACGAGGAAGATATGACAAACAATTCATTTGATTAAAGGTAGTGATAGAAGACTAATGAGATTTTGTAGTATTTAACATATACTTAAACAAGGTGAGCCAATAATAATAATAATAATAATAATAAGGTATATGAGGCAGGTAGAGGTGCGTGGTGAGCATAGGATAAGATTAATTCCTAGTAAGATTAGGATTGGATTTATGACAAAGGGGCGGTTCTTAGGTAGCATACAAAGAATCTACAAAATGTTTAGGCAGGCATAGCATAAGATCATATATATATCAAAACCATAAATAAGAAGTGCACCCGAAAGATTACTTAAGAAAATCGAGGAGCGAAACAAGATAATCCCAAGAACCATTATCGACTAGTCTTATACGGGGGGATGGATTGCAAAGGACTCAATAGTCTTTGTCACCACTACGATCTACCACACGACCCGGCATATAAGGTGAATCCGCATAAGTAAATTATATCTAAGCACCATGCTTACATACTTTCTACTACCTAGCACCACAATGTAATATACTAGGAGCTCTACGAATAAGTGCGTTGAATTATCATGAATAATGATCATATCAAATATGCTATGACTAGAATAAAGTATAAGTAGACTAATTGCATACATAGTAATGAAATAGCACAAAGGTGTATGAGAACAATAATAATATTGATCCATAGTGTAACTTCTGAGATCGAGCCGGAAGCGGATGCTCTCTCTTCTCTAAACTTCGACTTTCTATCTAAACTAGGCTCTAGATTAGAGCTATGAATTAACTATTCTATCTCTTGGTGTCTCCTCTTCTACTCTGTCTTGGCTTCTTCTTGATCTCCTTCTTGATGATGACTTGAGGCTTGAGATCATATTGGATTGATGATTCGAGGGAGGCCTAGGGGTCTATATATATGGGTCTTCTTATGCCTCTCCGGTCGGCAAGCAATGTGGTACTAATCTTCATGGGCCTTGATAATGAGCGATGACCATCGGATCAAACCGACATTACGGCCGGATTAGATTGCGTCTTAGAGGCGGTGGAGGAAGGTTCGGAGAGCAGGGCTTGCGTGGCGGCCAAGGGGGCGATCGGCCCCATTATTGGGCCCGATCGGCCCGGGGAGTCCCCTACGGGCCCGTCGTGCGTCGTGGCTACGGGTCTTCTAGATGATGTGTTTCTTGGTGTCAAGTTTAGTTCACGTCGGGGTAATCCTGAGCCTTCTAGACTTGTTTCGGGTTGGATTGCGTTACATTACGTCGGTTAGTATGACCGTCAAATCTGCTATTTTTACTGTTAAGTCACGCAAATCACAACTTTGCCAAAACTCATGGAAATCATTAGTAGAAACCCTAATAAGGTTATCTAATTATATTTTAGTCCTTTTTCATGAATTGTTGATGCATAAAAATATGAGTTAGTGAGCATCAACAAACTCCCCAAGCTTACCTCTTGCTAGTCCCTAGCAAGACTCGTATGTGTTACCAAATCAAATCTCAACCAAGGTAGGATGAAAAATTGAGAATCATAAACTTGCTTATATCTACTTGAGAGCATGGGGTTTTCATCATACATGAGTCTTGGACTATTGAAAGATAGAACAATTAAGTCAAACACCATGTCTCAAGTTCATGGTTTCACTATAACTCTGGAGTTTTTACAAAAGATATTTTTCAAGGTGAAAGCCTGAGTGTTCTGTATGACAACAATAAGAGTAAACCTTTAATTTCTTAGCCTTTTTTTCTTTTGCCTCTTTTGTTTACGAAAATATATCTCTCTTTTATGGCAATAATTTTAAAGAGAACCTTGGGTTACAAGACAACTTGTTTGGAGAGGTGAGCTCTTCTCGCTCGTATTGACTTTTGTCACATTCTTCTCTCTCCTTTTTTTCTTTTTCTTTTTTTAGAGATGTGGGCTCTACTAATACTGAACACTTGTCCATTTTTCATCTCTTTTTATTAGGGAGGTAGGCCCTTCTCGCCTAGTAGAACACTTGTTCATTTCTCTCCCTCTTTCTCGTCTCACTTTTCTCTCATATATATATATATATTTTTTTCTTTTTATTTTTACTTGCCATGCTCAAGTCTCTTGAAAGCATAGAGATATATATACAGAAGCAACTTTAGCATATTTTCAACAAGGCATTTATTTTTTATTTTATCAGGGCTTATGTCATACGGGGAGACTCATCATTTTTAAATTTTCAAAGATTAATACTCGAATTTAAGTGTCACATATGAACAAGATAGATAGTAGCTCAACTTTTATCATATCATATCAGTCAATTGCCTAGACTTGAAATCTAAGATCATACTCCCCACAGAACTCAAGCTCAAAGCATGTTTTAGAATCTAAACAATTATATCCATGTTAGGGAGAAGTAAAGATGGTAAACTAGGCATTTATCACGAGAAGGAGCAACATCTATTTGTGCGAGAAATCTTAAAGTTGGGAGATGGATATCATTAGTCGCGTGGCCGATGAAACATGCCCTTTCAGTAATTTCTTGCGAGAAAATCTCCCTGTTAAAAAGTCACTCAAGGTGGAGGTTACATCTATGGGGCGACTTGATGTGAAACCTAATGCGGTGCTTTCGGTTGTTTCGAGGTCATATTGTATGTTTGGCGGAATAAGCGGAAGGTTACCCCGTTCCCATCCTCGGTGTAATTTAAAGTGCACGAAAACTCTAGAGTAAGAAGTCGGCACCCCCTTTGAGGAGGTGTAAGTAAAAAGATGACCAGACCTAATAATTGGAAAATAAATGTAAACTCAGGTAATATCCTATATGGTCCATGAATTAGTTATCTAGCATAGGAGTTAACACAAAATCTCTATTTTTCAATTTGTTATACCGACTTCTCTCTTCCCTCCTCGTGTATGGAGGTGTGCGTCCAAGGTTAGAGTTTTACCTTGGCTAGGTGAAGAGCCATTGGTGATGGAGCGGTCGGCGACGGTGTCGCTCGGGTGTCCATGCTCATGGCTTGCGGGAACTAGCAGGGAGGGCGGGGCGTGTCTTGAAAGCCTTCCAAACATGGCTGGTATTTAGGGGAAGAAGATTGGCTAGAGGGTTTTTGGGCTGGAAAGGAGGATTATCTCAGAAGATTTTTACCTCTTCTAGTTTTCTATTCTTTTTCTCCTCTATTTCTCTCCTTCTCCTATCTCTGCTTTCGAGGTAGCTCTACTTCTCCTTGAAAACCAGAAATTGGTGTTGCTTGTGATGAGAATGGCAAGGGGCTGGCTGCTTTGCCCTTTTATAGGAACAGGAGGAGGGAGGAGGCCGATCGGCTTTGATAGTGGGGCGTCGGCCCCAAAATGGAGTCCCACTCGGGTGCCCTCTCCACCATCTAAACTTTGCTTTGAAATTCCACGCTAGAATAGTATTTGTTTGGTCAAGTGGAGTCTTGCTTGGTGGAAAATGGATGGAGGGAAGAAAAGGGAATAAAAAAGTGGTGATTTGATGTTTTGTCCCTATGACATGTGGGTCCCACTTGTGAGGTTGCATTATTTTTGTATTTTCTGAATAAAAATGAATAAATAAAGTAGCAAGAAGTAAAAATTATTTTTATGCCACCACAGAAAAAAATAATTATACGGGTTTTTCACTCTGCAAAAATTATTAATCATCGGAAGCGTAAATTTTCTTTTTTTTACGGTGAATGTAAAAGTGCAGGAATTAAATTGTAGAAAATAAATGCAAGGAATAAAATATTTTTGGATTTTTAAATTTTTACCGAGTTACGGCGGTGAGGGTCCGTAGTTAAGGTCCTCGAGCGGGGACCTTCAAATCTTCTAGTCCTCTTGTGCATCCTCCATCCGGAAAGGATGGTTCATCGGCATCGTTTTCTCTTGATCGATCATGTTCGCATTGGTGGCGAGTTAAAGTGCAGGTTTGAAGGCGAACTTCTCCTCCTTTCCGTTGATCTTAAATGTGATTTCTCCAGCGGCGTTGATGATGTGGCGTTGGCGGTGCTTAGGAATGGTGCGTCAGAAATTAGTGAGACCACGGATGCAGGTGCATGTCGGTACAACGAAGTCAAGCGGCACAAAGAACTCCCCGGATCCTCAACTGGAACATTCTCGGCGATTCTGACGGGTATGGCCCGATTGATACGCTGGTTGTAGATACATTGATGTTGGAACCAAGGTAGGATGCTTGAGCTTGTCGAAGACAACCTTGGGCATCCTGCGACACTTGCTCCAAGATCGCGAGTGCATTGTTGAAATATTGATCTCCGATTGAGCACTCTATAGTGGGGCATCACGGATCCTTTTTCTTAATAGGTGATGTGTTTAGGATTGCCGCACTACACTCTTCTGTTAACTTGATGATCTCTGTAGTTGGTAGCGGTCTCTTCTTGTTCGGGATATCTCTTATGTACTTGGCGTATGTCGGGACACGCATGGCATCGGTAGAGGTATATTGACATAAAGCTTTTGGATTACCTCTACAATTTGTCGAATTGATCATCAAATTGAGGTCTTCTAATTCTTCTTGGATATGGTAGGAAGTTGGTGTCGTGAAAGTCTTGTCTGCGGGTTCTTGGCACACTTCTTCTTCTAAATCGTCGTCCTTATCTTACGGAATGTTGGCCGGAACTACGGGTGGTGCGGGAGGCTGCGAGTGCCGTAGGTTTCTAAGGCTGAAGGTCTTCTTTGCGCCGTCGGTGCGGTGGATCGGTGGTTTGCTTACCACCTCTCGTTTGAATGTTATGTACCTGCTCATGATTAGTGGCAACGAGCATAGCGGCCGGACAATTTTGATAATTTTGATTTTAGTTTGATATTAAAAGCAATTTGTTCTTTTATCATAGCAAAAAGTTATCCATTTTAGCATTTATATCTTCTAGAATTTTATCATTAGCAACTAACTTCTTAGAGAAACCATCATTAATTTTAACTTGCTCTTCAATTAGTTCTCGTAAAGAAGGTTGCTTGAATTTATTACCCGAGTTAAAGTTATTACGAATACTTACTGCGTAAGTTGGTAGGTAGTTCTTGGTCTTCTCTTTGGGTTAGGTCTTGACTTGTGAACCACCAAGCTTGAACTTTTGAAGCGTTCATGTAGTCTTGTAAAGCTTGTCGATCCTTCTTGTAGTTGGCTCGCTCCTCTAGCCAATTTAGTAGCACGTCCATCCCGTTGATCTTGCCTTGATTCTCCTTGTTCTTCTTGTACTTCTTTACTTTGATGGCGGTATTGGGTGTTCTTGAGGGTCCGGCCTTGATTTTCGATATTTTGCACATAAGTATGTCGGCTTTCCCTGGTGTGAGTGATAAGAATGATCCTCCGGCCAGTGGCGTCTAGATGCTCTCTTGGTTTTTGATTTAGTCCATGGTAGAATCCTTGTAAGAGCATCCATTCCTCCATTCCATGGTGAGGGCAATCGATATGTATTCTTGCAAACATTCCCACGCCTCGGAATAGATTCTCCCTTACTGTTGTTGAAAGTTGGCAATTTTTTCCACGTAAGGCATTGGTTTTGCACGTGGGGGAAAACTTTGCTAGGAATCTTGGTAGAACATTTCTCCCATGTGTTTATCTTTTGTTCATTGGAGTAGAACCATTGCCTCGCTCTTCCCAATAGTGAAAAAGGGAATAAAGCGGGCGAGGATCGTGTCCTTGGGAATGTCCTTGATGTTGATGGTGGCGCCTATCTCCATGAAAGTGCGGAGATGAGTGCTTGCATCTTCATGTGTCTTTCCTTCAAGCGGGTTAGCTTGCACCATGTTGATGAGGCTTGCCTTGAGCTCAAACTCATGATTGATTGGAAGTGTAGGTCGGTCGCGAATGTTCTTGATGTTTGGAGCGAGAACTCTCATAGCGTCTTTTTTCAGCATGGCTTCGGGACTTGGTGTAGCTTCTTGGGTTGACTTGATTCGGATGATCTAAGTGTAGTGAATCACAATCAAACACATTAATAATACCACTTGAATAAGATAGAAAAAAAGACAATAAGCGGGTAAATCTGTTTTAGCGAGAGATGCTAAGTAGCAAAATCCACACTTAGTATTCATCTATCGATAATCAAAAGAATGGCAATCAAAATCTTCCCCGACAGCGGCGTCGAAATGCTTGTTGGTATTTGTTATGCTTCTGAGAGAAATAATTATAGATCATAGCGCCGCGGATGTCGATGAGCATTTCACCGGGAGGGTTTTAAATATCGAATCCACGAGGAAGATATGACAAACAATTCATTTGATTAAAGGTAGTGATAGAAGACTAATGAGATTTTGTAGTATTTAGCATATACTTAAACAAGGTGAGCCAATAATAATAATAATAATAATAATAATAATAAGGTATATGAGGCGGGTAGAGGTGCTGCGTGGTGAGCATAGGATAAGATTAATTCCTAGTAAGATTAGGATTGGATTTATGACAAAGGGGCGGTTCTTAGGTAGCATACAAAGAATCTACAAAATGTTTAGACAGGCATAGCATAAGATCATATATATATCAAAACCATAAATAAAAATGTGCACCCGAAGATTACTTAAGAAAATCGGGAACAAAACAAGATAATCCCAAGAACCATTATCGACTAGTCTTATACACGGGGGGATGGATTGCAAAGGACTCAATAGTCTTTGTCACCACTACGATCTACCACCGACCCGGCATATAAGGTGAATCCATAAGTAAATTATATCTAAGCACCATGCTTACATACTTTCTACTACCTAGCACCGCGGTACGTAATATACTAGGAGCTCTACGAATAAGTGCGTTGAATTATCATGAATAATGATCATATCAAATATGCTATGACTAGAATAAAGTATAAGTAGACTAATTGCATACATAGTAATGAAATAGCACAAAGGTGTATGAGAACAATAGTAATATTGATCCATAGTGTAACTTCTGAGATCGAGCCGGGCGGATGCTCTCTCTTCTCTAAACTTCGACTTTCTATCTAAACTAGGCTCTAGATTAGAGCTATGAATTAGCTATTCTATCTCTTGGTGTCTCCTCTTCTACTCTGTCTTGGCTTCTTCTTGATCTCCTTCTTGATGATGACTTGAGGCTTGGATCATATTGGATTGATGATTCAGGGGAGGCCTAGGGGTCTATATATATGGGTCTTCTTATGCCTCTCCGGTCGCCGGCAAACAATGTGGTACTAATCTTCATGGGCCTTGATAATGAGCGATGACCATTGGATCAAACCGACATTACGACCGGATTAGATTGCGTCTTAGAGGCGGTGGAGGAAGGTTCAGGAGGCGAGGGGCTTGCGTGGCGGCCAAGGGGGCGATCGGCCCCATTATTGGGCGATCGGCCCGGGGGAGTCCCCTCACGGGCCCGTCGTGCGTCGTGTCTTACGGTCTTCTAGATGATGTTTTCTTGGTTGTCAAGTTTTGTTCACGTCGGGAGTAATCCACGAGCCTTCTAGACTTGTTTGAGGAGTTGGATTGCGTTACATTCGTCGGTCGTATGACCGTCATTTACGCTATTTTTTACGTTAAGTCCACGCAAATCACAACTTTACCAAAACTCATGGAAATCATTAGTAGAAACCCTAATAAGGTTATCTAATTATATTTTAGTCCTTTTCCATGAATTGTTGATGCATAAAAATATGAGTTAGTGAGCATCAACACAAGCCTCTACTATTACCGTGCTACTCTATTCCTAGGCGACACGATAGTGTGGAGAATGCGCCTTTAACCCGATAATTCTAGCTTCTTTGTTACCCCTTTTTCCTTGGTCTTGCGTCTTCATCTTCGTGGTCTTGAATCTTCTAGTCTTCTTTCTTAGCTACCCAATTTGAGAATTCATTCCTCTAAGGTCGGGGGAAGAACTTGCGTCTTCTACGGTTCTTTGGTTGACTTGGCTTTGGGGCCTAGTGGTCGGGATTGTTGATTTGGTTCTTACGGGCAACAATTAAGCGTGAACTTGGGTGACCACTTCTCGTCGGGTAACCCTAAGTTTTCCGTTGTCTCATTATCCGCTTACATCAGCCCGTTTTTGTGTTTCTCTTCTTCCTGCGGATCTAGATCTACCCCACTTAGAAGAGTTTCACTTCTATCTGTTTTGCTCAAGTGGCTTCTCTTTTTCGAGTGCACAGTAGATTTCTCTGTTGGTGCCTTTCCTTTGAAAATCCTTTTAATCTTTTACTTTTCATTTTTTTTCAATGGGAAAGAATGCAGATACATCTCCTGGGGGAGTAGCTAGTCGACTTAATCGAGGTTGATGACTGAGGCGGCGATGCCGTAGGTCGTCGGCGGTCCGCGGGCGGAGGTCGTCTTGTCTTGCGGTCTTTGGGAGGCCGGCGAGAGGAAGGATCCGTCGAGGCCAAGGGTGGTTGGGGTTCTGCGGCGGTGTCGGCGACGGTGTGGTGTACATCCCCTTGCCTCTCGGGAGGGTGGATGGGGATCCCTTCTTGGATGGTGGGCTCCGTCCCCATCATGGCGAGAAGCGCTACTAGCGTCTGGGATCACGGTGACGCGGTAGGCGGCCGTCGGCTCTTGGGCGTGGCGCTCTGGGTGGCCTTGACATCTCGGCTAAGCGGGTTTCTCGGCCAGCGCGGCCGTGGCGACTTTGCTCTGAGCTTGGGCGAGTCCCATCGGGAGAGGCCGGATGAGTCTCTCGCCTTTCGGCGGCAAATCTGGCTCCGCAACACGGCGGCCTTCTTGTCGTAGTGCTCGTCGAGGAGTAGTAGGTAGGCCGTCGGTTCACGATGGCGGGACCAACCTCACGGGCCTTCTAGGGCCCTCATGCGGCGATCGGGCGGGGTCATTCTTCTTCTCGGGCGGGAAGTACTTCATGGGGGTCTTGGGATGATGGCTTCTCTGTAGGTGTGGCGGGGCGTCGAAGGGCTTGGCGGGCGGCAGCTTGGTAGGTGTTGGGGGAAGCGAAACCGATCTCGGTCCGCGTTCCATGCGTCGGCGATGTCGGGGTAGTCTCGGCTTGGCGTGTAGATAGTGACCTCGCGGCGCAAGGTGCCGAGCTCCGTGTACTCGCGGCCTTCATACTCGGGGCCTTCGGAGATGCCAAGGTGTTGCATGGTGGTGTAGAGGAGTTGGGGAAATCGGGGGTGTTGATGCAGCGTTTGTGAACCCGGTTCTGCCTACCATCTTGGTGGGGTGTGGTGGAAGGTCTTGTGGGTGGAGGGTGAGGGTTACGGTGGTGAGGGAGTAGTTGGAGGATAGCAATGCAATGGTTGGAGTGGGTTGAGGGTAACGGTGATGGAGATGTCCGTTTTATAGTGGTTGGAGGGTGGAAGCTTAGCGGCTAAGCTTGGATGGCTGGTGCGGTGGTTCAGGTGTGTGGGAGAAGAGGCGGGAGTGGGTCTCCTGTTCACATTGACCTCTCGGCATGGTGCGGCATTGGAGAGTGTGTGGTTGAGGTGTCCTTTTCTTGGTGGAGTTTCCCATCTTTGTGGGGCATATGGCTCCGTCGTTGTCGGCATGTGTCACATGCTAACCTTTAGCATTAGGTGGCGTTTTTCGAGATCATTACGCCCTTATTTGGCTCAATTGTTCTTCATGGAGTGCGAAACCTCTCGTCTTCACTCCATCTTGTGCGTAATAGCCTTTGCCTCACATGCGGTGTCTTGTGCAGCTCCTCGGGTCTTGCCGGGGTCAATGGTACGGCGGTCTCGGTAACTTTAGGCGTGAGGCGGCGGCTTATCTGCAATGTTACCGATGTCGTCGATGCGGTGTCACTAGCGGCGGCGGCAGCGACAGAGAGAAAGCGGGTGTGGTTCAACGGCTACGATCGTGGAGTCCACTTGTTGTCGTCATGTTCTGCGAGGTTAGCTCTAATCTATTTTGACTAGAAAGGGATTGGGAGGGAAAAGCACAAAGATGCGATAGGGATCTATCTAACTAAGGATTAGAGGAAAGCAAGCATTTTGGGTAGGGATAGACTTTGGGGTATCCTAGTAACACGGTGTCGGAGAACAACACAAACTTACCTGGTGTGAATCGTATGAAAGTTAGTCACAGCGAATTAAGTTTGTAGGGAAACTTGTCTTATTACTCGTGACTTGAGGGAATTTCCAGTACGTTCACAGATCCTATCGGAATCTTCTTTCCATTAATTACTTTGAGTAGTAATTATGGAGAATTTCCTTTGGGATTGAAAAGAAATCAGGCATTATATTAAACAAACAAGCACGTCAATAATTCTCATCACAGGACAGTTATACTGATGATACATGGTCGCATCACACATAATGGCGCCATGATGGTTATTGCGACCGCACCTACTAAAGCCATTGAAGCCTAGTCATCTATGGCGGCTAGCGAACGCTTAGCAACTAACGCCAAGACATTGCTTGCACAACCAGCTTACACGTGGGTAATACTACTCAACTCTTTCTTTGCTTGGACTATATGCCTTATCCAGATGCTAGACTTGCACATTACTTTAAGCGCCCACTTAGGTACTCGGGCGACTTTGGCATTTCGGTTATGCTGGCGGCTAGCACTTGCATCCTTCTGTTGGGAGCTTTGGGGGCGTCTGAGGTTCATTAAATACTTCGATACTTGGTCTTCATGAAACTATCGATTTTAATATCGAGGAAGGCCAAGGTATCCTAAACACTAGCATCTCTAAGGGAAGTTGTGGAGACCTTCCTTTTTGTTTAGGCGATCCGATTGAGATCATCCTTACTAGTCCATTCTTTGCTAGAGTTTTATGTTGTCATCGGTTCCGCAACATACGAACTATCGTAGTAAGGTGTACCCGTAGCAACAAGTTTAAAAAGTAGTTATCCTTATGTGGAGTTAAAATTCTGTTAACCCAAATTTCATCCTATGGACAAGCTCGGCTCTGATACCACTCTGTCACGCCCCACTTTTAATGGGTCGTTAATCACACGTGTTTGCGCCCGGGATCACGCCACAAACACGTCTATTAGTAACGGATAATGGTAAGCGAGAAATAATAGTATTCGAGCTTAATAAATATAGGATAGAAAGGGCTTCGATGGCGACGAAGGGTCACCATGTCGGGTTGCAATATCAGAGTTGGCCAACCGAGAAGCGGTGGATTAACTATGACACTGCCCGTACTCCACAAGCAGACTTGTGCATGGATGAAATCTGGGCTTCAACGTCCTTCTCCTAAGCAAACCCTTACGAGCTCCTATGATACGCGGGTCCTCTACTTCGTCATCGATCTTACCTTCACATGTGCCGATATACGTAAAGAGAGGGGTGAATGCGAGCGTACTCGGCAAGTCCCAACCGGGGGTTGTAATTATTAAGGGTTTAGGCCCTAGCGAGTCTCTAAAAGCTGCTCTCGCTAGTTCGGTTATCTCATGTCATCCTTTTTGTCATGACACCACGGGTTAGTCATCATCAAAATGTATATCTAATCATAGATGTTAGTCCCTAGCACTTGCCCATTCCAGGGCGTGGCTATTCGAATAGATTTAAATACTGCTGCGAGAGGTTGTACACTTTCCCCACCACGATAGGCATAGTCTCTACCACCGTCATGGCCGACAAGCCTAACGAGATCCGTACCGCTTGGGTGCTACCTAGGTTTCGGTATAATCCTACCACGACTTCTCGGGGGTTGGAAATGGGAAGGTCACTCGGCATCCCATTAGCACTTTCGGCATTTGGGAAGACCACTTTCGGCATCCGTCAACTTAAATAATTAGTATCACGATAACATTGCGCCAAAAGTTTAGCGTGGAGGATCACTTTCGGCAACCACGCCAACCCGGACCATGGGGCCACTCTCCCCATATGCGCTCTGATAGATCGTTGCCTATGCGGCCACCTTGGATCGAAATTATACCTTAACCCAGCGGGGTGTGGAATCAAACACGCCCCATCCGTGTGGTACATGCGTATAATAAAACTAGGTAGAAGGTCCATGACCGGTCCTTAGGGAGCGAGCCCTCCAAGGCAGGGAAACCCTCACTAGGCGAAACACTGCGAGGCGATCCATCCCACATGGATAAGCCCCAAACTAAGCTTTTGGTTGATTAAGCTCACTTCTTAAATCATGTTTCATATATTATTAACATCGGTTAATTAAGTCGAGGATTAGGGGGTAAGGACTTGCACAGGAGGTTCTTCTACGAATCGGCACGCACGCGTCGAGCGTCTCTAGCTTCATTTGGACGGAAGCTCCTAATCGGGTCGTCGTAACTACTTTATATGCGGCGATAAACCCTAGCTTGAACTATAACATGTAAAGCAAACATACAACATTATGGTGGCAATGGGTTAGATGCATAGAGCTAGATTTAGACAAATTATGGAAGTCGTTTCCACTTGAAATGGAGTTAAATTGCATGAGATATGGATTTTACAATATTAATCCCTAATTAAACCATTAGGGTAATATTATAATATAATTTTATCATGTAATAATATTGGAACTAATTACATGATAAAATTACGTAAATCAAATAATGAATTTACAAATTTTAAAGGGAATTTTTACGTCTGAGGAAATGTGACTTATAATAAACTGTGTACAACAATCGGGTAGCCATAGCATTTTCCCTAGTGTACACGAAAAAAGCCTCTTACACCGCGTGGATGCCACGTGGAGGCCCTGATGGGCGCCACGTGGTGGCGGTCTTTGCCCTCAACGGATCGGAAACGGCGAGAACGGACGGGCGGCGTGGCGGGTTCTGATTACGCTGTGCCTTGGCGGCGGCGTGACGGGGTGGCGACGCCTCGGGCATTCCGTTTTTCCGTCCGTGCGGCGGCCCTTTTCGCGGAGGTTCGCGGATTTGGGCGTTGTTCGTCCAAAGCTTCGCCGCATGTAAGTCCGTTAAGCTTCACCTCGTCGCCTTGGGCTTGGTGGAGCTGGTCGAGCGGCGGAAAGCTTCGGCTTCCACCACGGCCGGCGTGTCGGCGTGGCGAATGTGGCCGGCGCTCCGGCCCGGTGGGCGCTACAAGGCTATAGGGGGCGATAAGTAGGGAAAGCGGAGGAGGAGGAGGGCGCGGGGATGCATCTGCTTTGACTAATCGGCCGATGGCCCCGAGCGGCGGGCCCGAGAGTTCCTCCCGGCGGCAGCGGATTCCCGATTGGGGAAATCGCTTCCCGCGAGATAGGGAGGGGGAGGAAGGGGTGGAGCGAGCACTCCATGTTCACCGCTCGCGGGCTCGTGGAGGGCGGCGGGGTCGATTGAGGCCGAGGGGGCCTGTTTATAGGCTGCCGCCCGGAGGCTCCCAGCCGGCGTGATATTCTTCCCTCGCCCGCGATCTTTTCCGGCCGCTCGGCGTGCGCGTGGACTCCCAACCCGATTAATCGGGCTTTGTCGTGCTCGTCCGGTGAGAATTTGGCGAGTCATAAAGGTGCGTGTAGTCACGTGTCGTCGGTGATGCCATTTGCCGGCGACCATGGCGGCAATGCACGCACTCGGTCGCGTGGCTCTTGTGGGGTTTGACCCGAGCCCAGCTGCGCGTTGAGCCCGGCAGGATGGCCGTGCCTCGTGGCACCGGTGCACGGCTCCGTCGGCGTGTCGGCTCGCCGACTCTCCCTGTAGAGGTTGGCGGCGGGACGGCGGAGATGATGGTAACCTTGTCTTGGCGTTTACTCTCGCCCCCAATGCTTGTCCTTCTTTGTGGAACCGCGATGTGTTGGTCTCGGTGGCGCTGCGATCGTCTGTGCGGCGGTCCATGCCCCAAGTGAGGCGGGCCCCGGCCAGGGCGCGGTGCATCGCTGTTGACACTTGTTATCATATAAAATTATTAATCAAATAAACATGAGAAAGGGGTATAAATCATAATAACAACCTAGAATAGGGTGTCACTAACATATTTCCATCAGTTTTGGTAATGTTGTGAATTGCGGGGACTAAGCGAGAAAAAACGGCGAGTTCGCGAGCCATGCGACTTCTGGCGTATAGCGCAATCAACTCCGAGAAAAGACTCTAGAAGGCTCGGGATTAATCCCGGCGTGGACCAAACTTGACACCAAAGAAAACATCATCTAGAAGACTCGGAAGCCATGGCGCCGCGGCGGGACCCGGAGGGGACTCCCCTGGGCGATCGGCTTAATAATGGGGCGATCGGCCCTACACAACCGCCAAGCAAGCCTGTCTCCGGAACCTTCCTCCACCGCCTCTAAGGCGCAATCTAAACCGGTTGTTTAACGTCGGTTTGATCCGAGAAGCGTCGGTAGAAACCTGAGATGAATCAAAGATTAGTACCACATCACTGCTTTGAAGGCTGAAGGGACATAAGAAGACCCATATATATAGACCCCTAGACCCCTCTTTCGGATCATCAAGTTCTCAATTCAGCAACAACGCTTCAAGATCCAAGTCATATCCCACGCTGTAGAAACATCGCTTTAGGAAGAGTAGCAATCAAGATTAGAACTAGTAGGAAGGGAAAATCACGCTCAGGATCGTCGGGGGCGGGCTCAAGATCGGGCCTCGTTCTTGTAAGTTCTTCATTGTAAGTAGTCTTCAAGTTCGGACACGTTCTTAATATGAATATCTTGATCATGTTTATATTCGAGATTATTTGTTCTAGTATTTACTTTGATTACACGTTTAGCATAGTTGAATTCTTGTTATGTTCATGCATGGATTAGTATAGCGCTCATCCTTTAGATCTGAGGGTGAGTGGTAGAGATGATGTAATCATGGTGATTAGATCTTATTTACCTGCGTTTGCACCCTATGTGCCGGGTCGTGTGGTAGATCGTGGTGGTGGCGACACCATTGAGTCCTTTGCAATCCATCCCCCGTATGTAGGCCTAGCGGATGATATTATTCGGGTTGTTCTAAGTTTCGGCCTTAGTCTTCACGGATTACGTCCTCATGTCTGGATTTAATTAGTCTTTCTTCAATGATTGTTAGATGTATTGCACTAATTGAGTAGATCTAACTTATAGTTTAGAGTTACATATTGGAGTTTCTAATGCTAGCTAGCCTATGAATTGCTATAGTCCTTTGTTTGACACTTTCTATTTTAAGCCCACTTAGATATGACTTTGGTTGAATCTATTTATCAGAACTTTATCATTATCTTTATTGTGAACTTTGATCCTTGTTTAAGTAATTGATAGATTTAACACTTAAGCTTTGCCCTACGAGATGATTAAGATGTTTAGATGCACCTATGCATAGTTAATTCATGATAGTAGACTTCTTTCCACGTGGTAGAATATAAATTCAACACACAGGTTCTTACTCCCGGTTAAAATGCTACAATGGTATATTCATATCACAATAAACTGCGGATACCCGATTATAATTGTTTATTTACTTCTTAAGAAGTTATCAAGGCATAGTGCGAATAGTTTATTCCTTGCATATTAGTGAAAACTTAACTATAGGGATGACAACCTTTTTGGATATGCTATGAACTGCAATGAATTATTTTCTTTTAGTTTTATACGAAAGCAACATCGATATCCTTTCTAGACGCCATTACTAGTTAGTGGCGCTAGAAATACCAACAAGCATTTTTAAGCGCCGTTCTTGAGGAAAAAAAGTCTATAGCCCAATAAAATAAAAAAATATAGGATTAACTTGCATACATCTCTCTCACGCATGGTAAAGTATTAAATTTATTAATTGCTTAAACAAGTTTACCCTTGTTATTATTCTTTCTATCTATTTTAGGGTAATGTATGAAAAGGAATCTTCACGAAAACTTCCAGTCCGATCGAGAAAAACTCTTGAAGGAGGCAAGATCCAAGTTGAAGTCTCAACCTAAGATCACTACCTCGGAAGACTCCTCCACTGTGCGAAGCTTAGCACCCGTGTTGAAGTTATGGCAAACAAGACCCTCCGTGAGTACTACGCATCGACTACGGCCAACATCATGCTTGGGCGGTAGTCGATGTGGGAGACAAAAGCTTTTGAGCTCAAGCCTGCACTCATCAACATGGTAAAAGCTAGCCAATTGCATTGGAAAAGCCCATGAAGATGCCAATGCTCACCTACAACACTTCCTAGAGATCGTGGCACCTTCACCATCAAAGATGTCTCAAGTGATGCAATCCTACTTAAATCTATTTCCATTCTCACTCTGGGGCGAAATGAAGCGATGGTTCTCGCCAACAAAGACAAACTCACTACTTGGACACTTTGCTCTCTGCCTTCACCCCAAAAGTTCTTCCCTATAGGCAAAACCAACGCCTTACGGGGAAAATCTCAAGTTTCCGGCAACAACACGATGAATCCGTTCGAGGCGTGGGGCGCTTCCAAGACTACATCACGAATGCCCACACCATGGAATGGAGAACTGGGCTACTCATGCGGACCTTCTACCACGGGCTTAACAACAACACCCGTGAAACCATGGACGCTGCTGCTTGGAGGTGCTTTCACATCCCTTACACTTTGAATCAAACTCTTGACCTTGTGGAGAAGATGGCGTCAAACCAAGCTTGGAATGAGGACCGTCAACCTCGCAAGAAAGAGAGGGAATGCACCAGCTGAAAAGAGGGTAGACATGTTGTCTTGCCAAAATGGACTTAATTATGAAGAAGCTTGAAGACAAAGTTCCCGAGAAAAAGGAAGTCATGCAACTCTTCGATTCCCGCATGACATGTGAAGAATGTGGCAACACTTTGGACACTCGGGCAGCCAATGTCCCGAGCTGGAAGAGGGCGTGAACTACATCAACAACAACCATGTCGTCCCCGAATCAAGGATGGAATCAACAGAGACCCAACTACCAAGGTAACTACTCGGGGTAACTATCAAGGTAATAACTCTTTCAATAATTTTCCACCTTTAAGAGAGTTAGTACAAAACCAAGGTAGACTTATGGATAATCTGTCTAAGAAGTTAGCTTCCAATGATAAAATGCTAGAAACTATTAGTACTAAAATGGAAAGCTTTTCTTCTGCAATAAAGAACCAGCATAGCTTCAATAAAATGATAGAATCTCAATTGTCTCAGCTGGCTTTATCTGCTCCTATGCCTAACCGGGGTAAGATTCGGGCGGCCGGAAGAATTAGAATCTGCAAACCTTGTCGATATTTACTATGCAGGTATTCAGACTAAGGATGCACGAGAAGGACTGAATTGTGCTGACTGGGGTATGCCCGCCAAGAAAGGAGATCCAGGGAGACCAGTCGTCACCATTGAAATAGGCGCCCGTACCTACGACGCGCTCGTCGACTTTGGCTCAAGTGTCAACATCATGCCTAAGGTAAACCTTGAGTCGGGTTCAGAATTATTATACACAACCATGTGCCTACAACTTGCAGATCAGTCGCTATGCTATCCTGAGGGCATCTTGGAAGACGTGTGTCTGTACATCGGTAAGCTCTATGTGGCCACCGACTTCGTGGTCTGAATACGGGCAAAGGTAAGAACGCCCCAATCATTACGGGTCGCCCTTTCCTTGCCACCACCAAGGCCATCATCATCTACGCCGACACCGCAAAGATCGTCTTCACGATCCAACGGATAGAGGGAGAGATTCAACTGCAAACACAAGACCCTAGCTCCCCCTGCTCCAACCATACCACTACCGTACCCTGAAGTACACGTACCCGGTATGTCGAGGAAAGGACAAAAGAAGAAGCAAGAACAAGAAGAACCGTCAACCTCGACCACACGTGGAACGAGTCTTGATGATCAATCAAGTCCCAACGAGCGCAAGACTTCGGTGCATTCCACCACCATTAGAGAAGCTAGAGCGACCACGGAGTTCCATCAATCCATTGCTCCATTAATCAATGGAACTTCCGGCAAGTTATCTGCGACACGGGATCGAGCATCAACTTAATGTCAAGGGTAGCGTATCAATTAATATATGGTAATGTCGCCTTTGTGTTCCACCTATGTAATGTTGCGAGATGGCGGATCAATCACACCGATTCGGAAGGTATTATGCGAAAACGTCCCGTCAAGATTAAAGGCGCTATGTCCTCACCGACTTTTTAGTCATGGACATGGGAGAAGAAGAACAAGATCCTCCCATAGTACTTGGAAGACCGTTCACTGAACACTACAAGAGCTATCATCTACATCGAGCGGGCGAGATCCACTTCCAAAACTTCAAGGTAAAAAAGATCTGTTGTTTCTTCAATACTTATACTAACTATGAACGGCCCAGAAGAAGGACCAAGAGTCGAAGCGTCTCCGGAGACTACAACGAAAAGCTGGACTCAAAGATGGAGCACATCGAAAGGATGGAGAAAGACATCAAGGAAAAGTACACTCGGCTCCTACCCATCTTGAGCGCTGCACCGGCCACACGAGAGAGGTCTCCACCAAAGAAACAATCACGGAAAAAGAAAAGAAAGCTGCGCTGCTAAGAAGAGCAACAAGAGTACACCTTCGGAGACCCAACCAACGCCCGGCATCAACAAGCGAACAATCGACTTCCTCGGTTTACCGTCTCGCCCCCTTTGAGATCATTGAAGGAACCTTACGGGTACAACATTTATCACGAGGGCCCATAGACGACACCACGCCATGGGAGTAAGTGCTTTAAACTCTCGCCGAGAGGTAACTTCGGTATTTATCTGCATATTTAATTTTACGCAAAGCATATTTCAATTAGCATGTTTCCTTTAGCATATTTACTTTTTCTAAACCTGCACTTAGAAAATCTCAAAAATATGTTTGCTTGCATTTGCATCGGTTTCCTAAAAGCCCCATGCAAGCACTCCTTGCTTTGTGGCGGCATAAAAATAAAAATACAAAAATATTGCACTCATATGTTTTTGCATTAGCATCCCTATTGCATAGAAAAATTCTCAAAAAAATATGTGAGCACATGAAGGTCCACACCTTATGAATATAAAAATAAAAAAATCCAAAAAGACGTGAGCACATGAAGGCTCACAATAACATCCTAGAATTTGTTCCTTCGGGTATGTGCAAAACTAATATTAACAGGGGAGAACATTAAAGGAGACCACGAAAGAGGAGCAAGCTCCAAGGATGAACAAAGGACTACTTCAAGATCAAGCTTGGGGAGAGCACCCCCGTTTACCACGATAAGTATTACTATTTTGTGTCTTAAGTATTAGTTAGTTATATTTGCTTAGAGTTAAATGAGTCTTAGTTAAATGAGTCTTAGTTAAATGAGTCTTAGTGTTAAAGAGTCAAATAAATAAATGATCTTGATAGATTGCTTTCTTCCTTTTAAATTATGATCTTGATGATATATGCTAAGGAGATGATGAATAGTTGCTCCGCCTTAATTCCTCTTAAAAGTACTTACACTTTGGACTTAGATTCTCCCAAAGCTTTAAATGCTTAATTTGCTCTAAACCCAAACACCTGTGGGAAGCACATGCTTAATCTGAGTCTTCGCATTAAAAAGATAAAAGTACATGAAAACTTGAGCTGCTGTTTTATCATATTCTTAGAGATACTTGACTCTGGTTTTTATCTTTAAACATTATAAAATTACATGACGAGTTCCTTAGCTATGACCCTTAAGAGTTTATCATTCACATCAAGATCATCCCACTCCATTAAATACACCTTTGCTTCTAACTTCGAAGTACGCCTCCCCATACTCCATCAAGCCGCTAGCCATAATTATAAAAATAAACTCTTGCAATCTTTGGATATGTCTCTCTCAGTGTTCTTATAAAGGCACTGCTACATTCAAAAAAAAAAAAAAGAAGAAAAAAGAAAAATAAATATCTAGAGAAAAAGTGAGACGAGAGAGGGAGAGTAACGGACAAAAGTCATACTAGGCGAGAAGGGCCTACCTCCCTAATAATAATAAAAATATATTTAGAGACGAATAATGGACACGTGTCCGAGGGTGAGTAGGGCCCACATCTCTAAGGAGAGAGAAAAATGGACACAAGTCCGGGGCAAAGCCCACCTCTCCAAGAATGGACAGCCCAGGTCCTAGCAATTTTTAGAAAGAGAGATATAGTCCAAGATGTTTGAGAAGAAAAATACTAGAAAAAGGCTAAGGCTATTTACTACCTTTCATCCTCATCCACTTCACCACTATCATCCCACTATGTATGTTCCGCCACTTGTATAACTCCATTACCACCATCCACTTAAGAGGGTCATACATAGGATCTCTGAGTTTTCTTTTGAAAAATACTGCAAAAACCCCAGGATGATAGTTGATCAAAGAACTTGAGACATGGTACTTAACTTGATTGTTTTATCTTGCTTATGATTCGTGAAAAGGCTACGCCCCATGGTAAACAGGTATGAGAGAGCAATCTGGTTAAGAGGAGAATTTATTTCTGATAAACACAGTGCTTTTGAGGTATGAAAGCGTAGTAGCAACTCCTGATCCTACTATAGCATATAGCTTTGCTAGGGACTAGCAAAGGGTAAGCTTGGGGGAGTTTGTTGACACTTGTTATCATATAAAATTATTAATCAAATAAACATGAGAAAGGGGTATAAATAATAATAACAACCTAGAATAGGGTGTCACTAACATATTTCCATCAGTTTTTGGTAATGTTGTGAATTGCGAGGGGACTAAACAGAAAAAAGCGAGAGTTCGCGAGCCATGCGACTTCTGCGACGTAACGCAATCCAACTCGAGAAAGACTCTAGAAGGCTCCGGATTAATCCCGGCGTGGACCAAACTTGACACCAAAGAAAACATCATCTAGAAGACTCCGAAAGCCACGGCGCACGACGCGGGACCCGGAGGGGGACTCCCCCGGGCCGATCGGTAATAATGGGGCCGATCGGCCCTACTTGGCCACCAAGCAAGCCCCGTCTCCGGAACCTTCCTCCACCGCCTCTAAGACGCAATCTAAACCGGTTGTTTAACGTCGGTTTGATCCGAGGGCGTCGGTAGAAGCACGAGATGAATCAAAGATTAGTACCACATCGCCGGCTTTGAAGGAAGGGACATAAGAAGACCCATATATATAGATCCCTAGACCCCTCTTTCGGATCATCAAGTTCTCAATTCAGCAACAACGCTTCAAGATCCAAGTCATATCCCACGCTGTAGAAACATCGCTTTAGGAAGAGTAGCAATCAAGATTAGAACTAGTAGGAAGGGAGAAATCCGCTCCGGATCGTCGGAGGCCGGCTCAAGATCGGGCCTCGTTCTTGTAAGTTCTTCATTGTAAGTAGTCTTCAAGTTCCGCACACGTTCTTAATATGAATATCTTGATCATGTTTATATTCGAGATTATTTGTTCTAGTATTTACTTTGATTACACGTTTAGCATAGTTGAATTATTGTTATGTTCATGCATGGATTCGTATAGCGCTCATCCTTTAGATCCGAGGGTGAGTGGTAGAGATGATGTAATCATGGTGATTAGATCTTATTTACCTGTGTTTGCACCCTATGTGCCGGGTCGGTGTGGTAGATCGTGGTGGTGACAAACACCATTGAGTCCTTTGCAATCCATCCCCGTATGTAGGCCTAGCGGATGATATTATTCGGGTTGTTCTAAGTTTTAGGCCTTAGTCTTCACGGATTCTGTCCTCATGTCTGGATTTAATTAGTCTTTCTTCAATGATTGTTAGATGTATTGCACTAATTGAGTAGATCCTAACTTATAGTTTAGAGTTACATATTGGAGTTTCTAATGCTAGCTAGCCTATGAATTGCTATCGTCCTTTGTTTGACACTTTCTATTTTTAAGCCCACTTAGATATGACTTTGGTTGAATCTATTTATCAGAACTTTATCATTATCTTTATTGTGAACTTTGATCCTTGTTTAAGTAATTGATAGATTTAACACTTAAGCTTTGCCTACGAGAGATGATTAAGATGTTTAGATGCACCTATGCATAGTTAATTCACGATAGTAGACTTCTTTCCCTGTGGTAGAATATAAATTCAACACACCTGTTTCTTACTCCCGGTTAAAATGCTACAATGGTATATTCATATCTGTGCGCTTGCGATACCCATTATAATTGTTTATTTACTTATTAAGAAGTTATCAAGGCATAGTACGAATAGTTTATTCCTTGCATATTAGTGGCTTAACTATAGGGATGACAACCTTTTTTAGATATGCTATGAATTGCAATGAATTATTTTCTTTTAGTTTTATCTGAAGCAACATCGATATCCTTTCTAGACGCCATTACTAGTTAGTGACGTTAGAAATACCAACGATCGCGACGCGGATGGAGGTTAGGGGTGGAGCCGACGTGTGGGTCCCGCTCGTGGTGTGTGAGGAGAGGAGGCGGGTTGGGCCTCGGCGCGCCGGGCCAGACTTTGCGTGTGCGTGGGTGAGGAGGAGGAAAAGGAGTGGGCTGGGCCAGGAGGGAAGGTGGTGAGGAATTGAGCCCGAAGCTCTTTTCCAATTTCTATTCCCTTTTTTTATTTCCTTTCTCCCATTTCCATTTCTCCCTTTTCTATTTTCCTACTTTCCCTTTGATATTTCATGTGTGTAAATATATATACTATACATGTTCTCACAAGCACTTAAGTATTCCCATGGTTTTATATTCATGAAAATATTTATCCCTTTGTACTTGTGAAAATATATATATATATATATGTGTACACACGGTTCCCGAATTCAATTATCTTATGTGTGACACATATATTTATGTTATAAACATTTATACAAGTACCTGTATATTTCCATGATTTATGTTCATGAAAATATTTATCCCGCTTGTACTCATATAAATATTCACATATATAGGTGCACACACTTTTATCCCCAGTTCTATCATTTCATGTGTAATGTATATATATGTGTTTTATAAATATTTTCCCAAGCACATTTATATTCTCATATCTTATTTGTAGAGAATATTTATTAATGGTGCTCATAAAAATATTATATATATATATATATATATATATATATATATATATATATATTTATATATATATATATTTGGTACACACGTGCTTTGATATTTTATTCCCAGAGAAAGTTTGTAAATCATTCTCATGCAATATTATACTTCCACAAAATCTAGAACTTACCTTGCATCCTTTGCGACCATAAGCTCGACAAACATCAAACAAGATTCCTATTTTCTAGATGGTGAGAGTTTGAATGCGGGGTTTTTGAAAACAGGGTTTCGGTTTAGCGAAAAATAAATCAAGTTTTAGTTGTAATTCAAAAATTTCAAATTTTTAGTGAATTTTAAAATGATGCAAAAACACGGGTGTTACAAACCCGGCCAGCCGTGTAGAGCTTGAGCTGCCACGGAGTGTGTGCGAGACGCTGATCTGTCAGATGGACGAGGCTCTGATGATAAGTCAAAATTGTGAACTCGCCGTTCTGCAGGTAAGCGCGCCACTGATCGACTGCCACTAGCACGGCGAGGTACTCCTTTTCGTATGTCGAGAGACCCCTGGTTCGTGGACCCAAAGCACGGCTCCACGAATGCCAAGGGATGGCCACCTTGGAGCGGGGGCTGCACCGACCCCAGATTCACTGGCATCCGTCTGAACGTGGAACGGTTTGGAGAAGTCAGGAAGAGCCAATACCGGAGCCTGAATCAACGCTTGCTGTAGGGCTCTGAATGCTGTTGTGTGGTCTTCAGTCCAAACGAACAGTACCTCCTTCTTCAGTAAGTCGGACAAGGGGCGAGCGATGGAAGCGAAGTGCCTGACGAATTTCCGGTAATAACCGGCTAGCCCGAGAAAGCTGCGGAGTTCCTTGGTACAAGAAGGAAGAGGCCAGCACCTGATGGAGTCGATCTTGGAAGGAAGGGTAGCAACTCCTGATGGAGAAATGGTATGACCCAAATATGAAATTTCCTGCTTGGCGAATACGCACTTGGATAACTTGACTTGCCAATGATCGTTCTGCAGTAGGGTCAGCACCTCTTGCAGGTGTACCAGGTGTTCAGCATATGACTTGCTGTACACAAGAATGTCGTCAAAGAACACGATGGCAAACTGACAAAGGGCTGGCTTCAGGGTACTGTTCATGGCACCTTGGAAGGTGTTTGGAGCTCCGGTTAAACCGAATGACATGACGTTGAACTCGAACTGTCCCCAGTGTGTTTGGAACGCCGTCTTGTGTTCTTCCCCCGGTGCCAGACGTATTTGATTGAATCCTGCCCGTAGGTCCAGTACAGAGAACCAGGATGCCCCGGTGAGCTCGTCTAGGAGCTCATCAATCACTGGGATGGGAAACTTGCCCTTGACTGTTAGAGCGTTTAGCATCCGGTAATCCACGCAAAATCGCCATGATTTGTCCTTCTTACGAACCATCAGAACAGGAGAGGAGAAGGCACTTGTGCTTGGTTGGATAATACCTGTGAAATCTCTTGTTTGGTTTTGGAAATTGATGACGACACTTGTGGACTAATCCTTGCTCTAAGTGTATGACTCTAGAAAGGATTAGAAGGATGACAAGGAGCATGATGATCATGAACATGGACAATGGTGGTGGACATGATGGATCGTCAAGCTCGATGATCGGCTTGAGAGGAACCCGGGAGATCAAGGCAAAGGTATTCTTGATAGGGTTTTCCTTTCGGTGATCAAGACACGATAGAGCGTGTGATCACATTATAGGATAGATAGCCGACTATCAAGAGGGGATGCCACGACAATCCTTGCATGAAGTGCTTCTAGGTCCAATTGACTTGCATATTGCATTTAGGACAATGAGAGCACTAACTTCGATCTTGCCTAACATCTCGACGTGCTAACATTGGTGATAATGTGGTCATCTTGACGTGTTGGCAACTTATGGCAAGAGGCGAAACAAGTTTGAAGCAAAGAGCAAAGAAAAAGATGAAGACCTGCTGTTTCTGTGGTGACCGGGACGCCGACCGGAAGCAGCGACCGGACTCTCTGGTGAGTCCGGTGTGATCGAACAGAGAAGCTATTTTTCTGGGTTTCGGTCGGAGTCGACCGGACGCACCGACCGGTGGCTCCGGTCAGTGCGTCTGGCAGAGAGCTCTGCAGCATGGTTTCTGCCGGACGCTGCGATCGGAAGCTCGACCGGACGCTTCCGGTCACGACCGGATCCTCCGACCGGACGCATGAAGAAGGGGTGCCAGCTGTGGGCCCGAAGCTTGTCTGTTGCGACCGGAAGCACCGACCGGACCCTCGACCGGACCCGCTGGTGGTTCCGGTCGGTCGCGTCCCGGTCGGCCTTGAGCCCATATTTGAAGCCAACGGCTCCATTTCGTGAGAGGGGCTATATATACTTGGATGGCCGGTTCCTAGCTCCCTCTCTTGCACATTTGAACACTCTAACTTGCTTGTGAGCATTTGAGACTCCCCTCCACTCATCTCTCCATCCATAATTCGAATTCTTGGTGAGATTGAGAGTGATAGAAGTGATTTGCATTTGTGGTTGCATCTAGAAGCACTTCATCCTTGGAGAAGCCGCGGGATCTTGTTACTCTTGGGAATTTGCCCGGTTCCCTAGCGGCTTGGAGCAAGAGGCGGTGTTGAGCTCGATTGGAGCTTGTTCGAGGCCACACCGGTGGTGATTGTGAGGGGTAGTTCCTTACCCCGTGGGAGATCGCGAAAGGAGCACTAGTGGATTGCTCGTGGCTTGTTGGACCCTCTCTTGTGTTTGTTGCTTGAGCTCCCATAGGGGATTTGACACCGGTCATTAAGCTTGGCAACATCAAGTGAGTGTGTCACCACAACGGGGAGTAGCGTGCCGGCAAGCACGTGAACCTCGGTGAAAAATCATCATGTCAGTTGTTCTTGCTCGTTGGAGATTTCTTGGTGATCACGGTGATTGGCAACAACCTCTACACTCCACGGTGGTATTGTATTCTAGCCTCTTTGCTTTACCTTCACTAGTTTTCTTGTGTAGTCTTGCTTAGCTTGTGTAGTATGTTAGTTTGCTTAGCCTTGTTAGCTCCTAGTGTTAGAACTAATTAGATTTACTTATCCACCTAGGAGTAACCTAGCAACCTAGCCTTTGTGTGTGATTAGAGATATTAATCTTGCTAGAATTCCTAGGAGGCTTGCATAGTTAGCTCGAAGCATTTGCATTTGTGCTACGCCATCTTATTTACTAACCGCCTTGTTTAGTGGTGTTTGTAGAATTTTTAATAGGCTATTCACCCCCCCTATAGCCATTAGGACCTTTCAAGTGGTATCAAAGCCGAGGCACCGTGTTTGAGTGGCTTAACATCCTACGGTGACAAGAAAATGGCTACAATGTTTCATGTCAACAACACCAAGAAGGCGCCACCTTTCGATGGCACAAATTTTGCCTATTGGAAGGTGAAGATGACCGCACACCTCAAGTCAATCAATAGAGAAGTGTGGCTTGTGACCGAGAGCAAGTTTGAGGTGGTCAAACCCGAAGAGCCAACCGCCGCCGAAGAAAAGAAGCTTTATCCTAATGATGTGGCCGTGAGTGCTTTCCATGAGGCATTCAATGACCGTGTCTTTGAGCAAGTCAAGAGTCTCACCATTGCTCATGAGATATGGAAGAAGCTAGAAGAATGCTATGAAGGAACCGAAGGTGTCAAGCAAGCTAAAGCCTACATCAAGCTTGAACAATTCAATAGCTTCAAGATGGAAGATGATGAGAGCGTGCTGGAGATGTTCCACCGCATGCAAGTGTTGGTGAACGATCTCAATGCACTTGGTGAGGAGATCAAGGACAAGACCTTCAACATGAAGTTCTTGAGGTGTTTGCCGGAAAGGTTTGGGATGTTCATCACCGTGCTTGTGAGGACAAATTTGAAGGACTTGACACCCAACCAATTGCTTGATGAGGTGATGACCGATGATTCATATAGAGATGACAAGAAGAAGCAAGAACTCATCAACAAGGTAAACAAGAAGGTCAAGGATGAAGACAAGAAGAGCTTGGTACTCAAGGCTAGCTCATCATCCAAGGGCAAGAAAAAGAAAGAAGAATCAAGTGATGAAGAGGATGGCACTTCTACTAGTGGAGGTGAGATTGATGAGCACATGGCCCTCTTTGTGAGAAAGTTGGGCAAGTATGTGAAGAAGAGCTACATCTCATCGAAGAAGAACAAGAAGAAGCAATCATCCAAGAAGAAGACCAAGGATGGCAAGAATGAAGGCAACATGACATGCTTTCGTTGCCATGATGATTGTCACTTGATTGCGGAGTGCCCATATGAGAGTGATGTTGAGAAGGGCATGTTGACACTCGTTATCGTATAAATTTATTAATCAAATAAACATGAGAAAGGGATATAAATCATAATAACAACCTAGAATAGGGTGTCACTAACATATTTCCATCAGTTTTGGTAAAATTGTGAATTGCAGGGACTAAACAGGAAAACATCAGAATTCGCGAGCCGTACGACTACGCAACGCAACGCAATCCAACTCCGAGAAAGACTCTAGAAAGCTCCGGACTAATCCCGACGTGATCAAGACTTAACACCCAAGAAATAGGAGTCCAGAAGGTTCGAGAAGGCACCAGTCCGTGGGACCCACGAAGTGGGCCCACTGCTGGTCCGGCCGGCCTAAATAACAGGCCGGCCGGTCTCCCCCCCCCCAGCTCAGCTGCGCTTCTGGAATCTTCCTAAACCGACTTCGTAATGCAATCTAAACCACACGATTAATGTCGGTTTGATCCGAGGGCGACGGTGGAGTACGAGTTGTAATCCAAATCCAACACCTGGCACCTCCTCCCGACTATATAAAGAGACCCCAGACCCCCCTTTCAAATCATCAAGTTCTCAAGTCATCAACAGCGCTTCAAGATTCAAGTCATCAATCCCACGCTCTAGAAACACCGCTTTAGGAAGAGTAGCAATCAAGATTAGATCTAGTAGGAAGGGAGAAATCCGCTCGACCGTCGGAGGTCGGCTCAAGATCAGGCCCTCGTTCTTGTAAATTCTTCATTGTAAGTAGTCTTCAAGTTCCAGACACATTCTTAATATGAATATCTTGATCATGTTTATATTCGAGATTATTTGTTCTAGTGTTTACTTTGATTACACATTTAGCATAGTTGAAACACTGTTATGTTTATGCATGGATTCGTATAGCGCTCATCTATTAACGTTGTGGGTGAGTGGTAGAGAGGATGTAATCATGGTGATTAGATCTTATTTGCTGCGTTTGCTCCTATATGCCGGGTCGTGTGGTAGATCGTGGTGGTGACAGCATCATTGAGTCCTTTACAATCCATCCCCCGTATGTAGGCCTAGCGGATAATATTATTCGAGTTGTTCTAAGTTTCGGCCTTAGTCTTCATGGATTCTGTCCTCATGTGTGGATTTAATTAGCTCTTCTTCAATGATTGTTAGAAGTATTGCACTAATCAAGTAGATCCTAACTTATAGTTTAGAGTTATATATTGGAGTTTCTAATGCTAACTAGCCTATGAATTGCTATCGTCCACTGTTTGACACTTTCTACTTGCACACCTGGATATGACTTGGTTGAATCTATTTATCGAACTTTTATTATCATTATTATTGTGAACTTTGATCCCTGTTTATGTAATTGATTGATTTAATACTTACACTTTGCATACGAGAGATGATTGTTCACATGCTAGTTAATTCATGATAGTAGACTTCTTTCCACGTGGTAGAATATAAATTCAATACACGGTTCTTACTCACGGTTAAAATGCTACAATGGTATATTCATATGCGTAAACTTATACAGATACCCGATTATAATTGTTTATTTACTTATTAAGAAGTTTTATCAAAGCATAGTATGAATATTTTATTCTTTGCATATTAGTAGTTTAACTATAGGGATGACAACCTTTTTCGGATATGCTATGAACTGCAATGAATTATTTTCTTTTAGTTTTATACGAAGCAACATCGATATTTATTTTTTTTGCCGCCATTGCTAGTGATAGGTTTATATCTGTTTCTAGTTAGTGACATTAGAAATACCAACAAGCATTTTTTGGCGCCGTTCTTGAGGAAAAAAGTCTTTAGCCTAATAAAATACAAATGTAGGAATAACTTGCATGCATCTCTCTCACGCATTGTAAAGTATTAAATTTATCATTAATTACTTAAACAGGTTTACCCTTGTTATTACTCGTTTCTATCTATTTCAGGGTAATGTATGAATAGGAATCTTCGAAAACTTCGTTTCAGATCGAGAAAAAAATTCTTAAAGCGGGCCGGATCCGGGTTGAAAGTTCAGCCCAAGATCGCTGCCTTGGAAGAACTCCTCCAACTGTGCGAAGCTTAACACCCGTGTTTGAAGTCATGGCGAACAAGACCCTCAGCGAGTACTTGCACCGACTACGGCCAACATCCGCTTTGGGCCGGTAGTCGATGTGGGAGACAAAGCTTTTGAGCTCAAGCCTGCACTCATCAACATGGTACAAGCAAGCCAATTCAGTCGGAAAAGCCCATGATCAGTGCAGGCTTGAGCTCAAAAGCTTTGTCTCCCACATCGATTGTCGGCCCGGTCGCGGATGTTGGCCGTAGTCGGTGCAGAGTACTCGCGGAGGGTCTTGTTCGCTATGACTTCGAACACGGGTGTTAAGCCGCGCACGTGGAGGAGTCTTCCGAGGCAAACGATCTTGGGTCGAGACTTCAACTTGGATCTTGCCCGCTTCAAGAGTTTTTCTCGATCGGAAACGAAGTTTTCGAAGATTCCTATTCATACATTACCCTGAAATAGATAGAAAGAATAATAACAAGGGTAAACCTGTTTAAGCAATTAGCGATAAATTTAATACTTTACAATGCGTGAGAGAGATGCATGCAAGTTATTCCTATATTTATATTTTCTTGGGCTAAAGACTTTCTTTCCCGCAAGAACGGCGCCAAAAATGCTTGTTGGTATTTCTAACGTCACTAACTAGAAACAAATATAAACCTATCACTAGCAATGGCGTCAAAAAATAAATATCGATGTTGCTTCGATAAAACTAAAAGAAAATAATTCATTGCGCTCATAGCATATCCGAAAAGGTTGTCATCCCTATAGTTAAACTACTAATATGCAAGGAATAAAATATTCGTACTATGCCTTGATAAACTTCTCAATAAGTAAATAAACAATTATAATCTGGTATCTCGCAAGCGCCATTTATATGAATATACCATTGTAGCATTTTAACCAGAGTAAGAACCGTGTATTGAATTTATATTCTACCACAGGGAAAGAAGTCTATTATCAAGAATTAACTATGCATGTGTGTATCTAAACATTAATCATCTCTCGTAGCAAAGCTTAAGTATTAAATCTATCAATTACATAAACAGGATCAAAGTTCACAATAAAGATAATGATAAAAGTTCTCGATAAATAGATTCAACCAAGTCATATCCAGGTGTGCAAGTAGAAAGTGTCAAACAAAGGACGATAGCAATTCATAGGCTAGCTAGCATTAGAAACTCTAATATGTAACTCTAAACTATAAGTTAGTATCTACTTGATTAGTGCAATACATCTAACAATCATCGAAGAAAGACTAATTAAATCCACACAGAGGACGTAATCCGTGAAGACTAAGGCCGAAACTCTCAGAACAACCCGAATAATATCATCCGCTAGGCCTACATACGGGGATGGACTGCAAAGGACTCAATGATGCTGTCACCACCACGATCTACCACACCCTACCCGGCACACATAGGGTGCAAACGCAGTGTTGGCGGTAACCAACGACATATTTTTGACCGGCAACTTACTACCATAAAGGAGTAAAATTAAATCTTTTATACTCGTATGCATTTATCACTAATAAATTCCACTTGTAGTGTCTTGTATTTTATTTTGCAGATTTATCATAAAAGCAAGTGGAAAACCAACCAAAGTACGCCTTCCCGAAAGCGCATTTTTGCCAAATCCAAGCCCAAAGAGCAAATCGACCCAAAACATCAAATGACCGAAGCAGCCCAAGACATAACTTTTCAGGGACGAAAGACGACACCCCACCGAGGCCCGGGCCAGGCCGAGCCCAGGGGGCGCACGCGCACCTCCCCGGCGCGCCCAAGCACCTCCCTCGAGGCGGTTCGCGCCCAACCTCGGGAGGCGGTTCGTGTACCTTCCAAACTGGGATTACCGCCTTTGGTCCGTCGGTTTATGCATACATGGAAGGTTTACTGTGTCGGTTTGGTTATAAATTAGCACTTAGGCCCCTCCTCCAAGTGTATAAGTAGGCCCCCTCTCTCCCTCTCTCAACACACACCATTTGGAGTCCAGCAAACCAGCAAATTCTCTTCCTCTACCACCTCTACCTCTCTCTCTTCTTCTACTTTTTTCTTCTTCTTTATTCTTTAGTAGTTACACTTGGAGTAGAAGAGCTACAAGGAGGGCTTGTCTCCTAGAAGAAAGTGCTTTGGTAATACATCTTCTCTATGGAGCATTCTTCTATTTGCAAGTCTTATTTCTACATTCTTGGCCTAACTTATGAACTAGAGTATAGTTTTGTTCATGTTCTTGTGTTGGTATATGAACTAGCATATAGTTTACATATCATAATCTTGACATGTTCATTACAGTTTATTAATGTTCATCATATGCCTAACTTGATTAGAGGTGGGATAACGGTTCATTGTTCCTTCGGGTTTGCTCTTGTTCTAGTCCGTCCATTCGACGAGTGGGGATCCTGGGGGGACAAGAGTAGTGCTCTGATATGCGGGCATGGTGCCCGGGTATTACGACACCTGTGAATATGAGTGCATGCCACGGTTGAGGGGGTAGGCGGCTTGGTCGTGACAAGCCTTGTCCGTCCCTTGAAATCCCCCCACGTTCGTCTGTGCTGTAGGAGTTCGTAAATGCTTCCTATCGGGCCGTATGGTATCCAGGGAGTCTCCCCGTTATCCTAGACTTAACCATGCTTAGATCAGTTTGCATATGATGATTAACTATTCATTTGTATGGCCATGACTAGATACATTAGAACTACTCCATTAGGATTATTCATTTATTCATTTATTCTTTATCTATTTTCTTTATCCTTTTTGCTGGTGGACTTTCAAGTGTGTGTCACACTATCTTTAAAACCGCTCATGCTTACCCCCTGTTATGAGTATTTTGGTCTAAGCAAACACACGTTCCTCTATTCAAATGCCATGCTAATTTATTAATCACATGCCTTCCTTTGGGCGAATATAAATAACGATACCCTAAATATTTCCGGGTGAAATGCTACAACGATAGATCCGTGCGCTTGCGGATGAATATCTACAATGACAAGATCTATCCCGTTGACAGTCTCATTTTGGATCACTGACATGGTGGTTCACTTGGGAATCTCAGCGGCGCATTTCTGACGCCTTCATTAAGGATGGGTTTTATACCTATTTCCTTTGATTGCGTTAAGAAATGCCAACAAGCATTTCTGGCGCCATTGCCGGGGAAGGCATTGTGAAAAAAAAAATATAATAAATAGCTGGCTATGAATATGAACTGTGTGCGTGGATGCCATTTGCTCATACAGGCTAATCTTTTATGTTTTCTCCTGTTGTGGATGAAAACAGGATAGTATATGTCAGGTTTCCTTCTGCCGGAAAACTTCGTCTCCGATCCAGAGGCACTCCTAAGGAAGAACCGGACTCGTGCCGCTTCTTCTTCAGCCGGAACCCCGACAGTCGAGACCGACATCCCTGCACCAACCGAACCTCAAGCGATGGCCCAGAAGTCGCTCCGCGATTTCTCAACTCCCGCTGTCACCAACGTGCCCACTGGGCCGACGGTGAACGTAGCGGATAAAAACTTCGAGCCAGTACTGGGGGCTGATCACCATGGTGCGTGGCCGTCCATTCTGGGATCTGCCGAAGCGAGGACGCAAATGCTCATCTCGCAACACTTCACGGAGCTGTGCGATACAATCGTCATCAAAGATGTCGCAGCAGACGTCATCAGGCTCCGCCTATTTCCCTTCTCCCTTGTGGGGAAGGCGAAACAGTGGTTCTACAAGGACAAGGAAGTAGTCGGTACGTGGGCCAAGTGCTCCGCGGTGTTCTTCGCTAAGTTCTTCCCCATGGGCAAAACCAATGCCCTGAGGGGGAGAATCGCCAACTTCCGCAAAACCCTACGGAACCCATTCCGGAGGCGTGGGAGAGGCTGCGAGAGTACATTCTAGCATGCCCGCACCACGGATGGAGAACCGGGCCGGTGCTCCAGAAAGTTCTACAATGGTCTCACGACCATATCGAAGGGGCACCTCGACGCCGCTGCTGGTGGCGCATTCTTATCGCCACCATCGATCGTGCAACAGCCCCGATTGATAAAATGGTGGCAAATCGAGGGGGGGCGAGGACGAGCCCCCGGCCAAAACACAAAAAGGCATGCATACCGTGAAGGAGGCGGATATGCTTGCCGCAAAAATGGATCTACTGCTGAAGAAGCTGGAGGAGCGCAGCACAGATGCTACTACCCAGCCGCATCCAGTTTACGCCACGGACGCTCACATGACCTGTGAGACGTGTGGTGAGGTTGGCCACTCAGGGGATAACTGCCCGAGACCCGTGAAGAAGCTGCCTACATCAACAACAAAGAACGGGTATCGCCAACCACAGCAGGGTTGAACAACCAGTCCAGGCCGCCATTCCAAAGCAAACTGGGTACAACTCCAACTATAACCCCGGTCACCATCTCCTCAAGGACCTGCATCGGGCCAAGCCAAGATCAATGAAAACCTCACCAAAAAGATGAGCCGACATTGATAACATCTTAGAAGGAGTCAAAGAGCAAGTTGGATGGATTCAACTCTGCTTTGACAAGTCAGCTGACCTTCAACAAGAAGATTGAAGCACAGATAGCCCAGCTAGCTGCTCGTCTCCAAGTAACGGTGGGAGAAAAAGCTTCAAAGCAATCTGAAGCCCCTCAGGAAAGCATAAATGCAGTAACAACCAGAGGGGGAAGATCTACCCAAGACCCACCAAATCCTAATGCTACGGTGAGGAAACAAAAAGAGAAGCTGCCGGAAGGAGTAACCCCACAGGCAAAGTAGAAGAACCGTAAGTGGAGGAGGTACCATTGGAATATACGAGACACAACATTCCTACCCTTCGCCACAAGAACAAGGAAGCGCATTAATCGGATGAGCAAATTACTCGGTTCATGGACATGATCCAAAAGGTACATGTAAGTGTGCCCCTCCTGGACATGCTCTACGTACCATCATATGCCAAGTACATAAAAGACATCATCCAGAAAAAGCGGCCACTGCCAACAACGGAAGTTGTGAAGTTGACTGAAGAATGCAGTGCTGCCATCCTAAATCGTCTGCCTGAAAAGAAGAAAGATCCAGGGTGCCCTACAATCCCCTGCTCAATTAGGGCACAAACATTCGACCACGCCTTATGTGATTTGGGCGCCAGTGTCAGTGTCATGCCGAAATCCGTCTTTGACAAGCTCAAACATACAAATCTTGAGCCAACATCTATGACACTACAAATGCGCATTTCATCCATAAGGTATCCAAAGGGGATTGCAGAGGGACATACCCGTAAAAAATCCGAGGGTATTTTGTCCCAGATTGATTTTGTGGTGTTGGATATGGAGTTCACTAAAGATACACCACTCATCCTTGGACGACCATTCTTGAGCACCGCCGGGGCACAAATTGATGTTGGGGCCGAGAAATCCGCTTCAATATCAATGGCAATGAAGAGAAATTTGAGTTCGCACCTCGAGTCTCGAAGAGTGCAAAATGATCCTGATAAAATATGGGGAACAAGGCATTAAAGAGATAGAAATCCAGCCCCCAAAATTAGCAAACTCCCAAGGCAAAAGCAAAAATAAAAGGTGGGAACAAAAGAAAAAGACGGCTCCTAAACCAAAGAAGGAAAAGGTCCCCATCTTTACAAAAGGACAAAAGACCCCTAAGAAAGCTCCACACCAAAAGAACCACAACCAAAGAAGCAAACAAAAAATACACCCCTCCGCAAAAAGGTGTGGAAGCAAAAAGAGGTGCGACCCTCCGTATCTCCGGAGATGGTGCACCATTAGACAACAAAGTTGGAGAAAGTCCCACCACCGACTTCGAAAGAGTGGACCCTCCGCCGAAGGTAAAACTAAGCAGCTTATCTCAAAATTAAAATAAAATAAAATAAAAAAATATAATAATAATAAAATATATATAAAATAATAATTTTATAAAGTGACCCACGGTCTCCGATAGCTTGGGGAGGACCCCCGCAGGTATCATTGCATTGCATATTTATTTCCATTAAATTTTATTTTATTTTAGCATGTTTACATTTCAAAGCAATTTTGCATAAAAAAAAAAAAAAAAACTAAAAATAAAAATAATAATAAAAAAAAAATAAGTAGCTCTTCTTGGTGCTTTAATGCTTACATATATGAGTTATAAAAATGTTTAATCTTAGTCCCTTGTTGAAATGATGAATAGTTGCTCTGTCTTATGCTTTGCATGTGCCTAGTTTATAATTCGAAGTTCTCTAAAGTTTGGATTTAGTGGCTAATTCTAAAATTCATCCCGAAAAACCCGATTCATGTGGGTTGCATATGCTCTATCTAGTCTAAGTTGTTACCAAGTATGATATGGTACAAATGGATTTGCTATGACTTTGTCCAAAAGAGAAACTTGACATCCGGAATCTATACTTTGAAAAAAAAAAAAAGAGAAATGTGTTGGGCTATGCTAAAAAAAAAATGATAAAAAATGAGATGAAAAAGGGACAAATGTCCGAGGGCGAGTAGAGCCCACATCTCTAAAAAAAGAGAAAGGAAGAAAAGAGAAGAAATAAAAGATAAAGTCTAGGGTGAGCAGAGCCCACCTCTCCAAAAATATATATATATATATATATAGCAATAAAGCCCATACTTTCTCGAAAAAGAAATAAAGAATTATTATCTAAATAAAATCCCTGATAAAGAGTTGATCAAAAGGATGAACGATAAGCACCTCTCGTTATAACCGTTCTATCCGCAACCGCCCAAGGCTTTGAGAAAAGCCGAAAGCCCCGCTACGATGAAAGGTAATAAAGGGTGGGAAAAAGATGTGCCATTTTATTCAAACTCTAGTAGAAAATCTTATTATAACTCGCACTTGTGAAACGTAATCGGCATAGTAGCAACTCCCTCGATCGGCAACCAAGTACTTATCGCTTTTGCTCGAGGACGCGCAAAGGGTAAGCTTGGGGGAGTTTGTTGGCGGTAACCAACGACATATTTTTGATCACAACTTACTACCATAAAGGGAGTAAATCTTTTATACTCATATGCATTTACCACTAATAAATTCCACTTGTAGTGTCTTGTATTTTATTTTTACAGATTTATCATAAAAGCAAGTGGAAAACCAACCAAAGTACGCCTTCCTGGAAAGCGCATTTTTGCCAAATCCAAGCCCAAAGAGCAAATCGACCCAAAACATCAAATCTGACCGAAAGCAGCCCAGTACACAACTTTTCAGGATCGAAAGACGACACCCCACCGAGGCTCAGGCCAGGCCGAGCCTGGGGGGGTGCGCCAAGCACCTCCCGGCGCGCCAAGCACCTCCCCGTAGGCGGTTCGCGCCCAACCTCGGGGAGGCGGTTCGTGTACCTTCCAAACTGGGATTACCGCCTTGCGTCCGTCGGTTTGCGCATACATGGAAGGTTTACCAGGTCGGTTTGGTTATAAATTAGCACTTAGGCCCCTCCTCCAAGTGTATAAGTAGGCCCCCTCTCTCCCTCTCTCAACACACACCATTTGGAGTCCAAAGAAACCAAAGAAAATTCTCTTCCTCTACCACCTCTACCTCTCTCTCTTCTTCTACTTTTTTTCTTCTTCTTTATTCTTTAGTAGTTACACTTGGAGTAGAAGAGCTACAAGGAGGGCTTGTCTCCTAGAAGAAAGTGCTTTGGTAATACATCTTCTCTATGGAGCATTCTTCTATTTGCAAGTCTTATTTCTACATTCTTAGCCTAACTTATGAACTAGAGTATAGTTTTGTTCATGTTCTTGTGTTGGTATATGAACTAGCATATAGTTTACATATCATAATCTTGACATGTTCATTACAGCTTTATTAATGTTCATCATATGCCTAACTTGATTAGAGGTGGGATAACGGTTCATTGTTCCTTCGGGTTTGCTCTTGTTCTAGTCCGTCCCATTCGACGAGTGGGGATCCCGGGGACAAGAGTAGTACTACGATATGCGGGCATGGTGCCCGGGTATTACGACACCTGTGAATATGAGTGCATGCCACGGTTGAGGGGGTAGGCGGCTTGGTCATGACAAGCCTTGTCCGTCCCTTGAAATCCCCCCACGTTCGTCTGTGCTGTAGGAGTTCGTAAATGCTTCCTATCAGGCCGTATGGTATCCAGGGAGTCTCCCCGTTATCCTAGACTTAACCATGCTTAGATCAGTTTGCATATGATGATTAACTATTCATTTATATGGCCATGACTAGATACATTAGAACTACTCCATTAGGATTATTCATTTATTCATTTATTCTTTATCTATTTTCTTTATCCTTTTTGCTGGTGGACTTTCAAGTGTGTGTCACACTATCTTTAAACCGTTCATGCTTACCCCTGTTATGAGTATTTTGGTCTAAGCAAACAGACATTCCTCTATTCAAATGCCATGCTAATTTATTAATCACATGCCTTCCTTTGGGCGAATATAAATAACGATACCCTGAATATTTCCGGGTGAAATGCTACAACGATAGATCCGCGGCGCTGCGGATGAATATCTACAATGACAAGATCTATCCCGTTGACGCCTCATTTTGGATCACCGATATGGTGGTTCACTTGGGAATGTCGGCGGCGCATTTCGACGCCTTCATTAAGGATGGGTTTTATACCTATTTCCTTTGATTGCGTTAAGAAATGCCAACAACAGGCAAATTAGATCTAATCACCATGATTATATCCTCTCTACCACTCACCCACGAATTCAATAGATGAGCGCTATACGAATCCATGCATGAACATAACAAAGAATTCAACTATGCTAAACGTGTAATCAAAGTAAACACTAGAACAAATAATCTCGAATATAAACATGATCAAGATATTCATATTAAGAACGTGTCCGAACTTGAAGACTACTTACAATGAAGAACTTACAAGAACGAGGCCCGATCTTGAGCCGGCCTCCGACGGTCGTGAGCGGATTTCTCCCTTCCTACTAGATCTAATCTTGATTGCTACTCTTCCTAAAGCGGTGTTTCTAGAGCGTGGGATTGATGACTTGGATCTTGAAGCGCCAAGGATGAATTGAGAACTTGATGATCCGAAAGGGGGGTCTAGGGGTCTCCTTATATAGTCCCAGGAGGTGCCGTGGTTTGACCTAGATACAACTTCGTACTCCACCGTCGCCCCTCGGATAAAACCGACATTAAACGAGCGGATTAGATTGCGTCTTAGAGGCGGTTGGCGAAGCTTCTGAATCGTGGCCGACGTGGCGGGAGGGGGAGGCCGACCGCCTAATATTTGGGCCGGCCGCCCGCAGTGGGGCCCACTCGGGTCCGCCGGCGCCGTCGTGGCTTCCGAGTCTTCTAGATGATGTTTTCTTGGGTGCTAAGTCTCGATCACGCCGGGATTAGTTCGAAGCCTTCTAGAGTCTTTCTTGGAGTTGGACCGCATTACGCCGCTGTAGTCGCACGGCTCGCGAATTTTGCTGCTTTTTCTGCTTTAGCCCCCGCAGCTCACAACTTTACCAAAACTGGTGGAAATATGTTAGTGACACCCTATTCTAGGTTGTTATTATGATTTATACCCCTTTCTCATGTTTATTTAATTAATAAATTTATATGATAACAAGTGTCAACAATGGCGTCAAACCAAGCTTGGAATGAGGACTGTCAACCCCGCAAGAGAGAGAGGGGAATGCACCAGCTGAAAGAGATAGACATGTTGTCTGCCAAAATGGACCTAATCATGAAAAAGCTTGAAGACAAAGCTCCCGAAAAGAAGGAAGTCATGCAACTCTGCGATTCCCGCATGACATGTGAAGAATGTGGCAACACTGGACACTCGGGCAGCCAATGTCCCGAGCTAGAGGAGGACGTGAACTACATCAACAATAACAACAATCAATATCGTCCCCCGAATCAAGGATGGAACCAACAGAGACCCAACTACCAAGGTAACTACTCAGGTAACTATCAAGGAAATAACTCTTTCAATAATTTCCCACCTTTAAGAGAGTTAGTACAAAACCAAGGTAGACTCATGGATAATCTGTCTAAGAAGTTAGCTTCCAATGATAAAATGCTAGAAACTATTAGTGCTAAAATGGAAAGTTTTTCTTCCGCAATAAAGAACCAGCATAGTTTTAATAAAATGATAGAATCTCGCTTATCACAAATGGGCTTTATCTCGCACCCATGCCTAACCTGGTAAGATTCCGGGTCACCGGAAGAATTAGAATCTGCAAATCTTGTCGATGTCTACTATGCGTATTCGCACCAAGGACGCACAAGAAGGATCTAAGTGGACTGACTGGGATATGCCCGCCAAGAAAGGAGATCCAGGGAGACCAGTCATCACCATTAGGATCGGCGCCCGCACCTTCGATGCACTCTGCGACTTTGGCTCGAGCGTCAACATCATGCCTAAGGTAAGCCTTGAGCCAGGTTCGAATTTATTATATACAACCATGTGTTTGCAACTCGCAGACCAGTCACTATGCTACCTCGAGGGCATCCTGGAAGACGTTTGTCTGAACGTCGGTAAGCTCTATGTGGCCACCAACTTCGTGGTCCTAGACACTGGCAAGGGTAAGAACGCCCCGATCATTTTGGGACGCCCTTTCCTTGCCACCACCAAGGCCATCATGTACGCCGACACCGCGAAGATCGTCTTCACCGTCAAGAATCAGAGGGAGAGATTCAACTGCAAACACAAGACCCTAGCTCCCCCTGTTCCACCTGTACCACTACCATACCCTGAGATACACGCATCAGCTGTCGAGGAGAGGACAAGAAGAAGCAAGAACAAGAAGAACCGTCAACCTCGACCACATGTGGAGCGAGTCTTGATGATCAATCAAGTCATTTCAGAACGCAAGACTCGGCACATTCCACCACAACTAGAGAAGCTAGACGACCACGAGTTCCATCAATCCACCGCTCCATTAATCAATGGAACTTCCAAAGAAGTTGTGCGTGACACGGATCGGGCATCAACTTAATGTCAAAGGTAACATATCAATTGATATATGGTAATCCGCCTTTGTGCTCCACCTATGTAATGCTTTGCGAGATGGCGGACCAATCACACCGATTCCCTAAGGCATTGCACGAGACGCCCCCCGTCAAGATCAAGGACCTGTTATGTCTTCACCGACTTCTTAGTCATGGACATGGGAGAAGAAGACCAAGATCCTCCCATAATACTTGGAAGACCGTTCCTCGAACACTACAAGAGCCATCATCTACATTAGGACGGGCGAGATCCACTTCCGCCAAGGTAAAAAGATACGCCTATTTCTTCAATACTTACACTAACAATGAACAGGCCCCAAGAAAGACCAAGGGCCGAGGCGCCTCCCCGAGACTACAACAAAGTTTTACTTCGAAGATGGAGGACATCAAGAAGATAGAGAAGGACATTAAAGAAAAGTACACTCAGCCCTACCCATCTTGAATTCTCGCACCGCCACGCCCGAGAGGTCTCCACCAAAGAAGCAATCCCGAAGAAGAAAGAAAGCCGCGCTTGCCAAGAAAAGCAACAAGACTACATCTTCGGAGACCCAACCATCGCGGCATCAACAACCGAACAATCGACTTCCTCGGCTACTTCGCTCACGCCGCCCGTTGAGATCCTCGAAGGACCCTTACCAAAACAACATTTACACGAGGGCCCATAGACGACACCACGCCATGGGAGTAAGTGCTCTAAACTCTCGCCGAGAGGTAACTCGGTATTTATCTGCATATTTAATTTTCTGTGAAGCATATTTCAATTAGCATATTTCCTTTAGCATTTTTACTTTTTTTTTTCTAAACCTGCACCTAGAAAATCTCAAAAATATGTTTGCTGCATTTACATCAGTCTCCTAAAGCCCCACGCAAGCACTCCTTGCCGTGGCGGCATAAAAATAAAAATACAAAAAAATATTGCATTCATAAGTTTTTGCATTAGCATCCCTTTGCATAAAAAAAAAATTTGGGCACATGAAGGTCCACACCTTTTATATAAAAACACAAAAAAAGACGTGAGCACATGAAGGCTCACAATAACATCCTAGAATTTGTTCCTTCGGGTATGTGCGAAATTAATATTAACAGGGAGAACATTAAAGGAGGCCCCGAAAGAAGAGCAAGCTCCAAGGATGAACAAAAACTACTTCAGAGATCAAGTTTGGGGGAGAGCACCCCCGTTTACCACGATAAGTATCACTATCTTATGCTTTAAATATTAGCTAGTTATTATATTTTTGCTTAGAGTTAAAGAGTCTTAAACTAAAAGTCTTAGTGTTAAGAGTCTAATAAATGCTAGATCTTTGCTAGATTGCTTTCTTCCTTTTTATTATGATCTTGATGATATATGCTAAGGAAATGATGAATAGTTGCTCCGCCTTATTTCCTCTTAAAAGTACTTACACTTTGGACTTAGATTCTCCCAAAGCTTTAAATGCTCAATTTGCTCTAAACCCAACACCTGTGGGAAGCACATGCTTAATCTAAGTTTTAGCATTAAAGGATAAAGATACGTGAAAAGTTGAGCTGCTGTTTATCATATTCCTAGAGATACCTGATTCCTGGTTTTACCTTTGAAAATTATAAAATATTACATGATGAGATCTTTAGCTATGACCCTTAAGAATTTATCATTCGCATCAAGATCATCCCACTCCACTAAATACGCTGCTTCTAACCCGGAAGTACGCATCCCCGTATTCCATCGTCTACTAGCCATAATTATAAAAATAAACTCTTACAATCTTTGGATATGTCTCTCTCGGTGCTTTTTATGTCAAGTAGAGGCTGGGCTACCTTCGAGAAAAAAAAGAAGAAAAAGAGATAGAGAAAAGAAAAATAAATATTTAGAGAGAAAAGTGAGACGAGAGAGGGAGAGTAAAGGACAAAAGTCATACTAGGCGAGAAGGGCCTACCTCCCTAATAATAAATGTATTTAGAGAGATGAATAATGGACAAGTGTCCGAGGGTGAGTAGGGCCCACATCTCTAAGGAGAGAGAAAAATGGACACAAGTCCGGGGCAAAACCCACCTCTCCAAGAATGGATAGCCCAGGTTCTTAGCAATTTTTAGAAAGAGAGATATAGTCCAAGATGCTCGAGAAGAAAAATACTAGAAAAAGGCTTTTTACTACCTTTCATCCTCATCCACTTCACCACTATCATCCCACTATGTATGCCCTACCACATTTACAACTCCACTACATACCATTTACTTAAGAGGGTCATACATAGGATCTCTGAGTTTCTTTTGAAAAATATTGCAAAACCCCAGGATGATAGTTGATCAAAGAGCTTGAGACATGGTACTTAACTTGATTGTTCCGTCTTTTTAATTGCTTATGATTCATGAAAAGGCTATGCCCCATGGTAAAATGTGTATGAGAGAGCAATGCAAGTTAGAGGAGAATTTATTTCGATTAACACAAGACTTCGAGGTATGAAAGCGTAGTAGCAACTCCTGATCCTACTATAGCATATAGCTTTGCTAGGGACTAGCAAAGGGTAAGCTTGGGGGAGTTTGTTGACACTTGTTATCGTATAAATTTATTAATCAAATAAATATGAGAAAGGGATATAAATCATAATAACAACCTAGAATAGGGTGTCACTAACATATTTCCATCGGTTTTGGTAAAATTGTGAATTGCGAGGGACTAAACAGAAAACATCAAAATTCGCGAGCCGTGCGACTACGCAACGCAACGCAACGCAATCCAACTCGAGAAAGACTCTAGAAAGCTCCCACTAATCCCGACGTGATCAAGACTTAACACCCAAGAAATAGGAGTCCGTAAGGTTCGAGAAGGCACCACCCCGCGGGGCCGACGAAGTAGGCCCATTTTTGGGCGGCCGGCCTAAATAACAGCCGGCCGGTCTCCCCCGCCCCAAATTTGCGCTTCGAATCTTCCTAAACCGACTTCGTAATGCAATCTAAACCACACGATTAATGTCGGTTTGATCCGAGGGCGACGGTGGAGTACGAGTTGTAATCCAAATCCAACACCTGGCACCTCCTCCCGACTATATAAAGAGACCCTAGACCCCCCTTTCAAATCATCAAGTTCTCAAGTCATCAACAGCGCTTCAAGATTCAAGTCATCAATCCCACGCTCTAGAAACACCGCTTTAGGAAGAGTAGCAATCAAGATTAGATCTAGTAGGAAGGGAGAAATCCGCTCCTGACCGTCGGAGGCTGGCTCAAGATCAGGCCTCGTTCTTGTAAATTCTTCATTGTAAGTAGTCTTCAAGTTCCAAACACGTTCTTAATATGAATATCTTGATCATGTTTATATTCGAGATTATTTGTTCTAGTGTTTACTTTGATTACACATTTAGCATAGTTGAAACACTGTTATGTTTATGTATGGATTCGTATAGCGCTCATCTATTAACGTTGTGGGTGAGTGGTAGAGAGGATGTAATCATGGTGATTAGATCTTATTTGCCTGCGTTTGCTCCCTATATGCCGGGTCGTGTGGTAGATCGTGGTGGTGACAGTATCATTGAGTCCTTTGCAATCCATCCCCCGTATGTAGGCCTAGCGGATAATATTATTCGAGTTGTTCTAAGTTTTGGCCTTAGTCTTCACGGATTCTGTCCTCATGTGTGGATTTAATTAGCTCTTCTTCGATGATTGTTAGAAGTGTTGCACTAATCAAGTAGATCCTAACTTATAGTTTAGAGTTATATATTGGAGTTTCTAATGCTAGCTAGCCTATGAATTGCTATCGTCCAATTTGTTTGACACTTTCTACTTGCACACCGGATATGACTTGGTTGAATCTATTTATCAGAACTTTTATTATCATTATTATTGTGAACTTTGATCCATGTTTATGTAATTGATTGATTTAATACTTACACTTTGCATACGAGAGATGATTGTTCACATGCTAGTTAATTCATGATAGTAGACTTCTTTCCCTGTGGTAGAATATAAATTCAATACCTGGTTCTTACTCCTGGTTAAAATGCTACAATGGTATATTCATATCCGTAAACTTTGGGATACCCGCTTATAATTGTTTATTTACTTATTAAGAAGTTTTATCAAAGCATAGTACAAATATTTTATTCTTTGCATATTAGTAGTTTAACTATAGGGATGACAACCTTTTCGGATATGCTATGAACTCGCAATGAATTATTTTCTTTTAGTTTTATCCGAAGCAACATCTGATATTTATTTTTGCCGCCATTGCTAGTGATAGGTTTATATCTGTTTCTAGTTAGTGACGTTAGAAATACCAACAGGGCATCAAGAAGGCAAGAAAGAAGAATGATGCCAAGAATGAGAAGGAGAAGAAGCCAAAGAAGAAGAATGAGTCCCATGTGGCAATGTGGGATAGTGATGGCTCATCTTCTTCAAGTGATGAAGAGGAGGACAAGAAGAAGAAGAAGGGACAAGCTCACCTTGCCATGCATGACAAGATCTCCCTCTTCGACACTCCTTCATCGTGCTTCATGGCTAAGGCCAATAAGGTACAATCTATCACTAAAGATGATGATGATGATAGTGATAGTGATAGTGATGATGAGGAACCAACCTACACTAAGGAAGAATTGAAAACCATGCTTGATGATAGCATTGACATGTACAAGGATAGTAGGAAGGAGGCCAAGGGCTTGCGTAAGGAAATAAAAAGCCTTAAGCAAGAACTTGAGGAGCTTCGGGCATCTTATGAGAGTCTAAAGGTGGACCATAAGACGCTTGAGAAGTCTCATTCTAAGTTAGAGAAAGCTCACTCCTCTCTACTAGAAGAGCACAAGTTGTGCCATGTGGTGGAAGATGTTAGTACATGTCATGCTAGCATCATGTGTGATATTCTAGATGATGTACCATCTCCTAAGTGTGAAGCCTCCACTAGCATTATCACTAGCACATCCATCTCTAGTGAAGATATTTGCAACCCTATGCTTATTCATGAGAATGCAAGTTTGAGAAGGGAAGTAGAGGAGCTCAATCACTCCTTGGCTAAGGCCTATGGTGGTGAGGACCGCTTGCTTATGTGCTTGGGTAGCCAAAGGGCATCCTTGTATAAGGAGGGCTTAGGCTATAACCCCAAGAAAGGCAAGGCCGCTCTTGTTACTCACAAGACATACTTTGTGAAGAACAATGGTAGCTTTTGCAAAGATTGCAAGCAAGTTGGTCACTTAGAGCATGAGTGCATGAACAAGAGAACCAATGTCTCTTCAATCAAGCTTGATAACTCATATATGCTTGTGAAGAAGAACAATGGTGTTCGTGCTAGGTTCATTGGTACACCATGGATGGGCTCAAAGAAGAAAGCCATTTGGGTACCAAAGGCCTTGGTGACTAACCTTGAAGGACCCAAAAACATTTGGGTACCTAAGAAGTATTGATCTTGTCTTTGTAGGTCAATTACCGTGCGGGAGGAGAGCATTGGATAATGGATAGTGGGTGCACTCAACACATGACCGGGGATTCTAACATGTTCAAGACCATTAGCATCAAGGGCATTGATGAGTATGAGTCAATCACATTTGGCAATGACAAGAAAGGCAATGTGTTGGGGCTAGGCAAGATTGCAATCACTCAAGAGAAGAGCTTGTCAAAGGTGTTGCTAGTTGATCATCTTGATTACAACCTATTGTCGGTCTCTCAACTTTGTGACCATGGCTATAAGTGCATATTCACAAGTCAAGAAGTTGAAGTGGTTAGTGGTGATGGTGCCAATATGATCTTCAAGGGATTTAGACATGGTGATCTCTACCTTGTTGATTTCAAGTCCAAAGAAGCCAAGTTGACAACATGTCTACTCTCAAAGGCTAGCAAAGGGTGGTTGTGGCATAGAAGGCTTGGCCATGTTGGGATGAAGCAATTGAACAAGTTGATGAAGAATAACTTGGTTAGAGGTTTGAATGATGTCAAGTTTGAGAAGGACAAACCTTGTGGGGCATGTCAAGCCTGGGAAGCAACATGGCAATGCACATCCATCCAAGAGCATCATGAGTACAAGCAAGGCATTTGAGTTGTTGCACATGGACTTGTTTGGGCCAACATCATATTCTAGCATTGGTGGAAACAAGTATGGTTTTGTCATAGTTGATGACTACACTAGATACACATGGGTGTTCTTTTTTGCATGACAAGAATGATGTGTTTGAGCTATTCAAGACCTTTGTCAAGAGAGTGCAAAATGAATTTGAGATATCCATCAAGAAGATTAGAAGTGACAATGGGAGTGAGTTCAAGAATACAAGAATTGAAGAGTTGTGTGATGAGCTTGGAATTGTTCATCAATTCTCACCAACCTACACTCCTCAATCCAATGGTGTAGTTGAGAGGAAGAATAGAACCTTGATTGAAATGGCAAGATTAATGCTTAGTGAATACAATGTTAGCCATTCCTTTTGGGCCGAAAGCAATCAACACGGCTTGCTATTGTAGCAACCGTCTCTATTGCCATGGAATGCTTGGCAAGACACCTTATGAGTTGCTAAATGGAAGGAAGCCCAACATTGGTTACTTTAGAGTCTTTGGATGCAAATGCTACATTCTCAAGAAAGGCACTAGATTGGGCAAGTTTGACAAGAAATGTGATGAAGGGTTCCTAGTTGGATATTCAACCACAAGCAAAGCATATAGAGTTTGGAACTTGGGTAGTGGCCAACTTGAAGAAGTTTATGATGTGGAATTTGATGAAACCCAAGGCTCTTAAAATGAGGTTGAAAATCATGATGATGTGAGTGGTTCCAACTTGGAGAATGCAATGAGGAACATGAATGTTGGTGACATTCGGCCTAGGCAAGTTGATGATGATGATGACACTCCATTGCCTACCACTACGGTTGAGTTTGATGCAAATGAAGCAAGCACTAGCGGTACTCAAGAAGAAGATCAAGAGCAACAAGCTAGTCCATCCACTCACCATAGTCATCAAGTGCAAGTGATGCAACCATCCAATGTTGCAAGAGATCATCCACTTGACCAAATTGTTGGTGACATCAATAGTGGAGTGATTACTAGAGGAAGATTGGCATCCTTTTGTGCTCACCATGCCTTTGTATCTCAAGAAGAGCCAAAGAATGTTGAGAAGGCATTAGAGAAGGAAGATTGGATCAATGCCATAGATGAAGAGTTGAACAACTTCAAGAGAAATGATGTATGGAAATTGGTGGAAAGGCCAAAGAACTACAATGTGATTGGTACCAAGTGGGTCTTCAAGAACAAGCAAGATCAAGATGGAATTGTGGTTAGAAACAAGGCAAGGCTAGTAGCTCAAGGGTACACACAAGTAGAAGGCCTTGACTTTGTAGAGACTTATGCACCTGTTGCTAGACTTGAAGCAATTAGAATCTTGCTTGCCTATGCATGTGCACATGATATCAAGCTCTATCAAATGGATGTGAAGAGTGCATTCTTGAATGGCTTCATCAATGAGTTGGTCTATGTTGAACAACCATCGGGCTTTGAAGATGACAAGTATCCCAACCATGTATACAAGTTGAAGAAGGCTTTGTATGGCTTGAAGCAAGCACCAAGAGCATGGTATGAGAGGTTGAGAGATTTTCTCCTCTCTAAAGGGTTCAAGATGGGCAAAGTGGACACCACTCTCTTCACCAAGAAGATTGGACAAGACTTATTTGTGTTGCAAATATATGTTGATGACATTATCTTTGGGTCAACCAACCAAGAGTTTTATGAAGAGTTTGCTAAGATGATGGCCAATGAGTTTGAAATGTCAATGCTTGAGAGCTCACTTTCTTTCTTGGACTTCAAATCAAGTAATTAAAGAATGACACATTTGTTAGTCAAGGCAAGTACATCAAAGATATGATCAAGAAGTTTGATCTACAAGATGCCAAGTCAATGTCCACACCAATGGCAACCAATGGGAGCTTAGACCCCGACCCTAGTGGCAACATGGTTGAACAAAAGAAGTATCGGTCCATGATTGGCGCTTGCTCTATGCAACCGCATCAAGACCGGACATTGCATTTAGTGTGGGCATGTGTGCTAGATATCAATCCGATCCTAGAGAGAGTCACCTAAAGGCAACTAATAAAATTTTGAGGTACTTGAAGGGCACACAAGATGTTGGACTATGGTATCCAAAGGGATCCAAGTTTGATTTGATTGGATATTCGAATTCCGACTATGGAGGATGCAAGATAAATAGAATGAGCACAAGTGGCACATGTCAATTCCTTGGAAGGTCACTAGTATCATGGTCTTCAAAGAAGCAAAATAGTGTTGCTCTTTCAACCGCCGGCCGCCGAATACATTAGTGCAGGAAGTTGTTGCACTCAATTGCTATGGATGAGGTCAACATTCAAAGGATTTTGATTCAAATTTGACAAGATTCCATTGTTTTGTGACAATAAAAGTGCAAGGAAGATGACCCAAAATCCGGTTCAACATCCAAGAACAAAACACATTGATATAAGGCATCACTTCATAAGAGAGATCATCAACAAAAGGGTGACATTTGTATCATGGGCATTGGCAATCAAGATCAACTAGCCGACATATTCACCAAGCCACTTGATGAGAAAAGGTTTTGCATGCTAAAGGGAGAATTGAACATTATTGACTTCTCCAACTTGAGTTGATGCACCCCACTTATATGACATGCCTCTTGTTGACATTTCTTAACGCAATCACCAAAAGGCAATCACGCTTAGAAATGTCTATTGGTATTCTCGCAACGCTCTGTAACAAGTCCGTTTAGCGCACGGAAATACCGTTGTAGCATTTCACCCGGAAGTATTCGAGGGTATCGTTATTTATATTTTTTCCAAAGGAAGACATGGTGTAAAAGTCTCTAATTCAGACATGGTCAAGATAACACGAATGTATAATAGGCCAATGCTCATAATAGGGGTAAAATAGGATAGGTAGTAGGATAACTTGACACACACACTCAAGCCAATGTCAAGGATAAAGGTAAAAGAAAGAATAAAAGAATAAGTCTAATATGGAGCGGACATATCCTAGATAGTCATGTCAAGATAGCGATACACACATGTTTTACTGTTAGAGATTCTAAGTCAAGATAGCCAAGGTCTCTGCTGAATTACTTCGGCACCTAAGAATCGCCCAAACCGGATGGAGACCGGCACCGCACGCGCCCACACCCGAACGTGGGGGATTACAAGGGACGGACAAGGCTATCACAACCCGCCGCCTACCCCTCAACCATAGGGTGCACCACAAAAGATAGGCAACCCCTAGCCTAGACACCACGTCTACACTAGTGATTATCACTCTAGCGTGTTAACAAGGCTTACCCGTCCCCCGGTCCTTCTACTAGAGCGCCGCCCGAAGGAACGACTATCAATCCCGCAATCCAACATCAACCAAGTCTAACTTTAGGTAGAACTCATCATAGCAATCTAGCTCTTGGTCTAAACATGTATGCATGAAAGATTAATCACAATGTTCTATATGACAAGATCATGATATAGAAACTATATACTAGTTCATCAATCAAGATTATATCAAAAGAACTTTGCTCTAATTCAAGAACACAACTATATCGATAAAGTAAGAGCAAGAACAAAAATGGAACCCTTGATATTATTCATACCGAAAAGACTCAAGATGTCCAAGCTCTCCAAGTAAGCTCATGTCCTTCCTCCTTATTATTCGACTACTAACCTATAAAGAAGAAAAGAAGAAGAAGAAGAAAGAGGAAGAGAGGCTCTTGTGTGGTGTGTGTTGAGAGGGGGAGAGTGGAGGCCTATTTATACAAGTGAGAGAGGGGGGCTAAGTGCAAAACTACACCAAACCGACCATCTCTCAGCGCCTAGGTTCACTGACCGGCCGATCCACCCCGCACCGTCGGTTTCGACAATGCACCGCCTCGCCAAGTTTGGGCCGGATCGGCGCCAAAGTGTGTCCCGTCCCGGGCCCGGCCGGGCCCGAGCTTTGGCAGGTGGGGCTATGTCGGGCCCGAAAAAGTGGTAGGGCGGCGTTGGCTCGCCCATTTCTGCATGTTTGGTCCGTTTCTCCATTGGGCTTGATGTTCTTCAAGAATGTGCTTTCCCGATGGCGCCTTTTGGTACATTTTCCACTTGTTTCTTATATAAATCCCGAAAAATATATTTTGGACACTACAAGTGGAAATATGTGAGTAATAAATGTATGAGTATGAAAAGGTATAGTTTCACCCCTTTTATGGTAGAATGTTGACGTTAAAAATGTGTCATTAGTGACCGCCAACAAACTCCCCAAGCTTACCCTTTACGCGTCCTCGAGCAAAAGTTAAGTACTTGGTTGTTGATCGAGTTGCTACTATGCCGATTATATCTCACATTGCCGGGTTATAACAAAAAGTTCCACTATAGTTTGAATAAAATGGCATGTTTATTCACCCCTTATTACCTTTCATCTTTTGTGGGGCTTTTGAGCCGTCTCCAAGTCTTGGACGGTTGCCGATAGAATGGTTATAATAGAGACACAACTCATTCATTCTTTTGATCAACTTTTTCATCCTGGTTTGTTTATTAAGTCATATTTGATTTTTGAGAAGGTATGGGCTTATTTCTCTCTTTTTTCCCCCCGAGAGGTGGGCTCTACTCACCCTTAGACTTGTGTCTATTATTTCCTCTCTTTCTTTTTTTTTTTGAGATGTGGGCTCTACTCGCCCTTGGACACATGTCCTTTTTTTCATCTCTTTTCTTTTTTTTTTTCTTTCTTTTTTTAGCATAGCCCATATCTTTCTCTTTCTTTGAAATAAATTCCCGAATGTCAAGTTTTCTCTTTCGATTGAAATCATAGCAAATCTATTTGTACCATATCATATTTGGCAACAACTCAGACTGATGAAGCTTATGCAACCCACATGAATCAGGGTTTTTCAAGGTGAGATTAAAACTTTGCCACTAAACCAAACTTTAGAGAAATTCAAGTTATAAACTAGGCACAGGCAAAACATAAGACAAAGCAACTATCATCATTTCAACAAGAGACTAAGACTAAACATTTTCATAGCTCATATGTATGGAGTGGAATTAATCTCCTCTCTCTTTCTCTTCTTCCCCTTTTTTTTTTTTATTCTCATATCTCATCATTCTTATAAGATAAGAAATTAACTGAATGGAATGTGAGATACGAGTTACCTTTTGTGGGAGTCCTCCCCAAGCTAGCTTGACTTACCTTCGGTTAGGAATGTTGCTAGCCTGTGCACGCCATGATTTGATCTTTGATTAACATCTTCTCGCTTAGCGTGCCGGAGACTCCCCCAAGCTTGTCTTGTGATGAACTTGGAAGAACGGGACAACCATACTTGGGGTTTGAAAGGTTTATTATTTTTTATTTGTATTATATATATATTTTGGTTCACCAAACAAGGTTTGATCTCTATTGTCATCTCCGGGACTTACCCTCTTGAAGTTGATACATTCCTGCAGGGGTTAGTCCATAGAATTGACCAAAATCTACACTAGCGACTTTTAGTTCAATAATCGACTCGACTCCATGTCTAATCGGGATTAAGGTAGACTTTTTTGACCTAAGCACCATGCTTAATTCAAAACGCCTATGGAAGTATATGATCAACTAGTATGACAAAAACTTCCAAACTTAAACATGCCAATATAGAAAAAGGAAGCATGAAAGAGCAATAAGATTCATCCAATGAAGATGAAGACTTTGAAAGGTGAACAAAAAGAATATAGTTTTTTTTTGCAAGGTAATGGACAAAGGGTGAGAGTGAAAGATTCACATTACCTTGTTGTGACCCTCCCCCAAGCTAGCTCAAAGCCAATATATTGGAATTGAACTTCACGCTTTTGGCCCTTCCTTTGCATACCGAGTGTGTATGTACTTGACCGCGTATGAGGGCAAGAACGTTGAAGCTTTTTTGCGGTAGTAGCTTGATGATCCATCTCAGCGGCCACTAGGCTTAGGTCGGACATACAACTAGTGTATATGGACCTTGAGCCATTGTGACAACAAACATGCAAGGAGGAGGTTCCTGTGGATGAGCGGCCGACCAATTTATAAGAAATCAAGTATAATTCACAATTACGAAACAATCGCAGCCTACACTTGAGTCCATATAAACCCGGTATTCGAAATCTCGTAGTGATTTCAAACTCATCAACAATACAACCAAGATCTTTGAGCTCAGTAGTCCCAATCCGCAGGTATCTCAAACCAAATTCAATATATATTAATTAGAGTGCGATGTACACATTTATTTCAAAAGTGATTCAGAGTGCGGAAGCAATATCTTTCGAAAATACAGCGGAAATCAAAATAAATTATATAGTGCCAACATAATGTCACCCCTGTAGTAGCATGAGACAGGGAAGTATGGAGACCGTCATGCCCTAGGCATTATCTTCAATCACAAAGACATCACAACAAAGGCTAGAACATGCTAGACGGTCACCCGCAACATCGGGAATTAACCCGTGAGTACTCAATTGTACTCCGCAAGACTTACCCGCCTTAAACCGAGGAAATAAGGAAAAGACTCTCCAAGGAGTATGCTTGGCTTTATCCGAGCCGGCTAACTCATAATTATTTTCGTAAATAAAGTTGATTAGTGCGCCTACACATACTACTCAGGTTCTTCCAAGTTAAAAGGTTATTATTACATATATAACAATAAGTCCTGTATAGTCAAGATTAAAACATATGCTCACGATATATAAATAACAAAGATAAGTAATCGGATCAACATTTTAACATCACAGCATGAATAAGAGTAACCATTATTGTGATATTAGACTACGATGCGTGGGCGGACGCCCCCGCTTCTCACTAACCGGAGAGATGGCGATTCGAATCGATTTGCAAACCACCGGCGAATACCCCCGTCATAAACCCAACCTTCCCTTCCGAGGAGTCCCGGATCACTCCCAAGACGTTAGGGGCGTAAAGTCTGAGACCGCTCGGCAACCCCCTCCTCTCGAGCCACCAAGTGAGCCGACCCGAAGACGCCGCCGGGTGCCTCTCGCTGCGCCCGATCAAACCCAACCGACCACGCCTAGGAGGGACGTTAAAGCGTCACATACCGCCCCTAGCATTCTCACGAGCTTCGGGTTCCGCGACTCCAGCCGAAGCCTACTATATGAGCAGCACGTTCAACTTCCGACCACATTCGACAAAGTGAGAGTCCTTAATCGATCGATGGAAGACCACAATATCCATCCAATCTAAACATGTTTTATTATTCGAGTTCTTAGCGGCGACTTGTTAACCACCAACGTGATTAACCCAACAACAATCCTCACGGTGACCGGAAATCACCGGCCTTATCTCACCGCAATCATCATAATCGAGCATTTATTTAACCTAGACTCCTACATAGGATAGGGTAACAACTTCAACAAGGATATCTCGTGCATCAACGGTTTCAACCATATCCTACACTTAATGCAATTTAATAAAGGACTCAACAAGTTAATTTAGAAAAGTAGTACGAAGAAATCACATAAAATGATATGTCCTATCAAACAAGACACATGCACACTATAAATCATATAAATGCTAGGAATAAAAATCTGCCAAACTACCAAGCTTATCAAACCAAGCATACCAACAGGTCCTATCCATGCTAGGAACAACTAATAAAACTATCAACTCACAATACTCTACTATAAACATGCATTTCTAGGCTAATTTCCATGCAACATAAATATGACAAATATACAACCACCTTAGAAAATTCTACAAAATTACCAGAGCATCCTACTGGTCTAACATGCCTGCCATAAAAATTTCATAGCAAAGTCATGCATATACTGTCCTATACAAAAATGGCAAGCTTGCATGAAAAACTAAGGCATGAAAATACTTTACACTATAAAAAGTACGAAACTGCCTAACCATAAACATGAAAAGCTTCTAACAGTAACAAATGCATGTACAAAAATTATCATGGCAAAACCCTAGTAATTATTTTTCTATGAATTTCCTAAGAAGGCATGGTAATTAGCACATAAATCAAAAATCATATTTCCATCACAGAACATAGCATGCATGTTATTTTTCCTGGACTCTACATGCAAAAACATGAACATTTTGTACAGACACCCCTATTTTATCATGCACCAAAATTTACATATGCATTTCCCTATTTACTTGAAATTAAAGCCCTAAATAAAACTATACAAAAAGTATCATAAAACGGACATGCAATATTTTTATACTGTAGAGATACTCATAAGGATCACAACAAACTTTGTCCCACTCAAATCCGACTTAAAACGAGGGAGATATGAATTTTACAAGTTGGAACCGAGTTTCTGGGGAAAAAAAAACGAAAATAAAAACCTGCTGCCACCTGGGCCCCCAAGCGTCAGCTACCAGAAGCAGAGCACCAGCGGCTCGACGGCGGCCCCTCGCCGGCGGTGACCAAACCGGCCAACCAAGTACATCAAACGACTCGCAACGACAAGAGATCTATCGATTGGTACCCTTGGTGCGAGCTAAAACGGACCGTGGCGTGCGCAGCGCGACGGCGGCGAGCAGCGGCGCTGCGAGCAGCGGCGTTGCTGTTCGAGGCCGTGGCGGCTCAAACGGGCGTGAGCATCAGCTGCGCGAGGTCGAGGCGATGCGAATCCCCTACCTACTCACTCAAAATGACGGCCGGACGACACTCGACCGCGCGCGCCTTTGGCGGCGCCCCGTGAGCACGTCGGCGGCGGAGCTCGTTCCGGCGCAACGGCTGGACAACTTCGACGACCAACTTGAGCACGGGCTACGACATGGACACGCACGCCAAGACGCACAAAACGGCAAGGAAAACAGCCGAGAATCGCACGGGGGCGAGCTCGACCGATCGGCAGCCATGGCGGCGGCAGCGGTGGTGCCAACGGCGTTCCGGCGAACCAGGGCCACTAAAGGCTCAACGGGCTGAGGGAACTACCTGCACGACTTCAAGGCGAACACGAGGCGCTCGCTGGTGAGGCAGGAGACGGTCGGGAACGGGCTGGCCACGGAGGGACAGCCAGGGGTCGTCGGTGTTCCGGCGGCGGCGGCGCGACGGGAACGTCGATTTGGGCCTCTCCTCGCGTCTGTTGGCTCGGTGGGGAAGATGGTTGGGCAGGGCGAGCTGGAGACGCTGCTAGCTAGCTGGGATGGGCGCTGGGTGTTGGCGGGCGAGATCGACGATGGCGACGCCGGCAATGGCGCGGCGGCGCTGCTGTCGCGCTGCCGCTGCTGTAGCAGGGGCGAAGGGAGGGGGCAGGAGATGGAGTGCAGTGCAAAGGGACACCGTCCCCCTGTCTTGAGGGCGTGGGCGTGGCAGGGATGGCAGAGGCGCAGGCCACGCGGCTCGCGCGGGCAGGAGCCCGTGACGGTGGCCGGCCGAGGCTTCTCTTCTTTTTTTCTTTCTTTTTTTTTGAAATAAAACTCCAAATGCAAACTGTTTTGCCCCTGCATCAAGATTACGTGCAGAATCAGCGAAAACTCAATTGAAGAAAATGATCATCATAAAATTCTGAGCAAGACACCTATACAAAGTTTCTTCTAATTACGGCTTTGGTTTTGAAACTACGATTGGTGAAAGCAAAACTATCGGGATCAAAGCGAAACCTAATTTGGTAATCAAACCGATCAAACTTACTTTTTTGCGCATGATCACTCAAAAATCACGCCCAACCGCTCTGTGACATATTATGTTCTACATGAAATTTGCTACACAATTCATGAAGGAAACCACACATGCAAAGATCTATAGCTATGACTTTTTTTAAGCAAAACAAGATAAATTACTTTCAAAATTAAAACAAGGTCAAATCAAGTCAAAGCACTCTAATAAAACCTAATTAGGAAATATGACCAACATGAAATATGCTCTAACATCTCCCATAAACATCACTAGAATAAATAAAGAATAAACAACTAAATATGAAGCATTTCATACATGAAATATTGGGGGCAAGCGAAAATAAGCAAATTTAAAAA
>JADLZK010004115.1:0-118115 GCA_015847255.1 Hyparrhenia diplandra | reverse complement strand
TTCATGTTGATGCAACCTTACGAGCCTCAAGATCCGAAGATCAAATAAACCTGAGCACTGATGACTGACTGCCCCCAAATTCAGATTTCGAAGGCGCAGAACACACACAACCAGCACGCCAAGATAACATAAACAGAACATCAGTCATCAAATGGCTTCCTATTGCCGTCATCATAAAAAGAATTTCTCAACCAGGCTAAAGCAGCAGCACGTCATTGGCACTGTACAAATAAATAATCTGCCCCAGACACCTAATAACATAATAAAATCAATAGACAACAATGTGCACAATATAATACATGTCAACACTCAAGCCCGCATTTGGTAGCTTCCATTACCAGTGGCTGCGAGGTGTCTTGATATACAGCACAATAAATGGGCGGTCTAGTCTGTATTCCCGGGTTAGAAGAGCTATGGTTATGAACAGCCTGTGATCTTCTGATCTGATGATGAAAAGGGGAAAAAAAACGAATGGTCAGCATTGATAGTTCGCTGCAGCAGAGCATGATATATAGCCTGTAAAACGTACCAGTACAAGCAATTTAAATTTCTCCATATATTAATGAGAACCTTTTGCAATACAAAGTTTCTCAATAAAGATAAAGATACAGATTCATTCATACAACTGAAATTTATCACGAGTAACTTGCAACACAAGTACCATCAAAAACCCTCTTATCAGTGGAAAACATGAAAATCTCCTAGAAAAACAAACTTAGTTTTCAAACAATTTGAATCGATCCACTTCCATAGTGAATATAGATGTACCTCAACACAAAAGTTGAGCTGCAAACTCAATCTAGAAACATTCATACAAAATGATAAATTTCAGGTGCATATGCACAACAAGACAAAATTCTTGGGAATTTGTCTGTTAGTGTAGGTGCACCTTTAATTTGTTATTTTTGTATAAACTTATACAAAAAACAAGTTTACATCTCACCTTTTTGTGTCAAGTATGTCTTTAGATTCACTATGGATATGTATGGTTTCAATTTTTTTGGCAACTCCTAAGTATGTTTTTCCATCAAAGAGGGGGTCTGCACTCTTGTGAACTAGCTGTAACTGTGATGCATATTTACTCAGATATAATCTATTAATGCAGGTACAAGTGGAAATGTTTCGACTGTGCACTGTCAAATTTTTATCAAGAATTAACAACTAAGATGCTAAGACAAACCAATAAAGCAATGCTTCCTTATAAAACTGAAACAAGGAAATCAACACAACCAAAGTGAAGAGCTTACCATTTTATTTAACCCAATCTTGGATACATACAAGAGCCTCAATTGTTTTGATACTTAATGTGCTCCATTGTTATGTATCACATTTACCTCACCGCTTAACGCGACATCAAAATTAACAGCAGAAGCTGGAACTGCCAGGACATCACGCGTGCCATAACTGAAAGGGTTGGATACTTTGAAGAATTATTCATCCACCAGTTCAGAATATCAAAATCATCCTTCCTTGGGACAAGACCATCTTCTTCAAGGTAGTTGTCAAGTTCTGTCAATTGTTGGTTCCTTGTCTGTGCATTAAGATGTTCATCCCAATCTTCCAATGAATCACTGTCAAATCCATCCAACTCAACATCACGAGCTTCACGAACTGATGTATCAGCACCCAAGTTATCTGAAAGACCACAATATTCATGAAACAGCTCCCCTTACTGTATCACGAATAGCAGATAAATACTTTTCTGCAACAGTACCAAAAAAGCTCGCTTTAACCGAACTTCGATAAAAAGTAATTTTGAATCTGGGGTCAAGAACAACAGGTATCGACAACCACACGTATGAATTTTGCCAATACTCATTGAATGCTTCCTGCATCCCCCAAACCATGTTAGCAAGTTCAGTGTGATCTGTTGATGCTTCTTCTTGCAAAGCTGTTCTAACTTTCCACAATTCATTGAAGTAGATATTTGCTGTGGGGCAAACAGGACCACAAATCACTTCAACAGCACGATAAAAAGCCCTGAGTATCCGAGTAAACAGACTCAACAGCAGTTTTGTTATCTTCTGCAGATAACAATTCTTCAGAGGGAAATGCCTTCTTGAAATTCAGAAGAAGTTCAAGCCTAAAGTAAATTATGTGCCACCATTTAGCATCTTCCTGTGGGCACTTCAATCCCATATTTGCAACAACTTCTAGAACTTGCTGTCGAGTCAGAGATGAGGACATATGTGATTGAATAAATTTCTCTAGTATGCAACCAACATGATAAAGCACTGATTGCCCTTTTGAAACAATGCTGTTAAGCACATCATTCACGCAAGTGATATTGTACAGTTCACCTCTAATAGGAAGGCATTTCCTTTGGATGAGCAAGTCCATTAGTTTTGAGGTTCCCTCGCCATTTCTAATTTCACTGCTATATGTCAAGCTGAAATGCTTCTGATCAAGATTCCACCCTCTTATAGCTTCCTGTATGACATTAAATGGTCCAATATCAGAATCCAGCACACAGGCCTCCTTAAATTGTATCATCCTTTCCAAACTAGTAGGTGAGGACCAAAAACACACCAAATTTGATGGTTTTTCTTTGAAGTTTCCAGTCAGAATCAATAAAATGCACTGCCAAACAGAGATACTTCACTGAGGCCTCAGCTCCACGAGGAGCCCAAACACTTGCTGACAAGGAAACCCGATGAGACAAAAAGTGCAATTTTTTCCTTAAGGTCAGCCTTTTCTTTCTGAAACAAAAAGAGTTGAATACTCTTCTATATCAATGCTTGAAGCCATGTTAAATGTGGGGTTTAGGCTCTTTGCAAACCTTCTCATTTCTTCATGCTCGACAATCGACAAAGGGATAGCCATGTGAAATAATCATTCTAGTTAACTCTTGATAAGATGCTTCTTGGTCAGGTTTCCTGGTTATATTAGTAGCAGTCTGAGCTGATGAGGTATTTTTGCTCTGAGGGATTCATATCCTCCATTGCTGGTAAAGCTAGAACATGACGTGCCACAGGGGGCTTGCATCACCTGAGCTGCCTTTGAGGAACTTACTAGCATATTCTGCAATTTGAACTTTGCCATTTGTCAATGCAGGTGAAAGCTCGCCTTGAAGGTTAGATTTACAACTCGGTAGACTGGACTGGAACAACACACCTTTCTGATGATTTAGGCTATTTCCAGTCAGTGCTGGACAAGTCTGAGTATGCCGGTTCAAATGGCTTCTACCTTTATCTGCACTGAGTCGCCAGTGGCAATGGACACAGTCAGCACCCTGACTCTCCCTTGAACATAGAATGGTATAAAAATCCTTCCAGACCTTTGACCTGAATTTGGTATTCTCACTAGGAGTCAGCAACTTTATATCATCAAGTGAATCTGGAAGAATTCGTCCAATCGCTCGACTTCATTGATCACTAAATGCATAACATATGAAGTTTGAATAGTTCAGTCATAATATGCACAAAAATGAGAGACAATTTTCCATGCAGGACTAACAAACCACGAAATTTATGAAATAAAGAAAAATGAGAGGCCAATGCGCTGTACATAGTCTATTGTACGCTCCTCTGTTTCACAATGCATCTTTTCAAGTGTTCTAAAATATGTTTCTTTTAAGTCGACCATGCAGACAGATTAAAACACACACTAACCACTTAATATCGCTTCACAACATTAAAGTACGAGGCGCAAAACTAAAAGAAAATATTTTATCTTTAAAATGGTAATCGCCATGAAATGACAGTCCCATTGTAAAGGCCTAAAAAGCTTCCATACTAAATTAAGAAACTAGAAACTTTTACAAAAATATTATAGCATCTGATGATCAACTAAATTAAGAAACTAGAAAACTTTTACAAAAATATTATAGCATCTGATGATCAATGTAGGGCAGCTTACAAAATACTCCCTCTGTTCCAAATTACAAGAGCTTTGGCTTTTCTAGATACGTTGTATTTGCCATGCACATAGATAAACACTATGTCTAGATACCACAGAACAACTTATAATTTGGGACGGTTTTTAGTACATAATACCATAGAAAATCATTATGCAGAGTCTACAGTTGTATTGCTGCTTTATTAAATGAAAATTGGCATATCACTTAAGAACTCATCAGTAGCTAAAACATACCATATGGAAAATCTGCTTCCTGCTGAAGTGGGCTTGGACAAAACCCATCTTTTGCTCGGCAAATTTTCTGGTGTCGCCACAAATGGCTTGTCCCATTGGACTGACCATCAGCACCTCTGCAACTCATAAGAATATGGCAGTAGCGACATTCTGCGCTCTGAATTGCTCCATCTACAATGATTGGCTTGTATTCGGCCCCAAACCTTGGACCTCTTCTTTCTAAGTCTCGAGGGGCCATCAGAAGCTGCCCCTACTTTCATGTCATCACTGTCATGCTCGTCCCAAGTGATCCATATCTGCAGATAATCCAATATTATTAAATTTATCAAACAAAATTTAATCTAAATTAAACAGACAAACACCATAATAAAAAATGTTTAATCACCATGAGGAAATGTCAAGAGGTTCCACTGAAAGCTGAACTCCACAAAAGAAAACTCTCAGCATAATGGCAGAAGCATTATGCACAAACAAACAATAGGCACAGAAGCTAACTACTACATGGACAACAAGGTGCCAAACGCAAAGCAGATAACCATTAACTCCACCCATCCTTACTATTTATTAACAAGGACATACTTGCAATAACCACCACTTCATGCACACAGATAGCTAGAACTACAAAGCTAACACATAGTATTCTCTAAGCAACATCAAGTCTCCAAGCACCCAATTAATGGCACATGACAGAATAAATTCAAGGTAGGGCGAAGTCAATAGCATAGACTTACAAAGTAAGGTTTAAAAAATGAAGTATAGAACAAATATAGGGCCTGTTTGGATTGTCAGAATTGATCCCAATTAGAGTCAGTTTCCACACCAGTCTGTTTGGCTCCACACAGGAATTAGAAAGTAAGATTAAAGAGCTTTCCATCCTAGAAGATGAAGGCCCACACAACCAATTCACGGGTTTAAATATATGAAAAACAGTTTTCCATCCCTTCCCCACGCCCCTGACTCCCCCACGCCCTCATCCTGCTGATTCCCAAGCTCTGCTCACAGGGCCATGGCAGGTAGGGATTCCTAGTGTCAGCCCTTCAATAGGCCCCTTCCTCCGTCCATCACCGGATCTGAGCGAGACGTCGGCGTCCCAATGGTTTGGATTCATCTAATACACCAGCATCTGTTCTCCAATTACTCAACCAGCATCGGACAAATGCAAAACTCCTTGCAATGTTATTCATTCTAGAGACTGCAGCTCATAGAGTCTCAGCCTCTTTCAGTTATCGACCCCCAAGACTTACCATTTTACTTCCCCTGAGATATGCAAAGTTTCATTTGTTCTTGAAAATACTTCTCCTGTTTCGTTAATTCCATGTCTGCACTCCTTCATCTGATAGCTGAGTATTGCTTCACCACTAGTTGGTTAAATCATCTAGAGAATCCACCACTTGGTTAGTGTTCTTACTTAAAATCAGCAGTGGAAACTGTGTTTGTACTGAGATGCTTTTGATAGCCACCACTAATTAACAAAAATTCTAAGAACCAGCCAAACAAAAATTGTAATTTAATTCTAAGAAAATGTTTCCATGTCCAACCAAAAAAATGAATTGAATCAAATTCCAGGTAACCCATTTCTGGTGGAATCTAATTGCTATAATCATCTTTGTTAAGAAAATGTGATAACATTCTTGGACTGAGATTCAATTACAGGGATCCAAACAGGCCCATATAAAAATTATCTCTCAGTCAAGCATCAGACCTCTAGTGCAATTCAGTATTGATAAATGATAATAATATTTATTTCCAAAAAGGCCCGTTCAACTGTTATGTAGCACCAATACAGACAAGCATATCTGTAACTGCCATTTGTAAAAAAATGTGGGCACGCATTAAGTTTTGTTTAAAAACATAACATGGCATGCCAACTCGGTTTCATAGCAATCAGCGACACCACTAACAGAGCAGGAGCACACGCAGTTCACAGGATGAGAAGAAACGAAAGAGAAGGCAAAGAACAGGATAACTCACTTCGGCTCTCAACGAATTGCTGCCTTCTCAGTCAGTGATCCAACTACTGTCAGATCTGCAAAGCAGCAGCACCAATCCACCACTGAGCACCAAGGGATCTGTGGAGAAAGGAATGCAAGTGTGCCACCAAACCGTTAAGGAAAGTCGCAGACCCTGGTGCTGAATCAGGGCAGATTTGAGAATCGAAGCGCACAATCCAGCAGTGCTGCAAACAAGGTGGGGATCTAAGTAGGGTTAGTTTGGAGCTGAATGGAGCCTGCCCAGTTCATCATCAGGGCTCAAGTGAGCCCTGGAGGGGCTTTTTGGCCTCAGGATCTGGACATAAAAACATCGTCCAAATTGCTAAGCCATCTGGCTGTTTGGGATATTTGAAGTTTGCAGCGCTTATTTTCTGAAAATGGTGCGCTTTTTTTTCAAAGTTTTCTTTAAAAAGAAGATATGTTCTTGCAAAAAGATAAAAACAAGCTACACCGACTCTCTATGATTAAAAAAAAGAGGGTAAACTCATGAGAAATCAGATCGATATTTGTATTTTCAAATAAAACACCCCACCAGCAATTGGCTGATATTCAACTGCATACAAGATACAACACACACACACACCATTCATAGCGATGCAGCGGAACCTGATCAAGAGAAAACAGAAATGCAGATGCCACACTACCAGCTCTGAAACTGAAAGAAAACTACAGTTTAACTTCCTGGAGTGTGTGCTTCAGAGTTCAGAGTGAACTATATTTCACTAAACTTGGCTAAGAAAATATCAGAGAGAGAGAGAGAGAGAATCCTTTGAACTTGTAACTTAGTGCTTAAGCTTATGTAAAAAAAAATGGAGATGTACTCTAGACAGGTAGACACCCGTAGCCGATACGTACATGCACAATTGTAAAGACTAAGCGAGACTACCAGCACTGGGGCCAATCTTCATACTAACGAAGAACAAATAGGGCTAAAATACAATTGTAAAGCAGATCGAGCAAAGCGAAAACTCGATGCCCCAAAAACTCCCAACTCAATTACGGAAGCAAATACATGGTATACGGGCCAAGGAGGTGGGCTTGCAGCCGCGTGACCGCAGCTCGGGTCCCCGACAGCCAGGGTGGCGGCGGCGGCGGCGAAATACGAGCTGGGCCCGTAGGGAAGGGGATGAGCGGAGGACAAGATGGGGAAAGGGGAGCTAGAGGTGGCGCACCTGGATCAACGGACGTCGCTGGAGGAGGTCACGCGGGAACGCCGGCGGCGGCGGGCCGGCGGCGTTGCCTTCCCCTCTCTGCGGGATCCGGGAGCGGACAGCAGCGACGACCCGACGTGCCCAGGGTAACCCAGTCCGACCCGCCCCAACCCGCGTCCCATTTGCAGTGAACCCAACCCGACCCGACCCCATCCATTTCCACCCAGTGACCCAGCCCATACAACTCATTTCGGCCCAGCCCATGCATCGTGACTCTGTTCAGTGTTCGCTGCCTCGAAGCACAGCAGCAGCAGCACCTGACGGCTGGACGAACCCAACCCAAGCATTGTGTGAGTGATAACAGAAGACGGGAAATTATCCAAGCTGCGTGGCTAATCTGTGCTTTTGACTTCATTCAAACTTACTGTACTTAGCAAGCAGCAAGAAGGACTTCATTCAAAAACATCTTATATTTATTATAGCTAAAAGAAGGCAAATTAGTCGAGAACCCGATAGTAGTAGCGGCGAGCGAGAGCAGATCAAGCGTCTTGATCAAAAGAAATCTGAAAGTTCATTCGATAATTTTGGACCGTATGCAAGCAGCAAGCGTAGGCTAAGTTGCCATAGTGCGTGCCCCTACAGAGTTGTACAGAGTCAGCAACTGTTTTGGGGGCTCCAGTCCCACAGGAGATTCAGAAAACTGAGTGAAAATAAACTGACAGGTACGAACTGAATTTACCCCAACAAACCAAGCGCTGCGTCTTGGTCATATAACGACTTACATCATTCAGGCTTCAGGCGATAGCTAATATACTGCTAGAAGAAACATGATTCAATCCTGGAAGAGGTACATCGACAGTAGAATCTTACGGCATGGACAAGAAATGCAGCGAAACATAAACAGGTTCCAGGCCAGGAATCGGAGCAACTATTGTTCGTTTTTCATCTGAAAATGAAGATGCAAACAGCTATCTCATGTACTCGTGCAACGGTTATATTATGTACAGATGTGCATGTCCCTGCTGCGAAGCCGATAGAAGAACTCAACGGGTGACCTCAATTCATGTGGATAGCGGCACCTGATCAAGAATAAACAAAAACATCAAACGAGAATCTGGCAATCAGCGTTCTAAGGAATCGTAACGATGCATGACATTACAACATATAATTATTCAGTTCTGATGAAAATTGGCAGAAAGGACGAACAAGCTGGATATTTTGGAGAGAACTAGCAACATCTCGCAAACCCATTTGTTAGGAATTTGATTGTTCCCAATAGAACATCCTAAACATAAAAATCCCAACATCATTAGCGTGATCACACCTTCAAGCAAAAACAATAATGATACTTCCCAAGCAATTTAAGGAGTAAGGACCTTGTTTTATGCTTTCGTTTAGGGAACATATCCTTCATATATGCTATTCGCCTACAGTGTTATCACGCTGAAATTGCTGAAAAAGCAATTGCTACATCCAGTAAATTGCATTGTCCTGATTTATGAAATTGAACCGTAGGAGTTCAGATTTAGAATAAAAATGGCCATATTAGAAAAGCCAAAGTCTATGATATTCAATCTCTTGACATATTTCATATTTGCCTCACTTCTCGTTTGATCAAATTCCTTAGCATATGGTATTGTCCAGTAGCAGTAGATAATGAGGTAAAGCAACCCATATTGGTTCCTCAATCAAGCATACAAACAACACTAAAATAGTACCAGGAAATCACAACACTACATCGCGACGCCACCCAACAGGACGACCTAGCTCTAGACATGGCCAGAGCAGCAGAGCAGTACCCATCATCCATGACGGGTAAATACTATCTACTTCTTTCTACACTCCACAGTCACTAGAAATATATCAAATATACGGCACTGAACAACATGTGGACAAGTCATTTTACCTATATTCAGCCCAAATCGCCAGCTAAGCTGATGGTGTAGCCGGGATGTTGTAGCGACTGCGCAAGCCATCAATAGCCCTCTCCACGGACTTTGCCATCTCTGGGACGGTCACCTTGCACACTGGTAAACAACCACTACCAAAGTTAGAACACAACATGTTGAAAGAGAAACACACGGAACTGAACTGAAATTCAGAGAAATATGTTGTTTCCGTCTGCAAAGTACCACGAGATGTGGATGCCTGCACCTCAGCCACGAACTTCTTGTACGAGGTCTGCGGTACACGGAAAGCACCAGACATTCAGAATTCAGGTCAACACAAGCAACCATTAACCAATAACAGAGTCAGTTACGTTCGATGACGGAACATCAATAGCAAATGCAAGGATCGAAATGGTGGGGTACCTTCACCAACTCGGCATGCTCGGTGATCTTATCAGCCATCTTCTTCTGCTCCTTTGTCCACTTCCTCCGCCAGCTGCAGGCAGCGGTGGGACTGCATCTGAGCGCAGGGCACGCGGGGAGAAGATGAAATCAGCGATTGCATTCACATCACAATTCGCACGACGCACATGATGAACTCGACCGACGAAGTAACCAACGGACGGAGAGAGCGAGGAATGCAGCAGATGCAGGGAACGGGGGAGAACAGCCAACCTTGACGCGCTTGGAGATGCGGGAGTGGGAGGCCTCGAGGTCCCGGACGCAGTCGCCGTGGAGCGCGTCGATGCGCCGCTTCAGGGAGTCGAGGTGGGACGCGGCGAGGCTCCTCAGGTCTCCGATGGTGGACGCCGCAGCGGGGAGGCGAGGGGCGTGGAATTCCTGGTCCTGGGTTTCGCCGCCGGCGTGGACGAGGGCGAGGGCGGAAGCCGAGGTCGGCGGCGGCAGGGGACGGCGTGCGGCACGAGGAAGGCGAGGAGACGCCGGAGGAGAGCAGGGAGACGGGCTGGGCGTCGCCGCCTTAGGCTTGGCCCTGGACCTGGCCTTCGGCTTGGGCTTGGGCTTGGAGGCTGCGGTGGTGGTAGCTCGGCCTCGCCATGGCCGACTCGGTCTCTGTGATCCTGTCTCTGCAGAAGAAATTTGAAATTTGAACGGTGAGGGGAGGCTTTATGAACGCAACCGGCCACGAGGGCTGATGACGACGAACTTGTGGGCTCAGACCACGTGGGACCCACGGGTCAGTGAAAAGAGCAGCGTTTAGACGGTGGGCACATAGGATTACTGTTACTGTTTTAATGTACCACTGTGGGACAAATCTATTTTAGTAGAGAGCAGAAAAAGACAAGTACTACACTTCTAGTTGTTCTTGTAATAAATTTAAAGATGACTTGATTAGTTAAAAAGAAAAGTACTTCTATTTTGTTTGCATTAATATTATGGTAATATCTTTGTTAGATTTAATCAGGTAGACAATATGTTTGGGCACTTATTCAAAAAGAAAAAAAAAAGAAAAGATAAAACTTAAAAAGAGCTGACCTGAAATAGAATAATAGAAATGATTATACTTTTGTGAGGAGAAATGATTGTACAAGAATATCAAAACACATTTTGTGATGAAAAGCGATGGTTAACATCAACTTAATACCAGGCAAGGTCTCTCTGAAGCCAGGCAGCCATTTTCGGGCGTGGATTCTCTAGCTTGCTGTAGTAAAGTCACAGGTAACTTTCCCTCATCTAGATGCCATCCATTTCTCATCTTACGGTTAAAAACTATTCACTTTACTAGTACTAGACGGGATGCAGATAACAACCTATTTAAAGCCCATCAGTTCATGAGTAGAGCAAGGACAGTTGGCAAAAATTTCCTTTTTCTATGTAAATTATCTTTTCCATGTATAAATAAAAATGTTTACTTATAAGCTTGAACACCAGCATCGATAAGATACAATTTATTATTAGTCCTCAAGAATATCTACAACTTTATAGTAGACCTTTTTCATTTAAAAATCATTTTGTGTGAATAAATTGCCTCAAATATCTACCATTACATAACACTTCTTCAAAAATAATATATTTTTGTATTATTATATCGGGTAAAGATAAGATCTATAAAATAATCTTGCTTCTCAATAATATTAAAATCTTAGTTTATAATATTTTTTATATAAATCCATCCTGCCGCCGATATGATGGTTAAACAACAAGTGACCCATAGTTTAACGTTAGCGTTTAGCATAATACTGCCAAAAGTCAAATTCAAAATCACTCGTATCTAAAAGTATACGGAGATAAGCTATTTGCATTCTGGCTTAGCACTAATAAAGTGAACAGCGGTTTCAAAAAACAAGTGAACAGCTTTCAACCGTTGGATGGGAAATAGATGGCATCCACGTGATGGAAAGTTACCCGTGACTTTACTACAGCAAGTTAGAGAATCCACGCCGCATTTTCGGTCGCCTGGGCTAGCGTGCTGGTTGCCTGGTCCAACCAAAAAGTCTGAACAGAAGTTCCAGGCTCCGTCCAGACCAGGGAAAAATACAGGCTCTCATCCAAACACCCCCACTGAGCATGAGCGACCCACAGAGCACGAGCAATGTGGCATATCTGAGTTTCACATCTCGAGCTAAAACAACTCATTACAAGTTAGCAGAATTACATGGTGGAAGACAGGACCCAGGGCATGAGCGACCTACAGAGCACTGGCATATCTGAATTTCACATCTCGAGCTAAAACAACTCATTGCAAGTTAGCAGAATTATATGGTGGAATATGTATATACACTACACTAGACTGACTCCTCTCAGGGAGAAAAGCATACAGCACAGGCACCGTGGAACTCTCCTCCATGCCCCAGGGAGGCGAAGGTGGGGGGGTTATATTACACATGCTATCTAGCCCTAGATTACACATCTAGCAATCTGAGCACCACAAAACTTGGGCTGCAGCAAGGCGTGAGGAGATGGGCCCATGGGCCTCGCCTCACAACGGTTCACAGCTTTTGCCGGATTATAGGATTACACAAGGTAGTACAAACGCATCATGCCCTGACAAGGTGACCGAGGCATTCAGAGTTCCCTCAAGGCATTCAGAGTTCCCTCACGATCATATCCTGAATAGGTACCGTAGGTCTTCCACGGTGAGCGGGCCTGATGGCCACCGGATTTGTCTTCACCGAAAGCAGAGTTCACCATGGTTCTCTTTTCATCCTGTTGAACAAGCCAGGATCAGGGTCAGCTGAGCCAAGTAACAGAATTTTACTAAGAACAGTTGTTACTATGAGAGTTGATGTACTCCTATCCTATGATAGGATGGCTACATCAGAACCAATATCACTTCCCATGGTAATGTTAGGGCTTTGTAGTAAACAAACTAGGTTACACTTGCTTGGCTCTCTTTATGCTGATCTCAGTTGCGTAATGTGACATGGGATGATGGGAGACATGAATCAAGCACACCTAGCAGGCTATCATGCAATTCTCTCGAGGGCCAGATTACATAACCAACTAAAGATCCTTTTCTAGAATGAAAACGGCAGGAATTCTGCCTTTCAATTAATAACTGGGTAAGAGAGTTCAAAGGACACAATACAGGTTAAGCCCAAGGCCCAATGGATTCTAGTAACAGTTCCCCAATTAAACAGCTAATGATTTTAGTCATCCTAAAAAAATTGATTAAAAACATTTGTGTACAACAATGTTAATGCATAGCGCTCATGCTCCAAAAAAAAAAAAAAAAAAAGTAATCAGGCAAATGGCAATAAGCAGGGGAAAAGATGTATCATCAGCAAAACTTTTAACCAGAATTATTACCTGCAAAGCTAAAATACGATCTTCTACAGTATCTTTAACAGTCAAGCGAGATACAGTAACAGGCCTTGTCTGCCCAATCCTGTGTGCCCTATCAACTGCCTGGTCCTCAGCATAAGGGTTCCACCAGAGATCAAGGAGAATTACATGGCAAGCAGCAACCATGTTGAGACCAAGATTACCAGCTTTCAGTGACATAATCATAACTCTAACCTGAAGAAAGAAAAAACTTCAGCTGAGTATGTCTGGAAACTGTAAAACAAACAATGGCATGAAAAACAAACATAACAAATGACCTCTGGGTCAGTGTTAAAATCCTTCACGGCTTTATCTCTTAAATTGAGAGACATTGTTCCATCTAGTCTCCTGTATTGTATAAGATGGTTATTCAGTGAAAGCTCCAGCAAATCCAGCATGCCAGTCCACTGCGAAAGACAATGGCTTTCACAGGGGCTACTCCACTTGCTTGCATTGTATCACTTTCAGTAAGGGCATTCATGTTAATGATTGAATTCAGTATATCAATGGCTGCTTGTATCTTGGATGAGACATAGCTGATTTGACTGATTGAAGATGACTCCTTATCTGCAGATGAACTAGCTCCTGCAGAACTGGATTCACCTGAGATGCAAATCTTTAAAGCTCCTGATGAAAATAACAACTCAAAACCTAATGTTCTACTGCAATTAGGGAAGGGCACATATTCTCATCATTCGTTATTCGCTCATGTATACATTGATAGCAGAAAACATGACCACAAATTGTCACAATAGCATCCTCAGGTGTGTCCTGCCAAAAGAATAATTTCATTGGAGACATAACATAAGCGAAAAGAAAAGCATTTTAAAGTGTGTGCAGTAGAATGAAAATTTGAAAACCAGCTATTGTAAATAACACACTTACATACTACACGCCAGGAAATAGAAAAATGAAAAAGAAAAAATAACTTTCCTAAATGTGTGCAAACTTGGCCCAGCTCCTTGGTAATGTTAGGCCTAGATCCAAGACACCAGATTTAAACATGGACCAGAAATAAAAATATGTTTTCACCAGTCAAGCTGATAGGATTCCTAGTCCTACCAGGGATCTCCCCAAAGGGAGTAGGGGTGCTTGATCGGTGGACCGTGGTGGCAGTCAGTGGCGGCGCTGAGTCGCTATGATGGAGCTGACAGCAGCTAGGTTAGACAAGAGAGAGAGATTAAGGCTGGAACTCCCGGCTCCCAAAGGAAGACGGAAACATTATATGTTTCTGCTTAATACACCTTGATCAATGTTTACAATATATATAGCCTCTCTTTGAGGGCCTCACTAGCAAATTTAAGGAAATACAAATGAATTATCCAATAATCCCACAAATTAGGCCCATTATTGGGCCTAATCCACCACTGGTCTAGCCACGCCTAGGCTGGCGCCTGGAGTATGTGACACCAGTCATAACACAAAAACTTCTAAAAGATGAAGTTTGATGAAGTAGATTCATAACAAAGTGGGATCACCTGAAAGGCTGCAACCTTAAATAAAGGAACAGACCTAAGTTGGATTTTCCAAATGTGTGTACTTTAAAAAACATCATATTAAAAATTTAAACCAACTATTTCTGCAAAAAATATGCTAAATGTGTGCTATGCAAAGTGATAACAGATAAGCATCCTTTGTTATACATAACTATCTTCTGCAGTGCGCATGTCAACATTTTTTTTTAACAACTTTACATCCTAGAGTACATATTTTAACATAAATGTCTAGATTTTGTTTTAGAAGTTTTTAAGGTGTCTACATATAAATACCCAAAAATTTTGGAGCTAGTGCAGAAAATCTGTATTTGGGACCACATGGAACAAAACTTCTAAACAACTCATCCAATGTTATAATTAATCTACAAGGGAGCCAATCCCTAACGGCCCAATGAATCCAACTAATCACATCTAGCAGTACACATGAGGCTCATATGATTACACATTTACCCGAAAAGAAGAGAAAAAGGAGATAGAAAGAATGTGAACATCAAAATTGTGGCAAGAGATTAGATGCTTACATCGCATAAGCTACAGGCTGACCCCACTTCCAGTTTTGCAAGCAAATCTATCACCACTTCCTTAGGAAGTTTCTTGGCCATTTCTATAGAACCATCACCTCCATATTCTGACTGATTTCCCTTCACAAGAATAGGATGATCACAGGCTTGCCGAAGTCGCAGCAACATTAAAAGTATGTTGGCATAGTTTTGTTTGAGTGTCCCAGCCGCAGCAAATGCCTGAAATGAGCAGGCAACACATCAGCATCCAGACATTTCAATTTCAAGATTTCACATTGCAAACATGAGATGCAAATATTAATATTTAACTACTGAACAAAACTACTATAAACTTTAGATACTCCCTCCGTCCCAAAAAAGAATGACGTTATGGGAAGCGTGCTGGTCAAACTTTCTAAACTTTGACTAGGTTTGTAGAAAATGCATGCAACATTTTAAATCTTTAAATAATTTTGTTAAAAACTAGACTTAAAGATTTTTCTGATGACACTAATTAATTAACATAAATATATAATTGCCGGCATTTTGAAAACGTTGACTTCTCGGGAAGCGAGAATGATACTTATTTTGGGACGGAGGGAGTATACAACGATGGATTGGATCAGTATAGATTAAATAGATAAAAAACATGAACTCATAAGGCAATTTAAATACAAAAATGAGGGAAAAGCTAACAATATACAAACCCAAATAATGACTCTAGATTACGGCATTGATGTTAAGCTTGAGCATATGTATACAGTATACTACAGGCAGGACAACGAATAACCGTCAAGTTTTAAGAGAAAGTAACAACACCAAGGCAGTGTCCAGAAAAAAAAAAAAAAAAGAGATACAGCAAGTGGAACTTGAAGACATAACTAACCTTGAACTGTTGCCGAGAGCGTTCTTCCAGCGTCAAATAAAAGGACCGCTCCTCTTGTGTGAAATCTACTTTATTCAGATTAATTGTCTTCGAGGTAAATTTATTATTGGTTTTCCATTGATCAGAGTTTCTACATGAAAAGGTATCATCCAATCATTAATATGGATTTTAACCAAAACATGAAAAGGTATCATCCAATCATTAATATGGATTTTAACCAAAGGAAGATAGAAACAACTCAGCCAAGTCCACATGCACAATGAAAATGAAAAGGAATATAACGTGACAAAACAGAGACAAGTAGAAAAGAGAAGACAACAATGCCCAATAAAATAGCAAGCACTTAGTAACAGCACAAGAAACAGATTAATATTCTACTATCTTAAACGAAGCTATCTAAAACTGAAAACTGCATGCTGATATGGAATGTTAACCCAAACATCATGTAGGATTAAATGGAGAAATAAATTTCAACAAACCCCTTCACATGTCTTGTAGCAATAGACAATACTAGTAGAAACAAATTTTAAGTGCCGCACATAGACTAAGTAGCATACATTAAAAAATTGAACTGCAGGAAGACACATTGAGTATCACCTTTAAAGACGACGCAGGAGAACTACCCTCAGCACAGCCTGCAGTTTCTTGTATCCATTAACTGGGTCTCTAGCAATTGGGTGCTTTATCATTGTGCAAAATGAGTTATAAGTGGAATACGGATCATATTTCAAGAAACGGAAATAGCTGTACAGCTCATCAATTGCATTTTGTATAGGTGTTCCTGATAAGCACCATCTCCGTTTTGCTCTTAGTCCACAACAGGCTCTGGCCACTACAGTTCGGAAGTTTTTATTGTCTGAGCTTCATCAAGCACAACCCTAAACCACCGCACTCTTGCAATTGGGCCACTGTCAAGCTCATAGTTTGAGTCCTTAAGTTTCTTCTTCTTTTTTCTTAGACTTGTTTTGCTTATTTGCTGGTGGTTTTTTTATTGCCAGCAGAAGGATCTTCACTGTTCTTTTGATCTGCATCATCGTCAGCCATCTGTTTAGGTACTTCATTGGCCACAATTGTATATGTAGTGACAACTACATCGTATTTTGCCAGCTCACTTGGATCTTTGGTCCTTGCACCACCATGGTAGACTAAAATAGATAACTTAGCACCTTCGCTAACCTTATCAGTTAATTCGTTAGCCCACTGCTTAAGAACACTAGCAGGGCACACTACTAGAGTACCTGCAGCTGGCCTTGTCATGGAACGTGAGCTGGATGCAGATGATGTGGAAGCTTTAGCCTTTTTCTTGTGTTCCACTTTGGTTTCAACCATTTTGTTCAGAACATTATTCAGTTGATTAACACTAAGTTCAGTGCTAGTACCAGCAGCCGTTGACGATGAACTAGCGCCTTGGTCCTTGTTAGGTTCATTATTAACAGTTTGTTCTCCCTCATCATCCTCATCAAGGTTTAGTGCTTCAGATTTCAAACGATCTGAATCAACAGACATAAATTTTGACTGTTCAATCCTCTGTTTTAGTATAACGGCAATAGTAGACACAGTCTTCCCAAGGCCCTGTTACAACACAACTGCTTGACTGTTAGAATACAAATATTAAAGATCTAATCGCTATGAAGGAGTAAGAAAATCAGAAATAACCTGATCATCAGCAAGAATTCCACCAGCGCAATGTGAGCTATTCTCCTTTGAAACCATCCAAGCCAACGCCATTTTTTCTTTCAAGCATTAAAGGGATGTAAGGAACATGATATCCAGCACGGAAAGAATTGACACATTATCAAGAGTTATACAAGGTTCAGTACCTGATGCTTAAGCAGAGGTACTGCCAGCACACACCCTCGGGCAGATCATCTTCCCTTTTTCACGACTAATGTGCTGCATAACATATTTTGAAAAGCAATGACATTCATGAAGTAGAATGATGACACTCAGAGTACAATGAAATATACCAAGCAATAGCTAAACAAAAAGTTTACCTGGGTACTTAAACATATAATTCCTACAGGGAAAATAAATCCTAGTTGAACGAGAAAAATAAAAAAAAATCTCAGATCAGATAACAAAAATTTTAAAAAGCAAATATGCATTCCTCACTTAAAAGTTGAACAAGACACATAAGTTTACAAAAAAAACTTCTTAAAATGAAGATTTGTTAATGGTTATGGTAGTTGCTAAACATATTTACTGAATCATCAGATCAAAAATATGTAAAATGCACCATCAATCCCTGGCTTCTTTGATTGGTACTCTCACAATTTATTTTCTGAAAGATCTAGTGAATGGAGCTGAAACTTTTTGTTGGTAAAGTATGGATCAGCAAATGAGAAACTCAAAATATAAGTATTGCAAGGATAAACTTTAAGGCTGCACATGGTGTTCCTGCAGACTATGATAAATGGATATTCCCCCGTTTGCTAGAACCATTTTCAAATATTTAGGCATTCAGTAAGTGTTGCACATGGATATATTGTTGCATTTCAAATAACAGTGTAAGCCAAACGAGGTAAAGAAAGGGGACAACCGATCAGAGATCAGACAATCTAATTTGGTAGCCAATAATCATATTTTCTAAATGACATGCGATTTTTCAGAACTGCTTTTCTACTACCACCCACTGAAAGAAAGGGTATGTGGTTCTCTCTATCCCTTGTATACTACTGATGAAGTGTACCACTACCACCCACTGATTCATCAAGTCAAGCCAGCACTGAGAACAACGGTTACATTGTATACAAACTGCCATCGATGTAAGTTCAATCGAAGAGGAGATTATTATTATTAATCCAAATGCATTCAGAATTCAGATTGCCACTGGATTCAGCACACCACAGTATTAGCTGGGCAGGAAGCAAGCAACATATACACATAAATGATCAACGATACCTGCAGTGCTTCTTGATATACTGCTCTCTCATCAGAATCTAAAACCCTATTTTCAGGATTAAGGCGACTGCGTGTCTCAAAGCCATTAGCAACTTCACTGTTATTAGAACTGGTTGCTCCAACCATTGGAGGTAGTATCCTATGTGAGGTAGAACCTCCATATACAATAACGTCATCTGCCCATATAAAAAAGGAAAAAAGATTAATGTTACTACAGAAAATCTGCACCATTTCCAATGTTTGTATAATAGATAAAATTATATCATGTGATGCTAGCATACGCACCATCATCATCCACTTCCTGTGTACTAAGTGTACTAGAACTTCCTCTTGCCATTACTGAAGATGAAGGCTGTAAATTTCCATTGGCAATATTTGTCCCCATTCTGTTTTCACCGACATTTGGTGACCTTTTATTGGAAAAATGCGGTGGGAGCTTGCGTGCCTCATTAGCAGCAATTGAATGCATAGATTTCAATGCATTGCCATTTGAAAAGGATGGTGGAAGGACCCTCTTGTTGTTGTCATTTGCATCTGCTGTAGAACTGCTATCAATTCTACTGTTAGTAGAAAGGCCCTGTCGCATAGCCATAGAAGAACTTGGGTGGGGTTGAATCCTGTCCCCTGAACCAAATGTAGAACGGCGAATCTGACCATTTCCACCATTTGTAACAGATGCTGGAAGAATCCTGTATTGACCATTGTTGTTCTCAGTATGCCTAGCTGACGAACGGAGCGGGCGCTCCTCTCCCAATCTTCATCCTCAAAATTGATTATACGTCCTTCAGCATTTTGATCAAACCTTGTGATTGCAGACTCTGGCTGCGGTTGGTAGTCATCACCAAAAAGTGAGTCATCATCACTATCTGAACTCAGATCAATAACGCCGCCGTTTCCATTCATATTGCAAGCTAGCACATGCACCGTATATGTGTTATCAGGACTTTGTTTTTCCTAGCATGACTAAACCATACACTAAACCATACATGAACCGATGGTTTGATTTCTATCTCTAATCATAATAAACAGTACTTCTTTTTTTTTTCAGATGATCACCAAACTAGAGTTAGAGAACACCACACATCTCAGCCCTCACTGTAGTTGTAACCTGCAGGAAGATCAAACAAGTTAGAGCTGACTAAATAACAAGTAGTCACAAATCGGAACAGCAACATGTGCATAACAGTGGGGAAGCTATATATGTAATGTGACACAAAATAAACAATAATGAAGAAACAAGATCTCTTCCGATCAGCAGTATTAAGCTAACAGCGCCCCAACATGTCGAACATAACCATTATATATACAGCCACAGCCCAAGTTTTTTTTTTTTTTTGAAAAACTGGTGTTATCTATTTTTTAAGGGTATTTTGATTGTTTCCGGCTAATTTGGCAAAAAGAAGTCTATTGTTTCCGGCTAATTTGGCATGCACTGGGAGATCAAAACCTGGATCAGATTGAACGGGTCCATTCAACAATCATAGATCCCACCCACAGACGAGCAACCTGACCAAATCTTACATGGCCGAGACCCCTGTGTTCCCTACGGGATCAGCCAATCTGTCATAGGAGCCACGCTCTCAAACCTATATATTATAACATAAAAAAAAATCCCCAACCCGCCACAGCCCAGAGGCGGAGACTCGGCGTGGGGCACGAGGGCTCACTTGCACGGAATCGCGCGAACTGTTCTCAAAAACAGATTGAACCCATGCCCATCACTCAATCGACAACTACCAGGTCCTACGGTGGCAAGCAATGGTGATCTTGCACGGCACGAAAAAGGAGGAGAAGCTCGTCGAATCAACCGATGTATGTATTGGACGAATCGACAGGGTTGGACAGCGAGCGAGGTAGGGTACCACAATCGGCGCACGTGTAAGAGGCGCAGACAGAAAACTTTTCGGTTTTGATTTGATCGAGAACAGAACAAAACCGACGACCCCTGGAAGGAACCACGCACGAGGGAACGAACGAACCCACCCCACCCACCTTCACCCATCATCATCCGTGCGGAGCAAGCGGCGGACTCACCACCGGAAAGGGAAGGAACCGAATCCGCGCCCCCCGACGGACGGACGGATCTCCGCTCCGCTTGATGCCCGGCCCCCAGAGAGAGAGAGAGGAGCGGCGGCGCGGCGGAGGATCCGGGGATGGATGGAGCGGAGCGCAGCGCAGGAGGAGACCGGCGGGCGGCGTTGCGGTCGGGGGATATTCTGAGGGAGGCTAGGTTTGGACTCGGCAACTGGCGGAAGAAGGCGGAGGAAGTGGCAGGGCAGTGGCAGCAGGGCCCAATGCCAGTGTCAGGCTTGCTTGTCCGGGTCGATCGCGGCGTCGGGCGCGTGCGCGGTGGTGCGGCCCCGTGCACCCGCATCCCCACATACCACACCACATTCCGTTGGGCAATATATCCTCATTTACTTATTTATTTATTTATTTATTTATTGGCACAAGAGAAATCCTCACCGTATTTATAAAAAAAAAAAAAAGAAAATCCCATCGTCCCAGATAATATTCACGCAGGGGAATAAAAAAATGCTTTCGGTTAACGGAAAGTTCTGGTATCAGATCGTGCCGTGGATTCGTTAGAAAAGCAAGAATTAAAGATATTGTTGACACTCGTGGGCTGTTTAGTTCAGTGAGTGATGAGTGAGTAGAGTCTTTTTTAAGCCTATTTATTATCCATCTATTTATAGTACATTATTGATGTAGTCTATCGTGGATTTAGAGTTTAAATAGCAAACAAAGTCTTGATTCTTATCTCTCTCAATATATATACTATAAATAAGAGGGGTAATAAACGGACTAATCTATGGTAGAGTCAATATGACTTGATTATCCCATCTGGTGTGTGGGTTCATTCGACGATTTCAAGAGTGAGTTGATGCTGGGATATACTAGGGGAGCGTGTAACCTCATGACAAAAGAATGGCAACAGGTCGGGTTCGGATTGGGTGCAATCTTACGTGCACCAGAAGTCAAAACCCGAATCCAAATATGAAACCAATTCGGGTAGAAATTCATCACCAAAACCAAACCTCCCAGATTCCCCAAACCCGTAGAATATATACACATATTCACATGTATAAATAAGAGCCAACAAATAATAAATATTTTCATGGGTCAAATTTGAATAAATTTAATAATCTAGTAAACAAATTATTATTAATATATTATAAAACATGAGTTTTTTTGATTTCAAATGATTTATTACGGATATCCATTGAATATCCACGCATGAAAACTAAACCTAAACCAAAAATATGAACCAAATGAAAACCATTGAATATCCACGGCGAAAAAAACAACCCCGAATCCGAAAACCTAGAAAAATCCCGTCGAAATACCGGTAAATACCGCCCCGAACCCGATCCATTTGCCATCTTTATAACAGACAGGTTGGTCCCCTTTGTTGAACCGGCACGCGGTCGAATTATACTATGTAGTCGAGCCGTTCCGGCTTCATAAAAAAATGTGTTGTTACATTAGGATATAGAATCGTCAATTAAAATGATAGAAAATGTACCATATTATCAGTTCTCTAATGGAATTAGACTATTCCTGATCCAAATTTACTACACCTATATACTGAGAACCCCACTAAGGAGTTCTCTTGACATGCAAGCATGCCACCTAAGCGACCCCACTAACGTCCCACTAACACTTTCAATTAATGATCCAACAGGTTAGTACTTTCTCATACCAATTCTATTTTTGCCTCAAACGAGAATTTTTGTGTTGTACATTAAGTTTCAAATATTATCCTTCACTTTGCTCTTAAGTAGATTAAAATTATTTTTGCATACCCGCGAACGCGGAGGATTCACCTAGTAAAATATGTGTACACGGCCGATTAAGATATTCAACATCCAATCAATAAAAACTGATTTAACTACATCTTAATGCACCATGTTAACTCAGAGTGGCATTATAGGCTTGCTAGCTAGCCGACCTAGGATAGCATGCCGACGTTCCTTGCCTCGGGCGACGTCCTGGGCGAGAGCTTCAACTACTCTTTTACTAGTTTATCCAAAAACTAGTTGTTCTTTATCACGTAAGCACAATAACTATCTTTGCTTAAACATTGCTAGCGTGCACCAATTTTTTGCGTCAACACGTGTATATTAGGGCACTCACAATGCAGATTCTATCATAGAGTCTAAGACCATTTATTACCTTGGATATTGTGGACTTGGAGTCTACTCCCTCCGGTTGGTATTAGAAGTCGTTTTGGAAAGGTTTGGGTCAAACATCGGGAATATAAATCATCAATAACTTTTAAGTTGTTGAGTTTGTAAATGTAAAATTATATGAGTAGATTTGTCTTGAAAAATACTTTGATAAAAGTATACATATATCACATCTCCATAAATATTTTTATATAATAATAAGAGGTTAAGGTTGTGTTTTGGACACCATGTCGCTTGTCCTAAACGACTTCTAATACCATCCCGGAGGGAGTAAATAAGACTTGGAGTCTTATTTTTTCCCATAAATATGCTGCCACATCATCGCCACATCATCAAAATGCATTAAATATGAAAGTAATAAATGAGCTTAATAGACTCTATGGTAGAGTCTGCATTGTGAGTGTCCTAAGGGCACTCATAGTACAGACTCTATTATAGAGTCTAAGCATATTTATTATATTCATATCTATTGTAATTTGCTGATATGACGCTGATGTGGCAGTATATTTATGGAAGAGAGAGGGAGAAAAACCAAGACTCTAAGTCTTATTTAGACTCCAAGTCCACGATATTCAAGATAATAAATAGTCTTAGACTCTATGGTGGAGTCATTGTTAGTGCTCTTATGATTTTAAAATTCTTGCAAACATTAACATCTTATTAGTAGACATTCTTTAGTACAGAAAAGTGTATAACACAATCCACAAAATTAGAACAAAAATACTCCATTCCCCCCCCCACCCCAAAAAAAAAAAAGTGTATTAACATTATGATATGTCATTGGTATCACTTGACTAATCCTAAATGTTTTTTTTATAATAAATGTAGTTAAATTTGGGATTAGTTGTCTCATCAAAAAGTGAGATTTAGTTGTCCCTAAAGCAATATGTCTTGGATTGAAAGATGGACGTTGAATATTCATCCGATCAATCAATCAATACAACTAAAGCCAACCCAACCTACAAGGTGCCCGGGAGTTTTCAGGGCTCATCCTTACTGTTTTGTAAATATAGGAAAAAATCGTCTTATTATTGTATTATACTCTCGATCGTTTCCGAGCAGCAACTAAAAGCGTCCATGGAAGGATTAGCCTAAATTTTAGTACTCAATTCATGTTTGTACTAAATATACTAGCCATTTGGATCAGAACCTCCGAAAACTAAGTTCTCAAACACATACTATAAAAGGATAAAATCATTTCATGAGCACCAAATTATAGCAGCTAATGTAACACATGGACACAGGCATGTTTGGTTCTTGGATAAGACCCTTGTCTCGCCTTTGCCTAGAGGTTGGCCGACGGAAGAACGATTTGGATTTCAAGCAAGCTGTTATCAGCGTATACAATTGCAAAGCCTTTTTGCTTTCTAAGGTGGGAAAGGAATTTTAGCTGCTTCAGGCAAGCAAGCCTCGCCCGCGCAGGTTAGGCTAGGCAAGACTCACCTGGAACTGTTGTAAATCGTTTTGCCTTTTTGAGAGCTATAAAATTTTTGTATCTAGGCATTGCATATATTAGTTTATACGAACAAATATGTACCTAAAAAAATTAAACAACTTATAATGGATATTGTAATTTATACAACAGCATACAATCTTTTTTCTAAAACACCGAAGAGCTGTATTTCTTTGCATTAAAAAAGAACCCACACCAACCCATCAACATACTTGTCAAAAAAACACACACACACAAAAACAGCACAAATCATGCAGCACAAAAACAGCACAGATCATGCAAGTTACGCAGATTGCAGATGACAAAAGACAAACATGACCAGAACTAGCCTAAGTTTGCTAAAGTCTCCCACAAGCTCAATTGCAATAGCCAATATAGACAGAAAATAGGCATGCGGATTGAGAGCAAATGAGAAGGCCGGTTTTACAATTTTGTTCTACACCTTGCAGCTTTCTGTTTGCTATTTCACTTAGACAACAGAAAGTGGCCACAAATTCCATCACCACCTGTGTAAAACAAAATGTAGCATCAAATTGACAATGGCAACAACTTATGTACAGTTTCAACCATCGAATCTGATGCTCAGATCATTTCCTGTGAATGGAACCTATAGGCCTTTATTGACTGAAACAGCCTAACTGATCCATATGGGGAAAACTCACTACATTAAATCATGCATTTACATGAAACAGCCTAACTGATGCTCAGATCATTTCCTGTAACGCGTTACTGAATTCATGATTGAAATTGTTCTGCATTTACATGAAACAAGAGGGTTCCTATGGGGAAAACTCACTACATTAAATCAATGACCAACCTATGAGTTATTAACCAGATACATCTCTACAAGGAAGGTAGGGAGAGGGGAATGTACAGATGGGGTTGGTGAGACTGTTACCCTGCTATCTAAAAGCTAAACTCCCCATGATCAGGTAGCCAAGGTGTGAGTCGGAAAAAGAATCCTGTAGACTAAAATCTCCAAAAGGGAGAAACAACCAAATATCATCTTATCTGCCTACAATCCTTTCTTTTACTAGCCTAGGAAAACGTTTGGTCTCGTCTTGAGCCAATGCACCATATCCTTGTCAAGTGGGGAATTATTCAACACGGCGTCCATCATTGGACTACCAAAGAATCTCGGATCACTCTTGAACACCCAGATCCTATCCTTTGGCCATGGTCTCTGTGCCTGCTTTTCCTGTATGATCAACCACCAAAACATCATTACCTAAGATGTACCGGAACCAAATAGTCAAGGGAATACAATTCGTAAGATGATGCCAGTCTTCAGATTTCCAACTTTTCATAGGTGAAGACAGTGATTACTGGGATGCAAAGAAAAAGAAGCGTGCATGCTACATTACAGATTGGATCAATTAGCAGTCAGGCTTGAGGCATAAATGTCTTCTACAAAGTACCAACAATATGCCAAGTTACACGACGATAAACAGTTTGGGAAGAAATTGAGAAAAAATAGCTGGCAAGAAAACTTAATATTTTCGTCTAGAAGATAAAGGGCAATAAGAACAATTATACATCATCATTTTATCCACGTAAAAGCATTCCATGTGCATAAAGTTATGAGAAGTAGCAAAAAATGATTCAGCAAAATAATGGTAGCAGTAGGCACCAAAATTGTTTCATGATCCAACTTTTCTAGAACAAAATAATGAGTGTGCAAAATAGTTAAACTGTTGTTACTTATTCTTTTGGAATTTTGCTCTCTACCTCCCATTCCAAAAATGAGTTCGAGCATATGATTTTTGCAATCTGGTAACCCCAAGCAATCACAAAATAGCACTTACCATGCGCGATAACATGAATCTCACAGTTCTGTTCCCATAAACTCGCTCTTGTGATGGCTTTGCAGACTTCACATAGAAGGACGAGACATCTGGCAATGACATGCAACCTTTTCTAGCTCTTGTCAATCTAGATTCAGGTTCTGAATTCTGGCTATACCAATAGATAAGCTGGGCTAAGCAATAATTTTCTGGGTATGTCTTGCAGTACTCCTGAAAGCCTGGTCCCAGTTTATCAGCATATTTGGGGCCTAAGTCAAGCGGACTGATATGAACTGGTGGAGATTTTACTGTCTTATAATCCTGCACGCAGCCATACTTGAGTCAGCTCTAAAGAACAGATGGCAAAACCACAACCATTATTTTTCTCAGCAAGTAATAAGCTTTCACTTACCCGGACTCGAAGAAGCACTTTGTATAAGCATACAAATGAATCAAATCTGCAGCAGCATCATGGCGGCACTTGTAACTGCATGGAAGAGTTCGCAACTCATCACGCAACCTGTACAAAAGGAGGATCAGATTCCAGTGACAAGTAATTGTAGGGGAGACCTCATTGCACCATACAGGAAATGTCCCAAACTTACCACAAGAGAGAATTCCGGATGCCTCCCTCAATATCTTCAGAGTCTGATGGATCATGAGCACGGATTTTGGCCTTCAGATCACTAAGTACCTCTTCTTCAACATGAGGTTCCATCGACTGAAGGAGTTCAGCAACTATCGAACTGTCCCCTTTCCAGATGGCAGATACCAGACTTTTCCCAGACAATCTTACCAGAGGAGGAGGAGCATTCTTTGGGTCTCCAAACACGCATCTCATAACATATCTCACCTGAAGAGTTGGTAGATAAGCCAATAAGGATAAGCAATGATACAATATGTATGTAGCTAAGGTATCATCAAACAAGCCCAACATTGAACATAAATAAATATTCACCTTGTCAAGTGTATGCACTATTTGCTGTAATCTTGAATTTAATACTCCCTCTGCCTGAGAGTAGCAGCATAATTAGGTCACACTCAGGCAAATAATAAAGGGGGAAAGAACTAGGAGGCCTGACCAAACCATCAGCTAATTTACCTGAACCTCAGCATCATTCTTCTCGGAATCCATGTTTATTTCTATAAGAAACTGGCGCTTCTCATCCACATTGTGCCTTAAGATCTCATCAGGGAGTTTCTGTCTCTCAAGGTATATAAACCGCACCTTTTACAACAAAAAAGTTGATATAAGGACCAAGCTAAATGGGTTACAACATCAGAACAGAAACTGAACAAAAGACAGCTATTACAATTACCAGGTGAGCCGTGTAAGCAACAAGCCATCCAGGCAAACCAGCAAGCAAACAGGTACCAAGACCAGCTCTACCCAAGTCAATTAAGTCTTGTTGAGAGACAGAGTTTGTTTCACAAGCCTGTAGCAGCAGGCTATGCCTATCAAGCACACCATGGAATTCCAATAATACCTGATTCACAACAACATCAGTAGATGTGAGCATGTCAGAATCATGCAAATAATCAACAAATATTGGCACTACAGGCATTCCTTCTAAACTATACACCAGCATACTTCCAAAAGTTCACCTTCTCAAAGGCTCCTTCACCAGAAAAATTCAAATAGCTGCCCCGGCACACTTGACTTCCACAAAGGCAGACTGATGCTTCATGTTCTTCTTTGCTCTAGCAAAACAAGTATGTAGGCATCAAACATTGCAATGTAATACATTATACATAATTTCATAAAGGAACCATTAATGTGCTCACCTCAGTTACTGAATTATAATCAAAAGTGATTTCCTGCGCCTTCTGCAATTGGTCGAAGTGTGTAAACTCCAATCTGGTATTTACCATCCACTGCGGTCACTCTATTTTAAAAAAAACAAAATCAAGAAGCATAAATTAGTGGACATTAGCCTTAGGGAGAGAAAGAAGTCCAAGCATTTTGAGGCATGCATGCAAACATGGTAGCACATACATGTATTCAAATTATCAATGGTTGAGTATCAATTTAATTAGCATATAAATGCATAAGCATAACCAAGCAAACGCACTGAAGCTTGTCAAGGTTGAGTATCAATTTAATTACCATATAAATGCATAAGCATAACCAAGCAAACGCGCACTGAAGCTTGTCAAAGTAACTTAATACATAAATCCCAACTCAGAATAGCACTGTGCTCCAGCAAATAGAATGTGGATATGCGAAAACAGCTACATTGTATTGCTCAATGCTCAGTCATACACTCATACTGATTTCCAGACCCATGAAATAAATAAAAATTATTTATGGAATGCCAAGTATCTTGAAAGAGTACATAACAATCTAACAACTCGCAGCAGAAAAGCTGAATGCTGTCGACAATTGTTAACAGAACAAGCTTGCATAGCTTTCATGTCACAATTAATTTTTGCATCATCATGCAAATAAATTCTTTTTTTTTTCCTCAAAAGTGAGAGAGCTGTGTGCCATTTCAGGGTACTCCTCCAAAAAAACACCCCATACACATCATGCCTATAAATTCTAACCAATAATCAAATAATAATATTATATGACCACAGAAGCAATGAAACATATCAAATTCACAAGGTAGAAATCTGAAGCTCAAAAGGAGCTTACTTGGCTTCACAGTTAGGGTTGCAGGAGTGGCAGATTCTACTTGCGTAGTTGGCCTTGTGCATCGCATCAACAAAAACCAAGTCATATCCATCTCGGTCTCCCTTCCATCATGACAGAAGTAAAGGTTAATAGGATGAAGACCATGAATTGAAATGACACCAGTTACAAGTTATATTTCATTAAAATCAGAGACTGAACACAACCTTTGGCCTTTCTAACATAATATTGTAGAACTCAGGAGCTTGATCTTCGCTGTTGTTTTTGTATGTGTCTAATACCATCTTGCTTTTCATACCATCTCCAAGAAGGGTAAACCTGCAATGTTTATAAATCGAAATATTCATGGCTATACTACTGCCCCTCGTTCTAGGTAGAATGGATGAATATTTAAAACTAAGGCATACCTCCCCAAAAGAACTCAACAACAAAGTCATCTACACCAAATCCACCTTTTTTGTTGCAAACAACACCAAGACCCTGGAAAAGTATACCAAACGTGTCAAAAAGACACAAGAAATGACCCTGTGTTAATAGGTTGCTGAAGGCATACCTTTCTATAAGCAACAAAGTTCTGATCAGCGCGATTTCTCATGGTCTTTAGCATCGCCAAGCATATCTTTGAAGTTCGCCTGTCACCAGTATCCTCCGCAGACCTTTGGATTTCCTCAATGACAGGCCTAAGGCTGTAAGTCATAGGGGTGTTTCCCGAACCAGTGAAATGCCTAACTTGCTTATTCAATGTATTCAGAAGCAACTGCATTGGCAATATTTTGGTTAAGTTCAAGGCTTGAACTGAAAGAGAGAGAGCAGAGTGTAACCTAGAGCCAATTACCTCCTCAATAAAGATGTGCTTGTCGGTAGGTGACAACTCAAGATCAGCAGGCATAATGTCACTCAATAGATTGTGTGTGTATGGATCTATGCCATATACTTCCTGCTCAAGGATTTCATCTCCTGCTACTTTTCGGGGTTGATAATCCTTAACCTCTGGAAGCTCCATGTTTTCGGTGCCATTCTTCTGTGACAGCAACTTCTCAGAATAGTCATCAGGTAAGGCAACTCTCATTTTTCGTTGTACTTCCTCCACATCTGCTACAATAAGGTACTCCTCAATAACTTCATACTTCCTAGTAACTGGAGGAACAAGGCTCGCCTTGGTCATGCGTGCACCCAATATACGATCATCGGTTACAGATTCCCCAGGTTCAATGAACTTTAGACCGTTTCCTTTTAAATCCCAAGCTCCAGAATTTACATCAATGTCACTCTCAGTATCAGAAACAGTAGTTTCACTCTCAGTTTCATCACCTTCAGAGTAGCCATCATCATCATCAGATGTTTCACTACCAGAGTAAACATCCTTTTTCTTTAATTTAGACAGGCTTCTTTTTGATTTCAAGGTCAAATGCACGATGAATTATCTACTCCAGAAGCCACCGAATTTGCTCTTAGTTTGTTTTGCTTCTTTTTGAATTTAGTATCGAATGAATATTGACTCATGTCCAGGCTGTCCTGGGCTGCTGCTCCATTTCTCTCAGAAATGTACCTTGGGTTCCCTAGTCTCTTTGCTAGCTGTATGAAGGAGACAACAATTTGCTTTATATCACTCGAATCACTGCCATCTTTATATCTGAGGTAGAATAGGAAATGTTAGAAATACAACAATCGCATAAACTTCTAGAAATCTTCAACTAGGTTAGACTAGGTCACTTTTACCTCAATGCATCTTGGCACATGGTACGGATGTCATGCTTGATGGTACGAAAGCCATGCCGAGCATAATACCGTTTTTCAACCTACCTTCAATCTTGGAAACCTGTTAAATGAAACAGATATGGGTGTGAAGTAATAGTACATCGTATTAGACTATCAAGAGGACTCATCCAAATAAGTATCAAAAAGTGATGGTACCTTTGGAATGAAAAAATCAAATCTGTTACTCCTCATAATTTCTCTCAGTCTGTTTACGATAAACTCTTCCATCTTCCTGTAACTGTTCTCTGCCTGTCTCTGTATCAAACGCCTCATTTCTGCATCCCTCGACAAAACTGCAGAAGACTTTCTAGCATCAAGCAATTTTGATCGTTTATAGAAACCTTGCCCAAATGAAAGGTTGGCATTCTCTCTATTTGAAATATCAGCAAAATAACCATCAAGCTCATCAGAACCATCCAGCTGATTGGAGAAGTTCCTTGCAACTTTGGATGTGCAGTTGTTCCCATCACCTAGCTGCTTCAAGGCTTTCATTTTCCGATGTGACTCCTCTGGATTCAATGAGCTCCTGATCCATTTTACATGCTGAAATTTACTTTTCAGATCCCCTAGATGACTGCAGCCTTGAATGTGAACATAAGATATCTGTGGAAGCAGCTCAAGTACTCTGCCAAGGGCATGTGAACTAAGGTTCGAACAACCAGATAAAATAAGGGTCCTGATGTTTTGCTTCTCATAACCAGCCTGAAACAAAGATGAATGATTTTGAGTCCAAAGTTAGGAGATGACAGAAGTAGTTCCTCAAAGGTTCAAACAGATAGGCAAGACACATACCATAATATCATAAAAACACAGAATCAGTGCAAAGAGGGCCAATAGAAGACAGATCAATGAATCGGCACATGTTCCTGTAATAGTTCGCGGCAGCATTCCAGCTCCTACAGGTAGCTGCAGAAGAAATAAGTGATTTCACATCTGCCCTCATAAAATGGAATATTCTTGCTAAAACATGGCCGTTTAGTAGACCCCAGCTTTCATTTCCTGCACTTGGATTCACAGAATCATTATCAACAGAAGATGCTCCATCCAATAACTCTTCAAAACACATGTCCTCCTTCCGACTGGCAAGAATGTCTTCTGACACATGAATATCTTCATCATTCTGGTCAGGTAGCAACTTTGCCCTTTTTGCAGACCCACCATCGTCTGTAAGGCTCACAAAAAAAGGGGAAACGTTACAAATGTCCACAAATTTCATTCAGTGTTTAGCTAGAAGGAATATGTGAGTGAAACAAATTTGATAGTTCAAGATTTTGAATACATTAAGATTAGCTAAAAGTTAAAATTTAAGAGCTGAAAGTAAGTAATTAAGATGTCATGTAAGATATGACCACAGTACCTGGCAGGAAATTCCTAGATGCTGAATTATGAGAAAAGTATGCTTCAAACTCTTTTTTGGGTTGCCTTGCTGAAATCCATGGATCCAAGACCTCATTTATAGCTAAGGTAAGTTCCCTGCTCTTGAAATATTTCATGACTAGTTCATGTAATTTACCACGTGTATAACCCACGAACTGGGGGTGCAACTCATGGAAGCTACCTGATCCTTGGTTCACACCAAAATTATATTGGTCTGGGTGCATAGAAGCAGCAGTAGAATTTGAGCTTAGGTGCTGCACTAGGAACAGAGCTTCCAGGTTTTAAATCCTTAAGAACCGGAAACCATGTGTTATCAATCTTACGGAATACACTACTTTGTTCAATGATAGTGCCCTTTTTAGCTAATCCTTGCAATTCAGAATAAGAAAATGGACCATGCTCATGCCCAGTGCCATCAAGGTAGTACCAGTCACCCCGATTAACTGACAGCTCATCAACAGTGCATACACGGTCCTTTGGAATGTTTGGAACAGACTTGGACTTGTGCGAACTTTGTGAATCATGGTCATGGTGCTTCCTGGAATGCGACGAACCTTCATGGACAGAACTTCTCTCAGCCCCAATTGATTGGGGCGTGAAGATCTCGAAAGTGGTCGATCAGTTCCTCTGGGTTTTGTGCGGGGTTCAACAGATGATTGGTCTTTAACAACACGAGAATTTATCCTAACCACTGGAAGCATCATGCCCTTCACTCCCTAGGAGGCTGTCTGGTCTGACCTGGCCTCCCAGGCACAACAACACCGCATTTAGTGGTGTCATTAACACTGTCAGTATCTTCTTCTGTCGATGAGAATGCCCACAATGGCAGGTCATGCTTTTTAGCACGTATAGGGTAGTACAACTCATCCTTGCAGGGCCGGCGTGGATCCTCATAGCTACTTTTTGGCATTTGACACAGAGGATACCCTTCATTGAGAACAAGTTTTTTTCCTGAATGGAGTATCTTGGCTCAATTCATCATTTCTCCTCCAGTCACCACCTTTGCAAGACCATCTCCCAGAAAACCATTCGCTAGACTCAACATAATGATGAAAGTTGTTCTTCTCCACAGACACAAGGCCATAAGCATCTGCTGCTCTATTTTCTAAGAATTCTGTGCCTCCATTGATTCCATTGTCTCCTTCAGTATGCACATGGAACCTAGCAAAATCTGACATAATAATAATATATAAATCACAAAGGACAACAGAATAAAGGCAAGCAAAGAATTTATATGGTGACATCACGAAAGAACTACAAGAGAAAAAAACTTCTGTAGTGTTTGATGAAACAATTTTCAATATGTTTTCTGAAGAAATATTAGGCTCAAAAGCAGATGATAAAATACGAAAAGCAGAACACAGAGTCAGCATCTTAAAGTTGAATACCATCTAAAATGAAGAAAAATATAGCCATTGGCAAAATTTGGATAAGGAACAGTGAAAATCCTAAGGCCAAATAAAATTTGAACTGATACAGTACCTTCAGGGCGACTCCATCTTTGCCAATCAGCAGGCTGAAAATCTGCACCTAAAAAGCTCTGCAATTTCCAAATGACAATGCTACAACGTTAGTCTAGCCATGAAGTTACTACCATAGATTTGTGTTAGTTCAGGCCTTCATGGTGCTGGGAAAAGTAAAATGCAGGATGAAGACAGTGCAAGTTCACAAAAGTGCAGTTCAATTTACTCAAAACAAATCAACAACAACAACGAAGTCCCAAGCAAGTTGGGTAGGCTAAAAACAAATCAAAGAACAAAAAAAAGGGCAGATATTTGACATTAAACCCCCCACCCCCCAAAAAAATTGTCCAATTAAACTTACAACAGGTTAATATCCTGATTTTATAAGGAAGATTAGAAATCTACTTCCAAACATGGTAAGAATATATCTGATACCGCAGAAATCCCAATTTCCCAATACAGAGCTTTACAAGGATATATATGTTAAAAAGTGTAACTTTTTATGGTCGTCAGATCAAAAAAATATTCCCGGGGGTGCAGATGCAAAACAGTTGAAGCAACTAAAATTCCTAGAAAAACAAGGACAGGGCCATAAGACTTTTGCAACAGAAAACTGAAAGCTTATGGGCCCAAACGGCCCAAACCCAAGCAAATAGACATCATAACACCTCATCGGCTCTCTCAGGTGCAAACTGCAATCATGATGGGATGCGTGTTTATTGCCTCCACAACCACACTCCAGAAGAAACCATAACCAAAGGGCTTCGCAGCCAACTCCAAAACGATATATATATAGAAAAAGAAACTCCACAAGGATATGACCAAAAAAAGAGAACCCAAGTCCAGCCCAGCCCACAGCAAAAACACTTCAAATATAGCGAAGAGAACTTCTGTTTTACCTCCAATGAGCTCGAGCTCCTGGCCATGCACCAAAATTGATCCATCCATCAGTGCTTCAACCCTATCATCAATGTAGAATTCTTCACTATCTTCTGCAGAAGCTTCCTCCTTTTTGTTTATCCTCAACACCTGATACTAGGTTAGAAGCCTCCTCCAGAGCTTCATCGAGCAAATTTCCTGGGGCTTCCGGTGGATTGACCATCTGTGTTGAAGTCTCCGAATATAAAGAGGGGAAATCAGATGGCACCAGTGGTGAAGCTGCATTCTCTACAGTCACCCATCGGTTGCTATCAGCATGTTTAATCAGATGGTCAGAAAGAAGATATCCATCTTCCACGAGCTTCTTCAACTCAGCAAGCTTGGAAGGTCCTTGCTCGATACCGGTGATCTAGGTAAAACCACCTCCCTATATCACAAATTGGTTCGGTGGGTTCAGGTGCTGCACTAATGTGAGGTGGGGTGTCACAGATATCCATGTCTTCTATCATATCTTCGGCTACAACAACAGTTGGCTCAGGCTCAGGTTCTGGTGATGGAGGCAGGGGAGGAGGCACAGCAGGTGGCAGAGGTGGAGGTGGCGGAGGCGGAGGGGGTGGCGGTGGGTAGTGGAGGTGGCGGTGGCAATTCAGTGTCCTGACTGCTTTCAGTGGGTTTTTCTTTGGAGATTTTCTCATCATTCTTCCCATTGATACCACTCTTGGTCTTTGAAGATTGCTTAGCTGATTTGCTTTTGTGCTGCGACTTTTCAGAGCTGCTGCCACTTCTGCTCTTCTTGCTTGCTTCACGAGTGTCAGTAGGCTGAGAACGTTCAGAAGGCGTCTGTCATGACGAAATGGGCTGCGGTCTCTGACATCCTCATGCTGGACCCTCCCACGAGGGGGATTATCAACACGACTTGGTGTGTTATCCCTGAAGTGGGGCTGACGAGCTCTATGTCGAGGTGAAATATATGGACTGCGGTCTCTGCCATCATAGTGGCGAGCACGCTCTCGATGTGGGGAACGCTCCAAGCGGGTCGGGCTCCTGTCATACCTGTCATGACGAAAGCGATCATGAGGAAAAAACGGCCCAAGATGCCTGGGCTCCTCTCTTGCCTATCACGCCGATCCCGTGTTGGTGGTGACACCTCACGGTTCCTCCCAGAAAAATGTCTGGCAGCAGGTAAACTCTTCCCTTCTCCCTTCCTGCGGCTTTTTGATCCTGACTGGTCAGAGGCGTCAGTGTGGTGCTTGTGGTTGATGCTCTGAGGCTGTATTGGCGGTTCTTCCTTGCACTGCCACTGACGCTGCTCTCTGGCTTAATTTCACCAGGCTCTTCGTCAGAGTCCCGCAAGGAGCCTTTCTGGCAGACGAACTTGGCCTCCTGCCATTTTCATCGGCCTGTTGGGACTTGGCATCCCGTCTTTTTTTTCTGGCGGTGCAATCTCCCTGGCTCCACGTCATCCTTGACAGGCTTCCTGGTGCTCTTCCCGGAAGACTTTTCCTTCCTCTGCCTCTCCGGCGGCAGCTCCACCTTCTCACCCTCCCCTGTTTCTCCTTGCCTTCTTCAGTGGCACTGCTTGCTTCATACCCACAATCTCCCCAGGCTCCACCTCCACAGCAGCTGTGGAGGCTGCCAGCACCTTCCTCCACTTCTTAGGTGGCATGCTCCTCTCAGGCAACCCATGGGTATGGTCCTCCCCATTGAGAAGCTCCCCTTCCTCCAGGTCAGCAGCTGTCGCCGACTGCTGGTTCCTCCGGTGCTGCTGGTGCTGCTGGTGGTGGCCATGAGGCCTCTCCCCTTGTCCGGCATCGCTTCTCCCGTTCCTCCTCGCCTCACGAGGGCGCCGGCACGGAAGCCCTCGACTGCGCGGACGGCGCACGCGACTCCCCATCTCCCATGGAAAACCTAGGAGGCAGTCGGGACCCGCCGGCGTCCGCCACGCTGTGCCCCACGGTGACGTTGCGCTTCAGAACCCTAGCTCCCGGGGCTCTCCACGCTCATCTCCGTCGCCGGCACCGCAAAACCCTAATCACAGAGGCAGCAGTGTTTTTCAGCCGAGGTCGGAATCAGGCAGCAGTAGCAATGGGAAGGGGCGCGAATTGGCGCGGGGAACCGGCCGGATCGAAGCGGCCGCGGATCAGGGCGCGTACCTGCGGGGTGAATTGACGAACGGCGCCCTCAGATCGGGAGATCCAACGCGGCGAGGGCACGTCACCGGCGGCGAGCTCCCGCCCCACCTGCGCGCGCGCGCGCGGCCCCCGGAAGCTTCCGGGATTGGGGGCGGCTCCTCCACACCTCGCGCGCGCTCTCGCGTCGTGGCGCGGGCGCGGGCGCTATCGCCTGGGTTTGTGTGTGTGTGTGTGTTGGCTTTTGGGGACTCGTTTGTTCGTAAAGCCTCCTCCGCGGCCGCGGGCGGCCTCTCTCGCCCCTTATGAGGAGAAGAGGAGGGGGAAGGAACGAAGACGGGACGCAGTCTATCCCTCTCCCGGAAGGAGGGGAGGTGTCCATTTTATCGAGGCCCTTTACCGGCCTAACGGTTTTCCAGATTGCACCATTAATTCGCGCCGTATTTGCAGGATAGCCCCCTCTGGTCTGGGAATCTTTTTGCTAATTTGACAGCTTTTTAAACTAATTACAAGATTAACACGGGTTGATTTCTTTTTCCGAACTAGCACATTTGGTGGCGCCTTTTAAAAGCGCCAAAGGCGCCTCAATTCCACACCGAAGGCGCCATGCATGGCGGCGCCAAAGGCCGCCGTGGCGCCTCAAGGCCGCCGACGTGGGGCGGCGCCTTGAGGCTTTGCATGTGGCGCCTCAAGGGTCTTGGCGCCTAAGGAAAAAAAAGGCGTCAAGGGTCGCCATGACCCCGAGCCGCTCTCCCTTCCCCCCCCCTCCTCATTCTCTCTCTCTGCCACCCGTCACCTAGGGTTTGGAACCGCCGCCGCCGGTGCCTCCGGCCCCTGCCGCCGCCCTCGCCGTCGGTGCCGCCCGCCCGCGCCGCCCGGTGTCGCCGCCCCGACCCCGCCGCCCGAGGGTAGCCGCCGCCCCGAGCTCCCGCCCCAGAGTAGGCCGCCGCCGCTGAATGCCGCTGACGCCGGCCGCCCCGTCCCTTGACGCCGGGCGGCTTCCAATTGAGGGCCATTTGCCGGCGGCACCCTACGCCCGATAGTGCTACTCCGGGGGCCCCCTTCCGAAGCACGACAAGGTAATTTCTTTCTTTTTTTTTGTTAGTGCTATCTACCGCTTAGATTGTTAGTGCAAATCACATATGGTTAGTTTAGTTATTTGAATTAGATTAGTTAGGTTAGCATTAGTTTTGGTTATTGATTTGTTAGTTATTTGGGTAGGTAGTTATTTAGGTTTGGATACTTATTTTGGAGAGTTAGTTACTTATTTAGGTTTGGATATTTGGTTAGTTACTTATTTAGGTTTCGATACTTATTTTGGAAAGTTAGTTACGACATTTACGTTGTATAGTTAGCATGGTGGACAAGGTCACGAAATTGAACTCCTAATATACTCAAAATATTCTTTCGTGTAGATGGATTGTTTTGTCCGTGTCTTTTATGGAGGAAGTGTCACGAAAGAGGATTGTATGTTTGATGGCATGGAGGAGGATTTGGAGATGTTTGACGAACCTCCTAGCTACGATGCTCTTTTGCTACGATTGAGACAAAAGTTTGGTGTGGAGGTCGCGCTTAGTGGGAGGTTCGATGCAGGGTCCACTAGGCCGCGCTATGTCATGATGCCCTTGCTTGACTTGGCTCACTTGGACCCGCTACAACCGGGTCCTACAAGGTTGCAATTGTAAAATGCCCGAGGTGGTGGTGGAGAGATGTATAGGCGATGATCGGGATGACGATGGCGGCCCTTACTCGATTGTCATGGAGGCGGTCCCGAGGCAATGGAGGAAGATACACAATTGGGCCGGTCATTTCACGCAGGGATCATCCGGAGATGGCGGCGTATGACTCGGGGATTAGATCACCGGGTTTGGCGGGCGATACCTACGATGTGGATGATTTCGGCGGGAGGAGGAGGAGGTACGGAGGAGGAGAGGATCGATGAATTGGTAGGCGGTGAGTCCGAGTCCGAGGATGATTATGAGGAGGGAGAGGATGTCCCCTCCTGTTCACTCTGTGCCAACAGGGATTACCGATCGAAGAACTTCATGCAATGCCGGTGCAAGGAAGACTAACTAGAGAAGAGGATGCGGATGTTCCCCCTTCCGGTTCCTTTGTTCGTTTCAAATGGGCACAACCCTATGTTCCACGGATCCGTACCGAGACGAGTTGATGCGGTTGCGGTCGATGGGCGTACCTTTTAGAGGTGTTCCCAACTACGGGGGCGTTAGCATGACCGATATGGCGGCAGCAACAGACACCGGCCTAGAGTTGTGCAGCAGTCCGTGCACAATCATGAGAATGTTATCCTTTCCAAGGGATGCTTTTCAAGACATTACCCGAGCTAAAGTTGTTTATGCAAAACTATGCCGTCCACCACCACAGGCCATATAAGGTCACTCATTCTGACAAGGAGGTGATGTACTATGTGGAATGCAAAAACCACATCGAAAACGGTTGTATGTGGAGGGTAAATGCTCGGAAGAAGGTAGATGGCAAGTGGAAGATAACTCGAGTGGTGCAACCCCACACATGTGCTGATAACAAGTCAAATGAGAAGCATCCTCAACTCACGGCACAGTACCTTGCCCGTCGCATATTGGGTCTTGTTGATGACAACAACGATGTTTCAATATCGTCCTTGACCCAATCAATAGTCGGATTTACACAGTATACGCCTCTTTATGGGAAGGTTTGGCGTGCTAAGCGGTTGCATTGCGATTCGATGGGGCAGCTGGCAAGAAGCGTACAACAGGGTTCCTAGAATATTATGTGCAATGAGGCACTACAACCCTGGGCTGAAATGGTTCGTAGACACTGGCGGTATCACTTACCGATCAGAATCAGGGAAAGTGAGACATGTGTTGAAACGTGTGTTCTGGTCCTTTGCACAGACGGAACATGCATTTCAATATTGTCGGCCCGTCGTTCTAGTTGATGGCACCTTCCTAACAGGGAAGTACAAGGGTGTGTTGATGATGGCAGCTGGTGTTGACCCCGAGAAGCAAATAGTACCGCTGGCCTTTGCATTGGCAGAGGTAGAGTGCAATGAGTCATGGTCGTGGTTCATGTGGCATCTAAGGGTTCATGTGATTGGGGCAACCCGCAAGGTATGTATGATATCTGACCGTCACGCGGGTCTCCTTAATGCCGCCGATGAAGAAATAGAGGGTCACCCGCCTTTGGTCCATCGATGGTGCATGCGTCATTTCGCCGCTAATTATTGGCGGCGTCAGAGGAAGAAGGAGGTTTGTGCTAAGGTTAAGGAGCTGTGTTGTGTCCTTACCCAAACCCAGTTCAAGGATACGAAGGCTGAGCTTGATAAAATGATGAACCCACGGGGGAGTGCATGGTTGCAGCGTCAGATGGACAAGAAGGAGAAGTGGGCGTTAGCATATGATGAGGGTGGATGGCGTTGGGGCATAATGACTACGAACTCGTCCGAATCTTTCAACCGTGTGTTCAAAGGTGTTAGAGCCTTGCCGGTGTCTGGAATAGTTGAGTACTCGTTTCTGAAGTGCAATGAGTATTTTGTAAAGCGTTGGGGCAAGGCCCAGGCAAGGCTTGCCAGCAAGGATGGTCCGTTTGGAAAGGCTGCTAAGGAATTCATAACAGAGCAAGAGGCTTGGTCGAAGATGCAGATAGGCGAACCGTACGGGCCAAATAGGACGGTTTATAGTGTGCGAGGCCGGGGTGGTACAACCTTGGGTGGCGAACGCTATGGAGGCATCAATTACAGGGTCGATCTAGAGAAAGTGGAGTGTACCTGTAATGTGCCTCAAATCATGCATGCCCCTTGCAGTCACATGATAACTGCGTGCAAGGTCATCAGACATGACTACAAAGATCTCCCTTATATGTCACCATTGTACCGCCCGAGTACACGCTTAAGGTTTGGGAAAAGCCCTTTGAGCCCTACCTTGACGAAACACGCGGGTGGCCTTACCATGGTTTGGACTACCTTCCCGATCACCATCTGGAGAAGAGGGGGAAGGGCAGGCGCAAGACTAAGCGGCTTAGAGGTGATATGGATGCCATCAAAGGTTACGGGAAAGACAGATTTGCAGGGGGGGACTTCGACGAGACACGTGGCACAAATAACTGTTCTGTTTGCGGTGAGGCTGGCCACAAGGCTTCGAGACATAGAAGGGAAGGGCAATAAGGGTATACAAATTATTTTTTGTTACATTGTTGTTACATTGTTTCTACATTGTATACAAATAACTAGCACCTCAAATTGTTACATTCTTTATAGTTTTCATTTTTTTATATCCATGTATGCTCTAACCTTTGTTTTCAACTTGTGCACAGGATGGCTCCTCACGAGAACTACCCCCTTCTTGACACGGAGTACGACGGTCAGCACCGGGCGCACTTGCTGGCCGACGGTGAGCTTCAAGAGTTCCTGACACCGCTTCGACCACGTGTGCACAGTCCACTCCACTGGGACGAGCGGTACGCGCAGTACATACGTCGCGCTGGCTTCCTTGAGCTAGCGCGGGTAGTCGTTGCTGGGCTACCGGACCTTGATCCACCTCTCCTAACAGCTCTCGTCGACAGGTTATAGTTGTTACAGCTTGTTACAGCTAGTTTTTCCCCATATTTCTGTCAAATAGTCTCTAATTTCCATTTTTGTGAAATACAAACTTACAGGTGGAGGCCGGAGACACACACCTTCCACTTTCCTTGCGGTGAGATGACAATCACTTTGCAGGATGTCAAGTTCATCTTTGGTTTGAAGGTAGACGGCCTTGCAAAGGACCGGTCTTCGATGGGGACAATCGGAAGGACGCCATCGAGCGCGTTACGTGGACGGCGGCCACTGGACTCACAGAAGTAAGTATAACAAATTCGAGTTCTTTTAATACTACAGTCGGATATTTCTAACTGGATATTTCTAACTGTAACCCAATTTCAGGAAAACATCTGGTGTGCATTCAGCCTGGCTCTCAGAACACTTTGGGGAGCTAAATCAAAACGCACTGCATGCGTAAGTGGAGAGGTACGCCAAGGTTTGGTCGTGGCGGTTCATTGGCGGATTCCTTTTCCCAGATGGTCAAGGAAGCATGATCACCGGATGTTTCTGGGCATTCTCGGCAAGCCATGGGAGGAAATAGCGGCGTGTCTGGTACCGGGTAGCGCGGTGCTAGCATGGATGTATCGGCAGATGTGTGTTGCCTGCCGTCGTTCGTCGACAACGCCAACCTAGGTGGTTGTTGTTACCTGCTCCGCATTTGGTCTTTGGGAGCGGTTTCAGGTTGGGAGGCCCAATAATCCTCCCGCCTTGTGTAAGTATGATTTACTCTTAAGCGTGCAAGATACCATTATCATATGACCTTGTCCTTTGTCCGCTTACACCTTCTTGAAAAAACTGCAGGCATGGCCTCACACGGATGTACTCCCAACCACTCTGTACCTGTGGACCAATGCAGCCCGTGAACAAGGTGAGGAAGAATTAGAGCAAGTCAGAGGAAAACCGGTGAGGAGGTACAAGCAGTACACAGATAACTTTGACTGCATTACGCAATATCAGGTTCGAACCCTACCCTACAAATTGTTCTTCGTTTTGCCTTATTTACACCAAAGCAATGCTTGACCTTCCTTAGACATTTCTCAGGTGTGCTGGACTCCTTGGGTGAAGTGCTATGACCTGCAAGACTTCCTCAGTCCTCGCTGTTTCCAGGAGGATGATGAGTGGCGTACCGACGTCGGTCTTATCTTCTTCCACGTGGTCGAGATGCACTTACCGATCCGGGTGTGCCGGCAGTTTGGAAGGTGGCAGCCATACCCAAAGCCACAAGATTACTCGACAAACCCAAAATTGCACAAGTAAGTCCATTCATTTCTCCACAATTGAGCAATACCCAAAGCCACAGTTCTAACTTCGATTGGAAACATGAATTTCTTTTGTAGGTACGATCGGAAGAAGAGATACAAAGAAAAGAACTGGGCAAAGGACACACCCGAGTCCATTCGGTTGTGGGAGCACGCAAAAGGTCAGCGGCGACTATGGGCCAAAGACACCCACCAAAGATGACTTTGATGAATACCTAGAGTGGCTACAGAGGAATACAAGAACACATTTGAAGACAGCCTTCCACTTTCAACAACCCCAAGCAGAAATCAATGTCGTTGAAGATGAGTATGACCTCATGGTTAGGGATGGGACACAGCTTGAGACGGCCCCTCTGCAGTATCATGTGGTAATTTAGTTTAGCAAATACTTGTCTAGCCTAGAACTATCCACCATTTAAAACATTATTAGTCATGACTTGTGGCTGTTTGTTTGCAGGCAACAAGACTAACATCCATCTCAGACGAAGGCTTCAAAGCGCTAGAAGAGACTGAAGGAGAGCCTGACGGCGTTTTGAAACAATATGTAAAGGTACACATTCTCGCTTCTTATACAGATAACCACATAGCGTTGCAACTAATGTCATAACTCTTTGTCCTTAATGTGCAGAAAGTGGCGCATGAATGCAGGAAGCTTGCTCAGAAGCTAAATTGCATGCGCTCTACGGTTGTGCCACCACCGGCAGCTTCGCCTACGCAAAGTCCGTACCCTTCGAGTTCTCTGCCCACAGCCACGACCCCACAGGCCTACATGGAAGGGTCATCATCGGCTGTTCGTACTCCCGTCCACCAGACCCCAGGCGGCCTTCTTCATACTCCCCCTGTCCACCGGACCCCTGCTACCGAGGAACAACAGGAGGAGGAGGAGGAGGAGGAGGAGGAGGCGGGGGGGGAGGAGGAGGAGGAGGAGGAGGAATACGAGTACGACAGGGACATGCCTGTCTATGACGAGGTTTTCGTCACCCAGGGTGCACCCGTAGGTACCCAAACAGAAGATCAGGTAATACATAGAACCAATCCTCTAACTTGTATGTTTTATGCCTTCCTAAACTAATTCACTGCAAACCATGCTTCAGGGTACAGGAGAAGCCCAACACTATCGCCGAGGCCAACGCGAGCGTGACCACACAGACATTGGGTACACTCCAAACATACTCCCTACGGAACCAAAAAGAAAGAGGGTTCGAAAATACCCATACACTCCTACGGAACCAAGGAGGAAGTGAAACAAGGCTACATGGATGCTACATACCTGGCTGCTATGGCATGGAGGCTTTTGTAATATATATGCACTTATGTTATGGCATGGAGAGACATATGTAATATATATGCACTTTTATGCACTTATGTTATGGCATGGAGAGATCAGACTTGTGCTTATGTTATGACATGACTGCATCAGAATATAAATGCCAATTCTTAGTTGTGCCTCGTATACAATTTGTCTCAATTAACGCTTTCCAATGACTACATTTTTAATAAATGTAAACAAACAAAAATGCTTAGGTAAAGCATGTTAGGTTGCCTATTGGTGCCAATCATATTAGTATTTACAAGGTTGATAATTGTAATCGCAAATAATAGAATCAAATTTTTCCGATGTTGCAACATTGGTAGATGCATGAAAGTTTGTCATTTATTTTCTTTTTTTTTGGGCGCCAGGCTTTGTAGCGCCTTTGCCAATGGCGCCTGGGTTGAGGCGCCACAGAAAAAGGCGCCCCAAGCCGTGGCGCCTTTGCCCGTGGGCGCCACAGCTTCAGCGCCCGCTGGCAAAGGCGCTACAAAGCCTGGCGCCGCAAAAAAAAGAAAATAAATCCAATGCCTTGCAAGATGGAGTCATGGAAGTCCGGTGCATAGATATGGCCTACCTGGGAGCTCAGCTTTGAACCAGAAACTGGTACATGGCGGAGGACAATAATAAAATCATTGGAATCAACTTAGGCGTGAAATTTTCATGTCATGCTTTCCGAGGAGAAACATAAAAATCGTTAGCCTTTTTCCAACAAAAAAACAATTAGTTCTTTCCACAAAAAATTCATAGCACAAGGTTCGTACTACATGATTCGACAAAATAAGCATAAGGTTACAATAGTTCACGACATAAGGTTACAAGATTCAACATGGATCGATTCTTCACTACATATTGCCATGCAAGTATCAATTCACCGATCAACATCTGAAGCATAGCCTGGAAGCAAGTCTTCGTCTGAATCACTCTCCTCCACAGGAACAGGAACCTCACTGCTTCGACTAGTCCCCACTGCTCCACCTTGGGCTGCCTTCTTCGCCTCAATCTCATCGGCAAATTGAGAAGCTATGGACCACCACTCTTCATCTTCTTGCATTTGAGTCTTCTTCGCCTCCTCATCTTGCATTTGCGTCGCCTTCGCCTCATAAATCTCATCAGCTACTTGCATCGCTTGGGACCAGAAGTCATGATCATTTTCCTGCACATCAACGACGGGGACGGTCGTGCCGCACTGAACCACGACGGGGACAGTGTCGTCCCGGATAATGTGCTCCTGCACTTCTGGCACAACGGCGAGGGCATGCAATATCCGACTTGTTGCCGTCCTCACAGGAACTGTGTCCTCCTGCACGTGAGCCACCACGGGGACTATGTCCTCCTGCACATTGCCCACCACGGGGATGACATCCTCCTGCACATTAGGCACCACGGGGACTTGGTCTCCCTTATTCCTCCTCCGCTCTTCGCGTCGCTCCTTTAGCTTCTTCTTGTAAATATTAATCCCTTTCTCATATTGTTCAAATTGTTGGCGCGCATAACTCCCAACCGCCGGCATGGTCACGCCGCCCCGCCTACGGATGAGTAGGTACTCTTTGACAAGCCGATCACCATCTTCCATCTCGCTCTTGGCCTTGCATGTCTCGAGGAACTCCCTCTTGCCATAAAAAGACTCCCACAAACATTTTCTAGTGTTCTGTTAAACGAAAACAACCATATGAGTTAGGGAACATAAGGCGTGATATTGCCTACAATGCATGAAGCAACCAACCTCATCATAATCCACCATATGGCCACAAAAATACCCTATTCCCAACTCTGCGCAAGAGTCAGCCCGTAGTTGGTACGGAACACCACATGGGCACTTGACAACCTCTTCCTCGTGTTCTTTCAACCCAAACCTCGGCGAGGGCGATGAGCTCGTTCAATCTTGAAAAGTCACCGTCATTATCCATGTTTTGGGCCTCCTTGTTGTTCAACTCGGCCTCCGCTTCGGCGACGCGTTTGTCGATTTCTTCAAATGGCCTTCTTTTGTGCTTCCTCCACCACACTCGATTGTGCGCCGCTCAGTACTCGTCCACAAATCGAAACCACACGGTCCTCTAATCTCGTGAACGAAAACATTCAAATATCATTCCACATAATTTAAAACATGGGAGAGCATATCATTAGGATTGTACTATTTGAACACTTACTCAAACGTAGACCATCCTCAAGGTCTTTGATGGCCTTGTACTCTTGTTCCACCTCCTTCCTTTTCCAAAGACAATGCATCTTCCTCTTGCCTCTTTTTTCACCCATCTTTCATGGTCCAAATTCTTTCGGCTTTTCACACCCATCTCGCAGTAACCCTATTTTGCTCACGTCAAGGCTCGACAATGTACGAGTCAACAAGCCGACTACCCCAAACGCATCTTCTCGTCCATGGCTTTATGAGTCAAGATCTGCCGCTTCACCTTTTCCTTTCCCCTCGTAACTCTCCCACTTGCATTTCCCTGCTCGTTAAAGATAAGAAATCAACAAGTGTTAGCGAAAATATTGTCCGATGTCATTGTCGATGCGGGTAAGGTAAAGCGACCAACCTCAACATAGTCGTCCATATGCCCGCACCCAAAGCCTATGCCAAGCTCCGAAGGAACAAGACCGTAGTTCGCTTTAACACCACATTTGCATAACACAGGTTCGTCCTCCGTAGGCTTTATTACCCTCTTCCTCTTCTTGTCTGTTTCTGGATCAGGCCAAAGAGACTTGGGACCCCATACGTGCTCTCTGAAATCACACTTCGCAATCCAGGGATTCCAGTCGCTCTTGTTCCCACACGAAAATTCATCCCATTTGTCTACCACAGAATAATCTCCGCAATGGCATCGTGGCGGCGATTCTAGTCGTCGATTTGTCCAGTACTCCTTGTCGAAATCACTCATTGGTGGAGGGTTAGGGGGAGGTGGAACCCATCGCTTGAAGCGCTCATGTGCAATTCGGTACCTAATCTCATTTTTGAACATGAGGTACCTTGGGTCAAACTTATCAGGCCCGTCAATCCACTGGAAAAAGAAGCACCTTTCAATGTTCTCCTACAAAACATAATTTCATCAAACATGGTACTTAGCCGATAGTAACAAAAGAAAACCGACAATATCCTGACAAATACTTACAGCATATGAGCCGCACTCGTAGAAGCAACGTGCAGCTGTCTCCGGATGCCTGGACTGCGAAACAACGGCCTGAAAACCACAATCACAGGTAGGGACTGGGAGTTCCGGAGGGACGTCGGCATCCTTGCAAGATCTATCGGGGTACAATTCGGGAGGACGACCTTTTCGGCTCCACTTCAATTTCCGATAGTCATACTCCATGCTAGTAACAAAAATTGGTGACAATTTAGCAAAGTAACCATACACCCCAAACAATAAATAAATTAATTAATCATATGGTGCACCACTAAAAATCACTAACCCTAACTTGTAAATCCAAATGGAACTAAACAACTATGAAACTAAACCTTGAATCCACAAGGAACTAATCTAATTCTCCTAAATATAAATCCCCATAGCTCAACCAAAAACATTATTCAACCAAACCCTAACCACCAACCCACCATCCTCAATCCACCGTGAAAATGAAGGAAGAGAGGAGCAATACCTTCACCGGAGCAAAGGATGGAGGAGGATTCCAAGGGGAGGCCGCCGGGAGGCCAAATCGGGCGCCGGCGTCGCCCTCCCTTCGCCTTCTTGCGCTGGGCGGCCGGGGCAGAGAGGGAGGGAGGTTGGGAGGGAGGAAGCCGGCCGCGGCCTGCTATTTCGGCTTGAGGCGCCTTTGGCAACGGCGCCTCAAGGCAATTCAGCGCCGTTGCATGTGGCGCCTCAAGGCCCGCCCACGCCGGGCCGACCTTGAGGCGCCCGACGGCCTTGAGGCGCCGCCATGCATGGCGCCTCGGTGTGGAATTGAGGCGCCTTTGCCAAAGGCGCCACCAAATGTGCTAGTTCTGGAAAAAGAAATCAACCCGTGTTAATCTTGTAATTAGTTTAAAAAAATCGTCAAATTAGCAAAAGTGCCCCCGTCTGGTCCGTATTTGCGGATAGCCCCTCCGGTCTGGTGTGTGTTGATCGCTTGTTCGTGTTGCCACATCAAATCAGATTTCCAATAGGTCTTCTACATGTGAGATTGAGGAACCTTTCTCAAGGCTCTGGATGAAGTTTGGAGTGAGATCAAAATAAATTTCCAGTAGATTTTCTACATGTAGGATCGAGGAACCTTTCTCAAGGCTCTAGATGAAGTTTGGAGCGAACGAAAGGACCCATGGTGCATTTTACTCGGCGTGAATTACGGTGTTTGTAAAATGGTCATTGTATTTTTGGAAACTACCTAAGTTAATATGGTATCATCGATAACATTAACCACCAACAACTAGCCTAATATGCTAGCAGTAGATTTGGTAGTATGTTGTACAAGGGTGATGAGATTTGAAGGTAGAAAGTTATTTTGACGTTATTCTATCTAAAAACAATCAATGTGGTGGTTAATTTTCCATGATTTTATTTGGTTGTTTCTAGGCTCTAGGCTTAACATATGACAATAATGCATTGATACCAAATAATCCGAGAGCCAAGGGATTTGTTTGGATACGCGTCCTTGGATCGTGTTGTACAGTAGTGGTGCCGCGGTATGAGAAATCAGACTCCCTGTTTCATTCTCAAGTAGTCTTACATTGTGCTAAATCAAAGGACCGTGTTGACGTTTGTTCATCATGTTGCTAAATCAAATCAAATTTCCAATATGTTTTCCACACGTCGATTGAGGACCTTTCTCGAGGCTCAAGTTATGGATGAACTTTGGAGCGAATGAGAGGACCGATGATGCATTTTACTCGGCGTGAGTTACACTGTTTGTAAAATGGTCATTGTATTTTTGGTAAGTACCTAAGTTAATATATGGCATCATCGATCAAATTAACCACCTAACGACTAGCCTAATATGCTAGCAGTAGATTTGGTAGTATGTTGTATAAGGGTGATGAGATTTGAAGGTAGAAAGTTATTTTGACGTTATTCTATCTAAAACAATCAATGTGGTGGTTAATTTCCGTGATTTGATTTGGTCGTTTCTAGGCTCCAGGCTTAAGTTATGACAATATTGGAAATTGCAAAATGCATTAAATAATAATTCGAGAGCCAACAGATCTGTTTGGATATGTATCCTTGGGTTGTGTTGTATAGTAGTGGAGCCGTGGTATGAGAAATCGGACTCCCTGTTTTCATTCTCAAGGCAGGTGAGTCTTACACGTGAAAAAAATCATCGATGTCGTTAACACCCTGTTTGGATGTTTGGCATTCAACATGGAAATGTATCTTCAATACCATGTGTCCGGATGGCTCATAATTAGATCTTGCAATTTGACTCCCAACTAGCCTAAGTTAATGGTGTCATCAATATATTTAACCACCACCAAGTAACATAATTTGGTATCTGTGGATTTGGTGGTATGTTGTACAAGGGTAATGGGATTTGGAGGTAGAAAGCTATTTCAAAGACTATCTATCTTCAATAATCAATTAGGTGGTTATTTTTTCGTGATTTGATTTGGCAGTTATTGGGCTCTAGGCTTAAGATACGACAACATGAGAAATTCTAAGACATATTGATGATACTAAATAATCTGAGAGCCAAGATACACGTTCTTTTTGACCCTATGGTACGGTAGCGTGACCATAGTATGAAAACTGGAATCCATGTTCATTATAAGATTGGTGAGTCATGCATGGTGTTGCCACAAGTAGGCTTGTTTTAGCACTTTGTGTTGGCATGCTTTATGCTAGGTGCGCTTAGAGCTTATACTTTGGGCCAAAGGCCAAATTTCATTGCAAATGTTTAGCCCATGATGAACCCTCGAGAACATAAGTTCTTTTTGTGTCGCAAAGAAACATCTTGTGTGTTAAAGTGATGAAGATATGGTGAACTTATGATCTACAAAGTTTGAATGACAAATATGAAAAACCAAGAATTGTTAATAATTTAGGCTTCGTGTTATATCCAATACAATCACGGGCTTGCTTCATGTGTTTGCCAAAGAGAGGTGCACACTTGGTTGTAAGAAGTTGACTTGAGGATCAAAAAATACAAGGCTTGGATTAATATGTGGGTGTTTGTAGTGATCTTTGTGTAAGTCTAGGTAACCTTGTTTGGTCATGTTTAACACTTGTTGTCATTCTTTCTCTATATATTCTTGGCTCTATTCAGTGGTGAACCTTTTCTAGCCTAAAATTTGATCAAAATGCTTTGTTAGTCTTGGTTAAATTTGTATCATGTGTCATTTTTGAGAATTTGCTTGCATATGGATTTATTGTTGTACTCACATGACAATGTCACTTTGAGTATCTTCTCATTCTTGATGATCTACTCCTAAATCTCTCTCATCTACATCTTAGTGCATTTCATAGCATATTTTGAGGGGGGTTGCGGTTTTGTTTAGCTTGATATATCCATGTGCCAACAAGGGGTGGATGGTTACATAGAGAGTTGGCATATGTAGAGAGTGTGCATTCATGTGGGGCAATGTACTTGTTCAGGAGGGTTGCATTTGAGAGTAATTCGGGGTTTTGAGGATGCTTTTGCTAGTTGTGTTGAGCATTTGCCTCTTCTAGAAGGACTAGCACTATTTCTAAAGGGTTTTGAGATGCTTTGCTCTTCTACTAGTGGTGTTGATCTCTTTTTGCCTCTTCTTGAGAACTAGTTGTCGCGCTTGGTTGTGTTGAGTCAAGCCTTCGCCCATGTCTTTGATGGGAACCAAGTTTTGCATCTTCTTGATTGTGTCAAGTCGTTGCCCATGTCTGTAAGGACTAAGGACTGAGTTTACTCATTTCAAATGGCCTTGATCTTTGCTTTTCACTGTATTTTGGTCATTTGGATGGGTTCACAGTTTTTCTTTTGCTTTTGATTCATCTCTTTGTGTTGGTGTTGACTATGCACTCATCAAGGGGTATATTGCGAACATATGATAGATATGTGCCAAGTGTAAGTGTGATGAATGATTGCCAAGAGGTGATTGAGCTTCACTTTTAAAGTGTTGATCAAGACTAACCATGGTGTGGGTAGTGTATGTGCAACATGTCCCTTGTGTTGTGATGTGCATGTGCTCTTTTGGGGATAAGTTCATAGTATCTTAGTGGAGATTTATGCAAAATTTGATGCCATTTGGACTTCATTTTGTTGAGTTTTTGGATTTTTTTTCTCGCTGCTCTATGTTGATTAATTCAATATAAGTGAAGCCAAACATGATCACAAGGCTCAAGCAAAGATGAGTCAAAGAGGCTACAAAATAAAGCATGGATCAACCATGAAGATGATGATTCAAAGTAGGAGAAGAAAAAAGAAGAGAAGAACAAAACACATACGTAGAAGAGCAAGATCAAATAAAAACCTCACCCAAGTCATGTGTCACGGTTCTAAAAATTTCCAACAAGCTTGTGCAGAAGGCATAAGCATCAAGTGAGAGGCGCAAACCGGCAAGAAGCAGAACAAAAACGATAATCATAAAAAGAATTTTCTACTTGTGTTGAGAGAAGGGACACATTACGAAAGATTTTTCCAAAGGTAATGATAATGACTCCCTGAGTCCTGAGTCGAGTAATAATGATTATGTGCATGTTCTACCTTATCAAGAACAATGACCTATCTATATGTTTGCGTATCGAGAACAATTAGTGTCTCTATGTTATGGATTATGGTCATATCGACCTACTGTATCAATATATAAGTACTCCGTCTGCTTGTTTGGTTTAAGGATTAGCTTCATCCAACGGCTGACTTAGCGTTAACTTGATCCAACAGTTGACTCCATATGCATGCTGGATCGGGTCACCTGGTACTTCCCCGAGGGATCAGGTAGCTCATGTAGATCGGGTTGTTGGGGGCGTTAACAAATAGAGTGCACATGATACGTTCTGTAACAAATAATGATCGAGTATGTCTCGGGCTTACGAAGCAAACCGCAAATGCCGTTCTCAGATTCGATCTTAGTACAAAAAAATAGGCGCTGACCGATCATTTCGTTGGTACATTATTTATGCCAAACGGAACCGCAAAGGTTATCACATACGAGGGTGTAAAATGTAGCGTTGACAAGAAAACTGCACTACACTGAACAACACGAGCACGAACACACAAGGAGAGTACATGACCATGAGACCAACCTCCCCTTCATTGATAAGATATAAGATAACATGACATGCCAAGTTTATAGCAACAATATCAGTAATCTGTTGCGGATTTGCAGTGCTAAATCAGTTCAGACCTAAATTAAACGCCTACCCATACAGAGGTAGTCGAACGAACACTTAAGCTAAATCAACTTACAGCATCTTGCGAATCGAACGAAATCGTCCCTTACACGGTTACACCTCTTCTATCTTGGACTGCTTGGCCTGCCCCGACGTGCCGTCCTGGCTGCCGGCGCCACGCTTCCTGCTGCTCTCACGCGAGATCTCCACCATCTCCTCCATCTTGGGAGTCAGGTACGCGCTACTACTACTACCCTTGCCCGCCGCCGACGACTGCACGACGTCCTTCCCCGACGCGCGCTGCTGCGCGTGCGAGCTCATGCCGGCAAGCAGCAACGCGCGGCCCGTCTGCTGGTACTCGGCACGGTTTCCAACGCGGGCGCTGAGGTCGCGCAGCTCCACCTTGATGGCCTCGCACACGGGGTCGTTGCCGGCCGCCCCGGCGCCGACTCCTCCACGGCCTTGAGCCGGGACTCGAGGATCCGTGCCGCGCCGGCGTTCTGCCCGCCGTCCGCGGCCACACGCGCGTTCGCGATGTCCTCGGCAGCCGCGAGGCGGACGCGCTCCCGCTCCACGTCTAGGGACGGAGCGGGAAGTGTTGGCAGCTCCAGCGGCCTCTGGATCACGGCGGCTCGCGCGGCGACCTTGTGTGCTTGGCCCGTCGCGGCACATCGGTAGGTGCAGTGAGCCTTGATGAGGCGGGTCACCTCCTCCGTCGACCGGGCTACCGGCACGTACACCAGCACCAGGAACCGCCTCGCCTCGCCGTCGTAGAGCTCGCCGACGTCGATGGAGGCGGTGCAGCCGTCGGTGCTCACGTGGCTGGCGTAGGCGCCGGACTTGATCTCCTGGACATGGACGCCGCGGTGCAGGCATGTGACGGCGACGCGCGCCTCCTGCACGGCCACCGAGAGGAGCCCGCCGACGCAGCGCGCGAACGAGTCCTGGATCGCCGCATGGTTCCCGACGAAGGAGAAGGTGCCGCCCGTGGCCTCCGCGATGGCGTGCATGGCGGCGGCGTCATGGTCGGTGCCGAAGCCGAACGTGTGGATCGGCGCGGGCCGGCTACTGCTGCCTGATCCTGTGAACGAGGGCGGCACGAGGTTGACATAGCTCTTTGTGCCGTCGGGATTGACGACTATCCTGCCAGAGTTGTGCTGCCCGTCCGAGAGAAGGATCATGCCGGTGACGGCGTTCTTCTCCCGGCGGCCGGCGAGCACCTCGGCGCCGACACTGAGGCCCTGCTTGATGTTGGTGCCCCCTACGACAGCAAGCGACCCCACGGCAATCTTCGCCGAGGCTTTCCCCGTGTCCGACATGCGCGCGAGGCGGGTCAGGCGGCTGGCGTCGGTAGAGAAGGTGACGATGGAGAGGCGATCGGCAGGACCCAGTTGTTGGTTGATGACGAAGCACATCGCCTGCTTGAGCAGCGCTAGCTTCGCCCCTCATGCTGTCGCTGACGTCGAGCACGGTGACGAGGTCGAGCGGCGCACGCGCCACATCAGACGGCGCCTTGACGTGCACGAGCACCGCGAATCTGTCCCGGAACGTGAACCTCGCGAGGGCAGGGAACTCGCATTGCGTGCTGAGGACCAGCCCGCCACCGTTGGCCGCCGGGCCCTGCGCCGGGGCGGTCGGGCGCTGCAGCGGCTCATCGTCTTGGTACAAGCCAACCGCCGGCGCCGGCGCCGGCGCCGCCACAGGAGATGGGGAGCCTTGGTGTCCGACATGGCTATCTCGCGGATGATTTCTTGGTGTGGCCGGTGGTAGAATGGGAACGGTTTCAGCAAGGCAGATGATATAGTAGATGGACTCCTCGACTCCTCCCCGCGTGGACCCGGGCCGTGACGTTCCGTTGATCAGATCACGTCCCCGCAGGCCCCGCCCTTTCCGCTCCCACAACTCGCAACACAATCCCGTAGATTCCGTCTCGCATTCACTCTTGTTCTGTTTCCAACCTGAGTTAACCCAAAACATAGTCCAGTATGAATTTTATAGTATTTAGTATTATAAACTAAACAAAATATAAGCTATAGTTCCCCCCAAAAACAAAAGCTGTATATTCGCTTACTGATGGGATATATGATCTATATATATCCATAATATCTATATTCTATAATTTTTTTATAATTTATATCTATAATATATAGTAATATCTAACTATTATTAAAGATTAATCTATAATCTATAACTAATATTAAAAATTCAAAACTTTACTCTATTTTTCGCCCACGTCCAACTTTTTATTCTCTATTTTACACTTAACTCAATAGAGGTTACAACAACTCCATCTAGTGATATAATGTATAAATGGTCTATTATATATTCATATCTATCTATACATATATAATTTATATTCATATCCATATATATATCTATATATGTAATCCATGACTATATCTATTCTATCCCTACTACTAAAGAAGCAAAATTTCTACCACTAATTACTATTTTTTTTTTTTTTGTCTCCATGAACCCCATTGGAGGTACCAAACCGAGAACGAATCAAAATCACCGTGCCTAGATCCAAATCCAAATCTAAATCAGATTTACTCTAGAAAAACAAAGGACTTATTGGCTCCATCCCTTTCTAAATAATCATCGCTTGTTGGTGTGCTTGTCACGAGTTTGACTCGATTTGTAGAAAAATACGTGCAACATTTGTATATCCAAATAAATTTATAAAAAACTAGATTCAAATATTGTTTTCTAATTATACTAATTATGTACCATAAATATTAAGATAGTTTAACATATATCTAGTCACAATTATTTCTTGGGAAGCACGCCACGATAATTACTTAGGGACGGATGAAGTTCTCTTTGTACAATCGATATCTAGATGCGAGGAGCTATGCTAAATTTGTAAAATAGTGTAGACTGAACAAAGCTACCCAAAATGATATACATACTCCTTCATCCCTAAATAAGTGTCATTTATGCTTTCCAAAAACAATCTTGACTAATTTAAAAATTTAAAAATATTAATACCTATATTAATTAGTATCATTGGAAAGATATTTGAATCTAATTTTTTAACGTAATTATTTGAAAACACAAATGATGCACATATTTTATTTTATATAAATAGAATGATGACACTTATTTAGGGGTGAGGGACTATGCTATTTATTTGTAATAAAGCACAATCACTGACTCTACCATTTTTGGCCCGGCCGGGAGCATTTGAACTTCATGCGCCTCTTGCCATCTTTGGCCGGACCATACTTCATCCATCCCGTACCGTATCTACAGTCGTACACACATGTGATCGCAAAGGCCGTGTGCTGTGCTCGGCGAGTCAGCGGTCGTCACCACCGACCTACCCAAAGCGCTCGCGGTCGCCGCTCGCTTAGGCCTGGCCTGGCCTGTCACGTACCCAAGCCCAATTGAAACGAACCCAACCCAACAACCCTCTACGGCCCAACCCAATTCGAGGCCACCCGGGAAAAGCTCTGCTTCCTCCTCCTCCTCCTCCTCGTCGGCGGTGGCATGAGCAAGCGGCCCCGTGTCGATCCCTCCTCCTACGCCTCCGCGCCCAAGCGCCAGTACGGCGCAGGTACTCCTCCCGTCGCCTCGTCCCCCTCCCCCACCCCCCAATTGCCCCGGCCGGCCGGTGTCGTGGGCGAGGCGGAATACCGCGGCGGCGGCTAACTAGAGGTTGGGGGTTTGGGTGGCAGGCGGCAGGTATGGCGGGCAGCAGCAGGAGCAGGGGTACTTGGAGGAGCGGAGCAGCGCGCAGCGGGTGGCGGATCACTACAGCGCGCGGTCCAACCAGACGCTCGAGGAGCGCGAGAGCAGCCCCATTGTTAGACTATATTTGGTACTTACCATAGACAGGCTAGCTCTCATCCATTAGCTCCCAACTGTAATGCTACGACTAAGTTTTTTAGCAAGCACTATGGGCCACTAGTTACAGTCTTCATGCCTACATTGAAGGGAGAGATCTTGTGGACTACGACCCATTACCAATGCTAAATATAGTCTAACATTGAGAGCTAGCCTATCTATGGTAAGTACCAAATATAGTCTAACACCCATCATCCACCTCAAGAAGCTCAACCACTGGGTGGGTCTCACTCTCAGACACAGTTCAATTTAACTGCGCGCCCTACCACACTCCATCCCTATTTGTTTCATTGATGAAAAAATGAGGAGCCCCTGATGTTTGTATTACATTACATCCTGCCATTCCAATGCTAGCCGAGTAACCGTTTCAAAATTCAATCTGTGTGTCGGCAGATAAAGAGTGTTCTGATCCAGCTGTATGCCCGCCCGGGCCACTGCGTGCTTGATCTGGCTTTGCGGGAAGGTAAGTGCCAGCGGCGGTTACTGTATGTGAAGTAGTAGTCAGTAGAAATAGCTCTGCTGGTTCTCGCTTCAAGTTAGTGTAACCATTGACCTATATGCTGCTATGTTTTGTAACGCAGGGAGGTGATTTGATAAAGTGGGATAAAGCCAAGGTTGGCTATTATGTGGGAGTTGATATTGCTGAAGGCTCGGTTAGTTTCCTATCACACTAGACATTTGTTCTGTGTTTGTAGAAGTAAACCAGGAGTTGTTGTCCAAAATTTTTGAGTTGCTATCCAAAATTTCAAGATAGATATATGCTGAAGGCTCGGTTATCTATATATCCAGCTAACCCATTTTTGAGTTGCTATCCAAAATTTCAAGATTTTGATGGCCCTCTGAGCATTGATATATTTTTTTCTTGGTGTTCTGGTGTGTTTATGTTACATGCTTCTTAGAGGTCTCAAATTACAAATCAACAGACTCAACAGTTTCTGTTGTAATCTAATCTTATGTGCAATGTATTTTGTTGTATCTGCATCACTTTGGAGCATGGGCATATGATGGCCTTACACTTTCAGATAAAAAATTGCATGACCCGCTACAATGGTGACACAGATCAACAATGAAGGAAGAAGTTCAGTTTCCCTCTTGCCGACTTCTTTGCACAGATTGTTACGAGGTAAAAAGAGAGAAAAATGCTAATTGGTTACCCATGACTAACTTGATGGTTTGGTTTTGTGCACATGCAAACCCACTGACAGACTGAACATATTACCAGGCATATCACCACAGGCTGTTTACATCAGCTGATTATTTTTTGCAATTATGTCAAATTATATGCAAGCATGTGTCCTTGCATAGAACACCTTTTATACCTTTTTATTTACTGAAAATATCATACCATACAGCCTTTTGCTTTCACATTGTTAGGCAGAATATAGTTTACCTGATAGTCTTATTCTTATGCTTATTAAGTTTAAAGAGACTGGAGTCCAAACAGACTGATTTATTTTCTTTTCTTTCTTCCATAGGGACGTTTGGATGAGTATTTACATGAGGATGCTCCTTTTGACATCTGTAGCTGTCAGGTGAGGCATCTCACTTTCTACTTTTAGCCATTGGTTTTTCATTTCTCCATTTGTTGTTTCAACTTTATCCTTTCGTAATTGTCAGTGCACCTTTTTATTTGTCTAAGCTTCTCTAAATCTACATGGCCATGAATACATTCATGATATACAGCTACCATGCAAATGTTTTTCCATAAGAAGATGGTTCAGCATTTAGTATCATTGTTTTGCACAATAAAAGAAACGTCACTACTTTACTATGATAACTAAAATGTTCTTCTAATTGCTCATTTATCATCAAATCTTCTACAACTTATAAATAATAGTTGGCTAGTTGAGTAATAAGGTTATAAAGAGCTTTCCTGTTGTCAGAACAAGGAGTTCTCTTCGATCATACAAACTCTATTTTGAATGGCTCCCGCTCAACAATTTCAGTTTGCTTTACATTATTCGTGGTCAACTGAAGCACGTGCTAGACAAACCTTGGCAAATGTGTCTGCATTGCTTCGTCCTGGAGGCATATTATCAAAAGGCTTCGAGAATGTATGCCTGAAAGTGACCATCTGGATCTTATGTTGGCTAACTTTGTCACACTGTACTTGCTCTTGCTGTAATAAGCTGTGTGATAGTATAAACTCTTTTGCTATGCTCAGCTGAAGGTTTGGAATTTGGGAACAGTGTTTACTGGATTACCTTTGGTGAAGAGTATGCTGGAAAGATAAATTCTGCTCCACTTTTTATAATAACATCTTCTTTTTTTGTTAGTTACTGATTCAATTGTTCTGGTTCGATGATGCTGTAGAAATTCCCTGCATCCAGACCTTTTGGTATCAAGTACAAGTTTCACTTAGAGGTAACAGTGGGACAGTTTTTCCTTAATTTAATCATAGTAATCCTTTTAGTTGAATATGCTTCAAAAAGGGTAATCAATAATGACACTAGTTTCTCTTAGTTTTTACTTTAATATTGACAGTGAAGTCTGAGTACGTTACACCCACCCACCCCCCACCCCCGGACATGCACAGACAAACAAAAACTGGTTTTCTTTAGAGTTCCTTCTGTGTTGATAAATTAAAAGAGAGTGCTGTAAAAATTTCTACCGCAACATGCAGGATGCTGTTGATTGCCGGAATGGGTCGTTCCATTCCATCTCTTCAAGTTACTAGCAGAGAGGAGGTACTGAGTTATTCTCTTCCTTCGACGGTGACCAAGTGCTGCCTTTGCCTCAACAGACAGAAGTTACTAGTTACTACACATTGTTTTTGATGCCTTGCAGTATGATCTTGAGCTGGTTCTGATGAAGAACTTCCATGAATTTGTGCATGAGTATTTGCAAAAGCCGGAGTTTACTGAACTGATACGGAGGCTGGGTGCCCTTGGTGATGGAAGGCAGGACCAAAGTAATTTCACCAAAACCGAATCTTGGGGATTGGCTACCCTTGAATGCCGTCTGTCCCCCAAATCTTATAACAGTAAAACGTAAATTGCAGGTACACTTTCACAGGATGAGTGAGAGGTTTCCTATCTGTATCTCGCATTTGTACTTCGGAAGGTACCGTGCAGTTCACAGTTTCCAGTTCTGTTAAACATTAGACGGTTTGGTAACACGTTCTCTTTTCGCAGCGAGGTCAACCATCACCCCAACAGAGAGTGAACAATGCAAACAGAGGGAAGATGTTCCTCACCGAGGACGACATTTTCTCGGGATATAAGGAGAAGTCTACCCTTATAGACCTTGCTAACAACTTTGCCCATTCTAGTTCCACATAGCTTGAAAGAAAATTGTAACTTTAGTGTCGCACTGCTGACCAGTTTGTTTATTTCTCCAATCTGTATCTGTTGTATAACTTAAAAAAATTAAATGTACAAACGAAGTTACTCGTAATGCAATTTTGGAGGAGTGTCATCGTCTTCAAAGATGCAGTCACAAAATATACTCTATTTAGGGAATTCACAAAATAATTTTATTGTCTTTTATTTAGTCGAAGTCGTAGCTGGGTTATGTGCGTCCCAAATGCCTGTTTTGGAGTTTGTAAGCAATTGTAAGGTGGTTGATGGGCACGGCGCACGGCTGTAGTTTTTTTTTTAAGGTGAAAACAACGCAAGTATAGAAACAAACACTCAATATGTATGCACGATCATTTCTATGAGCACACGTACACAAACTTTACCCTATATAAGCACCATCAAAAGAGTAATGTTCACGAGATTGACGAAGCGCGCCTCGTTGTCGACCGGGATCTTTGTCTAACACAATCGTCAACTGAGGCTGAGCAAGAAACAAATGGACTAATGGGCCTGTTCTGCCTATACCGGAATCACTGGGCCGTGGCGACATCTCCAGCTACAGAGAGGTAATCAGCTGGTTAGCTGAGCAATTCTCACATTAACTAAAAAAGCTGAGCAATTCTAAAAATGAAAACAAAAAGCTGGTTAGCTGAGCGTGAGTGCTTGCGCTAAGCTTTAGCACCACCTCGGTTGTCTGCGAAGCGCAACCACACGATATACTCTCGGTCCTGGAACGATGGAGCACGACCTTACTTGAACAGGATCTATCCTATAGGCTCGTACCGCTGCATCCTTTACCAATAAGGAGGCAAGCACAAAAGTCTGGTTGATGAGCCGACCTTTGAGCCAGAGCGTGATTAACGGCCACGATGCTCCGGAAGGTGCCATCTGATAGGCTGCAGAGGATCGTTCCTGTCATAGGACGGCTCAAAGGTTGTCTGACAGACTATTTTTGCATTTTTATTTTTTTTCTTTGTGCCCATTCGGCATACGCGTGGCAAGATCAGTTCAGGTTTCAGCAAACAAAGAACGACCTTGGTCATGCTACTATACTATAATGCGCAATTGTAATAATAGAACACAACATTTGGCTCTTGTGGTTTCAGCGCATCAGAGGTTGAGAAACCAAGATAACACACAAAATACTATAGCATAGATAGTCTTTTATTGTACTGTTTCCAGGGACCAGGACACAAGCTATACATTACGTTCAGAGTTCTTGACCATACGAAAGACAAACGAGTAATTTTCGACAGATTTAAAGCACCATGGAGTCCCCAGAAGGTACTCATGAGCTATCATGCCCTCTTGAACATAACAACTAGGATGACCGCTATGGCTAGTGCCATGAAGGATCCGCCAACAGCCATCTCTGTTGCTGAAGGGCCTGCTCCGTCCTGGGCCTTGGCTGAGTCACCAAACAAGTCCTTGAAAAAGTCTGTTATATTATGGACCACATCCATCACAGTCTTCTTCGCATTGTCCACAAAATCATAGAAAGGTGAGCCAGTGGGGAGTTCGCTGTTAGATGCATTTTCAGAGGTGGCGTCTTCAAACTTCCCCGGGGACTCTACTGTGGCGGCTTCCTCAGGGAATGCCTGAACTAGGGTTGTGTAATAGCAAAAGACAACAATGGTCATACATGTTGGTAGAAATAATGAATGTGAAACATATAACTTTGGCTAAAGTCTCACAAGGTACATACTTGTCTGGTGATTCTTGTAAAATTCCATAACCTTCTCATTCTTCAATACTGCATCCCAGACATCTCTATCCGATGCAAGGGACGCGACAACACTCTAGGGAGCAAGAGTCAAACCAAAGAGTTCTAGTGAGAGGTCAGAACCATAACAGATGATATCAGAACAAATAAATCTAAATGATCCATTGCCGTACAGCAAGTGGTGGACCCAGAAATTTTCTAGAGCCTAGGCGAATATAACAATTATGAACAGGTTCACATAAATATATTGAACAACTTGTATAAGCCAAGTTGACAGTCCTGATAGCTTTGAAACTAAAATCACCATTCAGCAGTACAGTAGTACACACATGAATATGCAGATACTAAGAGAAAGAGGGTTTCACCAATTGTCTCATTAATCATGGAGGGGTTTGGTTGTTAGCTGTACAACCTGCCATGCTTGGATAAATTTGATCAAATTTGACTATAGTTTGACTGCCACCACAATGTGTCGTAAAATTTCCTTATTATTAAATTACACCATGCATGTCAATGACTTAAAAAGAATGTGGCAAGTTTCTCTTAGTCTTACTGGTGAAACAAATATCTTGAACACTTAACCTTAGGGTGACAAGTGGTGGAAATTAGAGCTAGAAAATAAGCATGCCTATGCCTATAACACTAGAATTAGTTATTAGTTATACATTAAATTGCTAAAAAGAAGACAAATATACATTATGTAAGCTCACATGTATGCCCTGGCTACATTTTTAAAATCTTAGTTATGGAACCATTTTAAAAGAATGGCAATTTAACTATTAAGTATTACGCATACAACATCAGTTATTAATTAGTACTACATGCATGGTACATGAGTTTCTGCTGCATGTCTAGACTCCGTGAAACATGAGAAATAGCTAATCAAGTGATTGGTTTAGTGGTGCCTTGTAACAAAGGCTGTGCAGACGTGTGAAGCAGTGGTGCACTGCCCTTCAACACTCTCTGAAAGAAGAGGTCGGGCAGCCACCCAGGGTTGCGGGCCCTAGGTTCACTCTGTGAACGGCTATATGATCATCAACTAAGAATCTAAGATAAATGATCTGATACAAATCTATCCTACATACTCCGTATTTAAACTGTGTAACACTCCGTATTTAAACTGTGTAATTGAAAAGGAAAGACTACCCCACAGAACTCACTAATGCAGCAGACAAACATATCAAAGGGTTTCTTCTAAGTTTATCATTATAGCAAATAGAGTAAGACATAAAATCATTGGCAATGCAATTCATTATTATCCTAACAAAATTACAACAAACTAAGGTGGCATTGCACGGCGTAGGCTGTCGTATCACGATGAATGATTCCCCCTAAAATGGTGTCTATTAGGGTGACACCCAAATGAGTAGTGCAGTATGTTAACATGGGCCATAGCACAAACCTGAGCCTCTGTGCTTGATTTCAGCAATGTAAAAGCTTGAACCACATGTCCAGGCATAGAAGGAATTATGGCATCTGCTGCCAGTTTATTAAACTCCTTATCTTGTTCCTTAACAACCTCGACTGGCGACTCATTGAAATAAACCCTGTAACAAATTATTTGGTGAGGATAGGGTGAATATGCATGAACCAAATGTGAAGCGAAGTATATCCTGTGAAGATGCAACAAACTGTAAAGCCATCAGAGCGTTGTTGAGGACATCAATGACATGTATGGAGAAGTACAGGTGCCTGAGAGCATCACACTTTCATACTTGAGTACTATGTTCTAGACACACATGGAGGAAACATGTATCCAGGGAACTAAGTGGGTAGAAAGCTTTCTTAGCATGTGCTAGACGCATCAACTAGACAATTTGAGTAAAGTTAATAGCGAACATAATATTCTCCTTTCCAATAAACCTATTGAGTTATGAGCCTAGGGTTCTTATCACCAATTGTGGAATCGAATCCCAGCACCTAACACAATAACCCTACAAAAGGCTAATCAGATGCTTCCTAAATCACATAGAACACGAATCAATTTCAGCCAAACATGTCAGGATGAATAGATCGTAAAGAAAATCTCCTGCAGTCCAGCTAACTAGAATCAAAATCACAATCAATTAGTCAATCCGACAAATTCACAGAGAAGTGCGAAAGACGCCATCTTCCACCTCTCTATGGCGTCCCTGAGCTCAGTGGTGGCCTCCTCGGCCTCCCTCCCTCGAGGGCGGCGCGAAGATGAGCCTGGGCTTGGCGGCCGCTGCCGTGGCCTCCCTCTCCGCCACCACCGCGTCGTCCCTCCAGTCCGCGAACTCCCAGTCGTCCAGCTCCCAGGACGACGCCCACTGCGCCGCGGCGGGGGGGCACCTCGCCACCGGAGGCGGAGACGAGCGGCGCCGCCTCGGGAGCCGCGGAGGCGGTGGCCGTGGCGAAGGCCGGCGCGCCGTGGCGGAACCGGCCGCCCTTCACCGCCGACGCGGCCGCCGCGCCACCGGCGATCCCGACCTTCGCGGCCGTGCGCATGACTCCTCCCCATGGTGATGGCGACCTGCCTCGCGTTCCCCTCGGTGGCGTCGGCCCCCAAGCTTCTCGACCTCTCGGTCCTATAATGCTCAAAAATAAAAAAGACCTCTCGGTCCTATAGTATCTGTCAGAGAAACTGCGGAAACAACCTTCAAGTTGATTGGTATTAGCGTAGATAGGGTCTTTTGTCGCAACACAAAAAAGCAGCGAAGGGTTGAACTGGAATTGTTAATCTATACAGGGTGTTTTGTGGAAACTGTTGTTCCATGTGAATTGGAATTTGGCAGGCCGGCGATTGGATTTTTGTGGAAGCAGATAAGGGAGCAGTTGACTTCGACGCTAAGTTATCTAAACGCGGATAGATGGACAGTGGATGACTTGTGGGCCCCATCTGTTAGAAGGACAAGGTCAAGCATTTCAGCCAAAAGCGTTTCCAATTAACGATTTTTGTAACATTATTAACAAAATAATTCTAGGATGAAGAAATGTGAGAAACATTAGCCAATATATACTATCTCCGTCCACAAAAACAATTGTGTCCGTAGTTCGACCAAATTTATAGATAAAAATTAATGTTTATGACAAGAAATAAGTATAGTAAAAATATATCTCTAAGACAAATCTAATAATACTTTAGAATTATAAATATTAATATTATTTTATTCATAACCAATCAAATTTAATATAATTTTAACTTTGTACTGTGCTAGAATTTTTTTATGCCCGGAGGAAGTAAGCACAAAAGGAGGTCCACATGGTGAAAAGGTTATTAATGTACATTTTGGCGAATATTAGTTAGTCCGCTAGAGATTTTCAAAAATTTAGCACTCTTTCATATCGTGATCTTGAATTTATATGAAAAAAACGTAGCTTAGGACATGTTTAGTTCACAAAAGTAACAAAAAAAAAATGCTACAAAGACTGTCACATTGAATCTTCTCGCCTCATGTATGGAGTATTAAATATAGATAAATAAAAAAATAATTGCACAATTTGGTTGTAAAGTCCAATTCGTACATTTTTTTTTAGAAGGGGCGGCAAAAGCTTTCTTTACTTGATTTCTATTAGACGAAAAAAAAGAAAAAGGCAATCACCCGACCCGGTTTTTGATTTGAAACCGGGCCGTAAAAAACCATACACATGAGGAGGGTACCCTACTCCCCAAGCACACTTAGGTACCAAACAACTCAACTCGCGCCATAAATGGCGCCCACTCAACTTTCGACTTTTTAGGGGACAATTCAGTAAAGTCCAATTCGCACATGATAGGACAATAATTACCAAATACAAAGGAGTCAATCAAAATATTTCAACAACTAAACATATATGTGGTGTGATGGTAAGCGTATGACTTCTAGACAGTGTGGTCTTAGGTTCAACAAAACTATGCTAGGCATCTTTTTTTCTTTTCTAAAAAAAAAATATTTCAACAACTAAACAAGCCCTTATAACTTTGAGCCAGCTCTCAAGGCAATGACCTGGGGTTCCATCCTCATTATTGGCATCCGGAGGCAGTCCTCCTTATTTTATCGCTCATATAAGTTTTTATATATATATTTTAAACCTTGCAACGATAGGGAATAATAAGTGGCGTTTACTTATTACGCGAGGAAAAAAAAAAAGAGAGCTTTATTAATAAGTAACCAAGACCCAATGGGTTGATTCAGTCACATAAAAGTATCTATACTTACTAATAAAGTGAGAAAATTATTGTTTCACCTTTTTTTTTTTTCCTATCTGCCCTCCTCTGTCATATGCATACATCGCGCACAAGTATAAAGGTCAGAGTCCATATCCATACACGACTCATACACTGAAGCGGAGCTAATGTAACATCTCTTACAAATCCAATACGACAAAGCAAGTCCTCATCGTGGACTACACCGAGACGCAATAGACGTAAAGTATATATAGATAACCAAATAGATCGTGACACAAGAGGACCAGATCGAGAACTGAATCAAGGCAATTTGAAGCACCAAGGAGTAGAGAGTAGATCAATGAACGAAAGTACCGGATCGAGGCCACCTTATTAGGAAATATTAAAAGTTTATTTTTTCCACGGCCGAAAGTACTGGATCGAGGCCACCTTATTAGGAAAATTTAAAAGTTTATTTTTTCCACAGCCGCCCGCGATCGGTTTTTGCTGCCACGGGCGCCTTTAATGGCCTCGGCAGCATCAAGGCACATGCTAGCAGGCAGGACTGAGGGCTCCCAACAGCTTGTCGGGTAACAACGAGAATCACCGGGAAAGCAGGGGAAAACGTTTTACCAGATCTAGGACAGGTCCTCCACAATCATGCACTTTCCAATAGAATAACAAGTATACAAAGGAGTATTTTAATTAGATGCGTACAGTTTTTAATAAGACACAAGACATATTGTTATTTATTGTTAATATTAATGTAGGTCATAGAGGTCACGATCATCACAAAATATGTGTCATTCAGGTTATCATTTTGCATGAATGTTACCATTTTTTTCTCTTGTTGTAACGCACGGACATATTTGCTAGTAATAATTTTTTTTTTTTAAAACATATAATACTCTCTACGTCCCAAAACAAAGGCACATCTCGACTCAACTAATTCCAAACTTGACTATATTAATAACTAATAATAGTTATTTCATATCATGGTTGCATATGTTTGGTCAAACTTGAGATTTGCTACGTGCTCCAAATCCGACATGTGCATTTATTTTGGGAAGGAAAGAGTAGACAAGACATTGCATAAATTGTCTAGGAGCAATCTAAATAGCATCGAATTGTTAAATGAGGTATGGCCATATATAATAGACGACATCTCTACATGGAAGAAGTTCCTATAAGTGATTTTTCTTATTCTCTCATATTTCTCTTCCCTGATATTTCTTCTTCTCTTTCAAATCAGATACCTCTTCTAGTCTAGATTACTAATGTCATCCCACTTTACACACCTTGAGAAGGCGTCAAAGCAGGTCATTAGCCAAGAGCTGGGACGTATGCAGCACGGCCTTCCTTTTGTCAAATCAATAGCCTCTTTCAAAGCACGGTCTTTCTTCGTTAGCCCGCTTTTCGCAACATTGCAACAACTAATCTAAACTCTCTTTTGTCAAAAAAAAAAAAAAAAAAAAAAAAATCCAAACTGGCATTCCTCTATTTGTCATCAATGCATGAGTAAAATGTACAGATCACTACAGTACTCTGGTCTTCAGGGATGGTTGGTTCTCTGAACTCGAGCAGCAGAGATTAATTAATATACTTTGCTAAAGAAAAATATACATAAATACGAGACTCTTTGCCTTGTTGTACATTCACCATTGCGCAGCTAGCTAGCATTCGGTTGAGCATGAGCAGAAAACACCCAGTCTCGGGCCTCGGCACCTTCCCTGTCTACCATACGAAAGTTCAGATAGACTAGGATGTTGCCGCTGTGTGCACTATAAAAAAAAAAAAAAAATCTTTTACAAGGTGTTTTTATTTAACAGTTTTTTAATGAATCATAACGGTAAATTGATTAACCATGACAGTTTTCATAAAAGGCCTGCCATGAAAAATCAGACCCAACGCCCACGTCCAGTTCCGAGGTCACACACATATATACAAGGACTTACGGTTAGGATTCACTCACCTCCCTCACTCATCCAGCTGTCTCTCCCTCACTCACCAACCCTCTCCCGTCCCGGTGCACTCTCCCCTCCTTTATTCTCGGCGCACCCTCATGCACTTTCCGCCTCACGCACACTCTACGCACCAATCCCCCTCACGCACCCTTTCCAACCCTCCTAACGGCACACCAAATGAGAGAGCGGCGCGCGGGCAGCGCGGGAGCTGTCGCGAGGGCTACTCTCGGCGCACAAGCGGCGTGTGGGCGTGAGAGCGATGAAGAGACGGCGCAGGGGCTGCGGGTGAAGACGGTGCACGGGCGCATGAGTGTAACAGAACCTTCAAATTATAGGGCCCACATGTACTAATTATCCATTACAAATGTAACAGAACCTCCTAATTACCGGGCCCACCTTTTGTCATTGTCCCAAAGACCTCGGCAATTTGTGCGAGATACACCCGATAACTTAAGAAACCCTGTTGATAACTCATACCAGGATCAACAAAGGAGTAGCTACAACATTACAACATATGTTACAAAAATATAGATCGAGTGCGGAAGAATAATAACATTAATTTTACAAATTGTGAATAAGTTACACTTGAGTAAACTTAACTTGATTGCGGAAGCTAGGTAGAACTGAAGATAAACTAGATCATGTCGTGCCCACCGACATAACCTTGGTTAAACAAAGACGAAGTCAAGACACACAATGGGGGTTACAAACCCCGAGTGCGGGAGTACTCAACAAGACTTACCCGACTAAAGAAAAATAGGAGAAGACTCGGGAATGCTTTGGTCTAATAGGATTCAAGGTAAGGCTTAGCAAGAAGCAAGGACTCTTTTTGCGAGAAAAAAGCTTACTAGTAGTGAATCCTTACTTTCAATATTTTAATCTCAATTTAATTCCTCACCTACTCTAGGTGATCTTACACTATAGCATACACTTGTAGAAGTTCCATCACTTATTCCATCTCTTTATTGTTCCATAATTAATCTACGATATAAGTCGGGAAACCGAGTCTCCATATCCGAAAGCACGGCGATTTCGAAATCGATTAACCCAACCGGGAGTTCTTTCCACACGACATATGTAGCACTTAAGCTTGCATATATCAACCCTTTCTTGGATACTCAAAACGGAACCGCGTCCCCACGCCACCCGAGAGTACCGTGCGCCTCAATCCGGGACTTTAACCCACGAGGGTAACATGTACTCCCGCCATCTCTCCACTCCCAAAGTCTTGGCGGTTTGTATGCGTTTCGATTTGACACCCCAAGATTGGGCTTACCGGAGTATGTGTCCTAACTAGGGTCGACCGTGATGGGGCAACACCCATGACAGACGTGCCATTGGTCGAAAGACCTCGGCGCAGATGCGTTCCATAGTCTCGGTTACACGTGCCTACACGTTTCGGTCCTTAATCGACAAGCCGAAATAAATACTACACCGAGACTCCGTTCTCGGTGCAAATTACCCGACCGGTCTCAACTTTATCACCATATCCCAAAGATGGTTTCATTATATAGCATCCTTTCTCATCAAATGCCCCTTCGGGCTATCATAAGAGACTTGTCACATTTGACTCAAAAGACTAGCTATTTTAGCATGGCTAAGCATTCTAACATTTTACCAAACGGGCTATCAAGGTAGATATCGAAATAATCAAGGATGGATAATGCATCAATTAGGTTGTCACTCAACTCCTATCACCTAATGCAAAGCATAAAGCAAAGGTGATATAAAGCTTTGTAAAACGCAAGGAAATGTTTAAATGAACCGGGGGCTTGCCTCGGGTTGCGAGGGAAAGTCGATTCGAAGAAAAAGATTGTCGAAGTCAAACTTGACATTATCCTTGTCGATGAACGGATCTTCTTTGAAGCTTGATCATCGCGAACCATATCAACATCTTCTCCAAAGCTTTATCATCACGATCCGACTCACTCTCGTATACTCTACACGTAGAAAATGATGCATGCTTTAGCGTGATGGAATAGTAAACATGATGCGTGATGATGCATGAAATAATAAATACTTAAGTACAACTTTCCTTCACGATAAAGTTGCAATCCAACAAAACCAACTTGTTGAACTACTCTACAAGATATCATTACCATTGCCTAAGGAGTTCTCAAGGACCATCTAACAGTGGTGTAGTTTAGGATTCACAAAACAACCCAAAACTCCCTCAAAAACCTAAGTCGGAAGTCACTAATCATCTCATTTTCTAATTAAATAAATAAAGCATAAAATAACAAATAAATAAACTTTGTCAAAATGACTCCAAACTTTTTGTACAGCTAGATCATAATATAAAACAGCACCAAATCAATTTTCATGATTTTTGGATAAATAAAATAATTATTAAAAATCGGGGAAGATGCATTTTTCAATTGAATTTTGTATTTTTAAATCATGTCAAAAGTATTCAAAATTCAAGTTTCATAATTTTTATGGGTAGACATACTCGTGGGAAGGCTACACAAAATTTTTCAGAAAATTTTGAAGCTATATTTGAATTTATATGAAAATAACAAAAACAGATACTATTCATATAAATAGAAATTGGAAATTCATTTGTTTAAAAAGAAAAAAGCCATCGGGCCTAATTCGCCCGGTATTATGCCAATAGTGCGGCCCAAAGATCTGTGTCGGTCTGGTCCAACAGTGGCGTGGCCGGCCCGCAGGAATAGCGACAGTAGGCCCATATGAATAAGAAAGGCCGGCCCAACTACGGCTGCCTGAACTGGACTTGGCAATTTTACAAAAGACCCCGATAAAATTTGAAAATACAAACAAGGACAGAACACTATTCACATGAGTCACAAGACTTCTCACCTAGACCCCTCATCTTCTTCCTATTCTAAACCCGAAGTCCCCGGGGCGCTTTTGAGCGGGGCAGCGGCGGCGTGGCTCGGGCTCGGCCGTTCCCATCGATGCGAGCTCCGGTGGCGGCGGGAAGGAGCGCATGAGCACCGCATGCCTTGCCCGCGCTCAAAGGTGGCCACGGCTTGACCGGAGCCGACCCTGGGCCCTCTAGCCACGCGCGCGAGGCAGACCGGAGCAGCTACGCCGGCGGCGAAGCGACGTTCCGGCGCGTCACGGGCCTCCTCGCAAAACAAATGAGTCACCATGACCACCTTGTCGAGGCGGGCTAAAAGCAAGGTGGGTTTTCCATGAGGCTCACCGAAACAGACGCAACGACGACGACGACCCGCGGCGGCGTGACGGCGGACTTGAAGAAGATGATGGCGCGCGCGACTCAGGCGACGTGGAGACCACTGCCGGCTCAAAAGGGAGCGGGGAGAATTGCGCACTCCTGGGCCACGTGATCAATTTGGCGGGAGGGCGAGCGGTTGCAGCAGCATGCGCCGGCCGAATGGAGATGTGCCGCCGGCGGCTCCTGGGAAGAAAAAGAAAAAAGGAGCTACGACTCAGCTTATATATAGGGCAAGGGAGAGGTCGAGGACGGGTGGCTCGCGTCTTCGCGAACTCGCCCAGTAGTCGGTTTCGCGAGAGGGTGCGAGAAGACGCGACCACGGGTCGGGCGGACGCCGGCGACGCGTGGAGAAGAAGAAGAAAGGGATTTCCCTCCCTCGGGTATTGTAGCAATCCAACCCTAACTTCCAAAATTCATCAAATTACTCTCTAAATTTGAACTGAACTCAAAAATCTCCAAAAAGCAACTTGCCTTAATTTTTCAAGATCTACAAATTTCATAATTGGAGCATTTTCAAATTCGGCCTCTAGATTTGACTTTTTGAAATGGGGTCAAAAGAATTTGAAATTTGAATTCAAAATTACTTTTAAAAATCATATAAAAACTTGAAAAACTTTGTACATGACTTTTGTTCCTCTCAACAAGATCTACAAACTGGTTTTTGGAAGTTTTCTCAAATTTTGCTTAGATTTTGAAATATAGAAAAAGGGGGCAATTAGGGTTTGGATAAAATTCAAAATTACTTTAAAATTTTGAACTAAACTTTGAAAACTCAAAATACCAACTTTGTTCAATTTTTGAAAACTCTACAAAAATGCTTTAATGACCATACCCAAAATCTTGATAAATTTTGAAATAAAGAAAAGGGGACAAATCAAAGTTGCAAAATTAGGGTTTTCGACAAGGGGGGGGGTAAGTTCCGAATCCGATTCTTTTCGCGTCTCTTCGACCGACGACTTGACCATGAACTAATACACTTGTCTTTGGACAAATCCATTACTTAACGGTAATTAACACACGGGGTGTTACAACAACGACCTTTAATAGCCACATATGTGCACCCATAATCGAAAAGTACTATTAACTATTCCAACCAGGATCCGTTACGAGGTCATTGCAAAGATTACAACAGTTTTCATACATAATCAGAGTAAAACAAATGAAGACTTATATTACAATAATTTTACAACCATTTTTCTAAAACAAGTTTTACAATATATAAGTAGGAGTAGCGTAAAGTTTATTACATATCTTACACTAACAGACCACGCCCACGGGTCTCACTTCTCACTCATCGTCACTATTCTCTTGATGGATCGTCATACAATAGGGTCCAAAGGACATGACTACCTGGTCCCGCAACATGGGTTAACAAACCCCGAAAGTACGGAGTACTCAACAAGACTTACCCGACTAAAAGAAAATAGGAGAAGACTCAAGAATGCTTGGTCTAATAGGATTCAAGGTAAGACTTTTAGCAAGAATCAAGGACTCTTTTTGCGAAAAAGCTTACTAGTAGTGAATCCTTACTTTCAACATTTTAATCATCATCTACCTTTAACTATTATCATCTAAATAAACTTACAATAAAGTACAACCTTTCTTGTCCATCTCATCACTTATTCCTTCTCTTCATAGTTTCATAATTAATCTACGATGTAAGGGGAAACCGAGTCTCCATGTCCGAGAAGCACGGCGATTTCGAAATCGATTAACCCAAATTGGGGAGTTCTTTCCACACCGACATATGTAGCACCTAAGCTTGCATATATCAACCCTTTCTTGGATACTCAAAAGCGGAACCGCGTCCCACGCCACCCGAGAGCACAAGACACCTCACACCCCGAATCTAACCCACGGGCATCCGGACTTTAACCCACGAGTGTACACGCTTACTCCCGCCATCTCTCCACTCCCAAAGGCGCGGTTGTACGTTTCCGATTTGACACCCCGAGATCGGGCTTACTAGAGTATGTGGTCGTTACTAGTTTCGGCCGACTGGGGGTGACACCCAGGCGGGCGTGCCATTGGCCAAAATACCTCAGCGCGGCTTTGCGTTCCAAAGTCTCGGTCCCACATTGCCTACAACGAACGGTCCTTAATCGACAAGCGGAATACTACACCGAGACTCCATTCTCGATGCAAATTACCCGACCGGTCTCAAGTTAAATACCATATTCCAATATGGTTTCATAACATAGCATCCTTTCTCAACAACTGCCCATTCGGGCTATGATTGAATACTTAGCACATTTTGACTCAAAAAGTCTAACTAATTAAGCATGGCTAAGCATCACTACGCATTTTCGAAATAAAACAGGTTAACAAGAATGGTATAGCAATAATCAAGGATGAAAGTGCAAAGAATTAGGTTATCACTCAACTCCTAATTACTTAATGCAATATATCATAAACATTAAGTGGTATAAAGCTTTTTAAAACATCAAGGAAAGGGTTTAATGTAACCGGGGCTTGCCTTGGTTGACCTAAATAACCCGACTCGACAATGGATCACAATAATCGAACTCGGATCAACAAGAAAACCCTCTTCGGAAGCTTGATCGACGATCTCTCGATCACCTTCGCTCACTATACGAAAAGAATAATATATGCTTTACATGATGCCATGTATATAAACATGATGCGCGAGAGTGCATGAAACGATAAACACTTGAGTACAACTTTCCTTCACGATAAAGTTGCAATCCAACAAAACCAACTTGTTGAACTACTCTACGAGATATCATCACCATTGCCTAAGGAGTTCTCAAGGACCATTTGACTGTGGTATGGTTCAGGGGTTCACAAAACAATCCAAAATTCACCCAAAACCCTAGGTTATAAAACATTAAACAATTTATTTAACACATGAAATAATAGAGCATAAAATAATAAATATTTTAATTTTCTCTAAACAAGCTCAAAAATTTTGTACAGATAGATCATGTCATAAAACAGTGTCAAAATAATTTTCATGATTTTTGGATAAATAAAATAATTATTAAAAATCAAGGAAGATGCATTTTTCAATTAAAATTTGTATTTTAAAATCATGCCCAAACTATTTAAAATTCAAGTTTCATAATTTTCCTAGATAGTAAATATGATGGGAAGGCTACACAAAAATTTTCATGATTTTAGAACCCATATTTGAATTTATATGAAATTTGAAAAATCGAGACACTATTCAAATAAATAAAATTGAATAAAACATTTCATAAATGAAAAAGGGTTTCGGGTTGAATCGCCCAATACTCGCACAGCCTGGTACTGTTCATGGCCTGTTACTATGCATGGTCGACCGTCCGTATTGAACAGAGATGGGCCTACACAGAAACAGTTGTTGGGCGGCCGGTGAACGATACATGCTTGGCCCGTTATCGTGCATATCGGGCCCGGCCGAGACGAAGCTACGGGGCGACGACGCGCGGCGCTCACCGCGCACCGGCGCCGCGGCCGCGTTCGGTGTCGGCAGTGGACCAAATGAAAAACGGAAGAAGGGGGCGACCAGAGCTCACCGCGACTTGGAACGCGACTTGGTTTGGGCGACGGCTGGGCGGAGCTAGGGTCGTCGACGACGACGGCGGGCGGCAGCGGGCCGGATGCGGTGTTCGGCGTGTCCTGTGGTCGGCCGGGAAAAAGGACGAGTCGACCATAACCACAATGTCGAGGCGAGGCTAAAACGTGATAAGAAGCAAGTCGGCTCACCGGCAAGGCAACGACGGCTGCGGGCTCGCGGTGGCGATCCGAACGGGCGGCGAGGAAGAAACGGCGGCGAGGACGACTCCGGCGATGAGAGGCTGTCGGTCTAGGCTCAAATGAAGCGTGGGCGAGTTGCGGTGCTGCTGGCAAACTGGTTTGGTGAGAGATGGAGCGACGGCGATGGACGACGGCGGCGGCGGGCGGCGATTCGGCGGCGGCGGTTTTCGAAAAGAAGAAAACGGCGACCCTCGGCGTCCCCATTTATAAGAGGGGGAGGTCGGACAGGTGGGACACGACGTCGCGAAGCTCCTCGGCCGGTCGGTTTCGTGAGAGGACGGCGGTGGACGGCGGCGGCGGACGGCGACGATTCCGGCGGCGGCGGTTTTCGAAAAAGAAGAAAAACGGTGACCCTCAAATTCTTGATAAATTTTGAATAAAAGAAAAGGGGACAAACTAGGGTTTCAAATCGTGGTTTCCGACAAGGGGGTAACTTCCTGATTCCTATCCTTTTCGCATCTTATCATCCGACAACTCAACCAAAGCTATAATTAAACTTATTTTAGTACAATGCAATTTATGGTGAGCTAACATGTATGCTTTGCAATGATTATGATGACATGTCACATTTTAGTAATAGTAACACCAGGGGGTGTTACAATGAGCAAATGCGTGGAGGCTTCGCGAGGTGGCACACGGGCAACCTGGAGTCCGCTCTCTTCACCTCTCCTCTCTCTCCGGATTCGTGACACGCAGCGACCCGCTTCGGGCGATGGCCGGATCTCGTCCCGCGGCCTACCGAATTTGCGGGGCGGCGGCGGTGGAGATCCAATGGCTCGAGCAAAGACCGATGTGGTTCCCCTGACGATGGCGCGTAGGGCGGCATGGCCTTGATCCAGCCCTAGATCTGGTTTTTTTTTTTTTTTTTTTTTAACCATGGCGGATACCAAAACCGCCATGGTAAATGGACCATTTATCGTGGCCTTGCAACCACCATGGTTAATCCAAAAACTCCGCCACGATTAATAAATTATGTAGTGGTGCTGGTTGGCGGGGGCAATGTCGTGTGTCGACCATGTTGCTACTGCTAGGGGTAATGGAGGGCTTCTTCCTCAAGGACGACAATGGGCCACTCGCTCCGTGCAACAGATAGGTCACATGCCTAAGATGTTGCCCCTATACATCGTCGCTACCGGAAGTTGGCTTGTGGGTGCTCCTCCCTCACCCTTGCACACATCCACCAATGGCGGAGGTTGCATAAATATGTGTGTATGTGGGTGGGCTGGGGGTGTTTGTCAATTCAAAGCACAATGTACACTAATTAGCAATAGTAGTACAACAATTGGAATTATGTGAAAATCTTTGTTTTTTCAAGTTCTATCTGCGTAGACTGCCACGAACAATTGGAATCTATCAAAGAAGAATGAACAATGTGCCCAGATTTGCATACTTGCAAGGTGTGATCCACTCATCAATAAGTGTACGTGGTAGCTAGTAGCTAGCAAGTATAGTATGAGAGGGGTAGTAATTACTTACATGCATGCAACAACATGCAAACATCTAGAGTGATTAAGCCGGAGCAAGCAGGGCCAGGACCCAGCTTGGCCCCCACGTAGCTCCGCCTGTGACATCCACCGATTCGGGGGCATATCATTGCCACCGGAAAAGCTGAGTGTGTGGCCACCCGAGCCAAATCTGGTCGCACCATCCTTGACTTGAAGAAGCCCCCCCACATGCTGCCTTTTCTTCCTATGACGATTCTTGAGAGTATTTAGTTCGTGTGCTTCACCCCATTCCACTTGATGATTCCTTATCTTTTCCCTTCTTGGTCTAGAGACTATAATTCTTTGGAAAACTTTGTAGTAGACTTCAAATGCAAAGTCTGACTTTTGAAGGCAAAGATCAATGTGTGTAGAGCTCTTGGGATATCGTAGTCGCCTTTTTAAGGCGTGATGAGGAATGAGGACACCTAATTGTTGATTGATTTATTATCTCGCCTTTTTAATCGATCTTAAGTACCCTTGATGGTCGGCAATAGCGAAAGTGGACATGTATTTAGCTAGAGACCTCTACACCCCATCCGTACCTCCACATGCGAGGAACCCAAAAGAAAAAAATCTAGAGAAGATGATTGCAATTGAGATGCCTCCATTTGCCGTCACATTTGACGAACAAAAAAAAAAAGATATCTGAAGGCGACTACTGCGACTGATTTCCACGTGCCATGGTCTTACAAGAAACTTCGAGAAGTTGACTTCTCACTACGCGTTGACTTCATGCATGACTACTCCCCCGCACGGGTGTGTGGTAGTCCGGTAGAGTCCAAAAAGGAATCAGAAAAGTCAACGTTTCTTCCCTCCGAGCTGAGCACGCACGTACAAGTGTCATGATGAAGCAGAATGAAGCAAAAGGTGATGAATCCAAAAGTTGGATACGCGTGCTGACCAACGTTGATAGTCCACGGGACGGGACAATAATGGCCAGCCAAGTCGCAGTCGCAGCCCTGCTGACACTATAGATAGGAGTATGATGATCGCACTGCACCGTGTCAACACTCTGATGGACCAACCGATCGAGAATCCAGGGCTGCTGGTTTTGATGCCAAGCATGCTCCTCCCATGCTAACAATCTAACATTTTTGTAGCCCTAGAGTAATCTGCTGTTCATCGACGACTAAAGTAGACGATCTTATTTACCTCGATCCATATGTACTGTATCCGAGTGAATTAGACCGTGGAAAATTAACTAATCTCTACCTTAATCTACTAGTACAACACACAAGGATTAAAACAAATACGAACGTATATATTCAAACAAGCTCTGAGGCAACCCCACGGTGAGACCCTGTTTAGTTGGTGAAAAATGAACCTAAAAAGTACTACAGTACCCGTCACATTAAAATCTTTTGATGCATAAATGGAACATTAATTGTAGGTAACTAAAAAAACTAATTGCATAGTTTAGCTGAAAAGTGCAAGATAAATCTTTTGAGCCTAGTTAATCCATGATATGATAATAATTATCAAGTATAAACGAAAAGTGCTACAGTAGCCGAACTCAGTATATATTTCACCAACTAAACACCCCCCGAACCATCTTTTTCTTTTACGGTAATAAAGATTTGTGGAAATGAACACTCTTCTACTTTTACTCAACTATGTACTAACTACATAATGAATATTGGTGGTGAAAAATTGAGAAAAACTGATAAGAGATCGATGAGTGAGCATCTTACAAACAACGGAGCGGAGAGCACGCGTTTTGGTGTAGGGCGCACAGTCACGCAGCGGCAAGTGTGCGATGGCCCTGCCGTGCCGTGCGTACGTCGTCGGTACGTGTAGCACGCGTGGAAGGGGCGTGAGTGAGTGCGCTGCTGCTTTCCGCGGGCACGCGTGCGACCACCTCCTGGCCGTGACGCGACGCATCGCCCACCTGGCCCTGCAGGACGACTAGACTTACTACTCGTCAGCGTGACATCAACCCCTGCCGAATTGATCTGTGCACGTCCCTCTCGGCCTCTCCACTCTCCAGTCAGCTCTCTTCAAAGCCGCAGTCCTGAGTACGGCCTGTACAAACGACGTAATACACGCGTGAGTGAGAGCACTACTGCCAGTACCAGTAATTAACGAGGCACACCCGCGTGAACCTACCTATTTCTCCGGAAAAATATGACGAACGAATATACCTTTGGTAGAAAACATGAGCCAAATAACCTCTTTGCGTAAAAAAAGGAAAAACCTCACTTCTCGAGAAAGCTGTTTTATACGTTAAGTGGTAGGTGACGCTCCGTCGGCAATGAGGCGTCTGTGGTGACTTTGTGAACTTCAAGATTTGTCGGCTCAGTTCTTCGATGGTGCTCGAAGGGGTAGGGTTTGCGTATATGTGTTGGATGAGTGTGCGTGCGTGTTGAACGTCCTGCGTTGTACTTGTGTAATCTAAAAAAAAAATCTCCCGCTATAGCCTCCGCTATCTCCACCTATAGCTCGGCCTAGGCATTTGGTACTACCGAACCGATGGGTTCGGTTCTTCGGGGTACCAGCTCTAATTCGGTTCTTGGCAAATGCGGCACCGATCGGTTCCAAAAATCTCGGCACCGAGCTATTTCGGTTTGGTTCTGTGAAGCCAAAAAAAAAATTTAAGAAGGGGCGAAACAATGGAGATGTTGATTTTCATGAAGATTTAATGGTGATTGTTTGTTTTTGCTATAGTAATTAACTTTGATTACCAGCTCATAGGGGAGGGGGCTATAGCCGGGGTAGACCCCCTGCTGGCTCCGTCGCTGGTTCTGGTAAATACCAAAAGAACCGAATAGGGTACGGCAGTTCAACACCCGATTTTCAAAGAAGCCGCCACTGCCGTGGTCGGGCTCCCGTATATGCTTGTGCCATCGTCTGCGGGGTCCCACGCCCATTGTCCGCTGGATCCGAGGCGCAGGACCGAGGATGAAGTCGCCGGCGAGGTGCAAAGACCAGTGGGGCCGTGGGGGGAGGGGACGGAGGCGAGGGACAAAGTCACCGGTGCACCTTGCCTCTCCTTGCTTTCGGCCGACGAAGCCGACGAGGCGACGCGCGTGGTACGCCGGAGGCGGTCGGATGGGGACGAAGTCGCCGCCGTGGGACAGGGCGAGCCAGGATTCAACCATAGGGGGCATGGTGTTTGCGAAGATTTCAATTTACATATTAGAGTGTCAAGGTATCCGCAAAATATACATATTTTTAAGGCTCATAGCCAACAATCTTCAATAAAGAAAGTTAGAATGTAGCCATGTCCAATAAAAACAAGAAGAGTGAAAAACATATGACAACAAGTAATAATAAAAGCAAATGAGCTACATATCCATTCCAAAGTACATTTATCGAACAACACAAAATTCTAAGGTATATAATATAATTCTACTTGCAACTACATATTGTATCCCTTAATAAATTCATATTATCTGTGCAATATATTCCATGCACTGTGCAATATATCCCATGCACCATGGTGATGGTGTGGTATTTTGGCAAGCAAAAAGCAACTTGAAGTGCATGAGTGAGAAGGCATGCATATGGACATAGAGATCAAAGAAAGCCACACGCTTACCCAAAGGCACTCACGCACACACTATACTTGATGGACAAATTAAACTGCATGCACTAATTAATTACCACCATTAAGTGCTAAATATAAGACTATATATAGCAGTATTCAAGTATGTGCATGGATGTTGGGGGTGCCTGGCCCCCTCCAGCCCCCTTCCCTCCGCCCACCGGCCGTGGATGGGGACGGCCGTGACGGGCGGCGCGCCGCGGCAAGTCTTGCGCGAGGGTGTCGGGTCGGGAGAGGGTGGCGCCACGAGGGAGAGTGCGAGGAAGTCGCGGAGTCCGACTGTTTGAGAGAGTGAGCTAGGGTTTCCTTCGGTAGGTGAGAGTGCATTGGGCTGTTACTTGAGCTTTCTGAGTCTGGGCCGTTTCAATGCTGAATTTGGTACTAATCAGTACTTTCGGTTTACGAGGTATGGAACCGAAAGTATCTCGGTTCTTTCGGTTCCCAAGATCCAGGAACCGCATACATGAACCCTCGTCTTCTATTTTTTTGGTTCAGTTCTCTGTTTTTTCGGTTCAGTTCGGTTTTTCGTTTTTCATGAACTCTATCTATTTGAGAAGGATTTAGCAAAGATTTTTCACTTAGCTAATATAGCCGACTATAGCCTGTTTTGATCTCATAGCAATAGTATTTGTACATGCGGTTAGTGTGATAGATCGTCCAAGAGATAGATGCATTTCTCGGGACGGTCGGAAGCACTAAACATGGATAAAATATCTATTTTCATCCGTGGTTGGTAATGTGACCCACCTCGATAAATGAATGCAACATAAAACACTTTATATCAAAATTATAAAGTAATCATGTTAAGTAAAGTTGGATGAAGACACAAACTTTATATGAAAATTATAACTTAATGTGATCTACAAATTTTCAGTTTCTAACTTTTTTATTTGAAATCTTTTAGAGCCTTAAATATCAAACTATGAAATCTTTTAAGTTTAATTATTCTAAAATTTCAAACAACCTCAGATGGAGTGATGCCCTACACTGCAGTTGTAGTTCTTGATGAGATCTAAAACCATATAGTTTAACTTTTTTCTAATTGGGATTGTTTACATTCCAAATGATTAGTAACGATCCATAGAACTTAAGACAAAAGATTAAAAACATCCTAGACGTGACGGTGGGAATAGTGACACAATCCTAGGGACAACATTTTTTTTTTTTTCGCGAGCTTAGCTCGTACTTCATTAAGAGGAGTGAGAAATTTCATACACGACTTGCGCTAATTCCCATAGCGACCTGCCGGGGTGATGACACAAGTAACACTGACACAAGGCACCGGCTGAAACAAAGGGTACGTAAAAGGTGTAAACTAAGAGGAATATAGTCGTGCTACGAAAATCTAGAGGCACGGCAGGAGCACGCTTACGATGCTCAACCATCTTCGCCCAGCCGGCCGCACATGGGGAAGAACTCCCGGACGACTGCCCGCTTGGAAGATGGGACTGAATCGCCGAAATGGTTGTGGAGCCTCACTACAATCGAGGCATCCAAGGTGGTCGGCGGCGCCGGGCTGAATCCTAGGGACAACATGCATGCATGCATATTTACATTTTGTGTGACCCATTCTTAGCAACACACACCCGAGGTAGCTAGTGGCCTTGTCCCGGCTGTATTGTTGCTAGCTACTTTTTACAACAAAATTTTTATTTTCTGAAAATTAATTTCTAGTGTGGTTAGTGTTTTAAACCGCTTATATCAGGGGTGGTCCAAAATATCAAGTGCTTCTAAAAAATGTTTTTTAGCTAGGGATGGTTGCAGACCTACATGTAGAAATGTTTTATTTCTAGAGACCCTTGGGTAGATGTTGTTGCCCCTATAAATCAATTTGAGCATCCCCAAAAATGTCTTACATGGTATACAGCGATTGATATGTGCATTTCCTAACATTTGAACTCAAAACACAGAAGTATGGAGTCCTAGCGAGCACATTATACAACCTAAGTACTAGTACTAGTGAACACATTGTATAGTCCGAAAAGTGTTTCATTCAAAAGTGGAAATGCAAACTTGAAAAAATGCAACATCATTAGCTATTATTAGGACAAGAGTATTGTTGTGCAACTAACTCATTCCATATGCATATTGCATATAGATCGAGTAGGATTAAAAGCAGCACATACCTGTGTCTGAGGGCAACAAATAGCTAGGGTCACACCACCTCAGGTAGATTAGATTAGAGAGGACCACACACCACAGCACATAGTATATAAACAACTAATAGCGTTAGGTGTGATACTACTACTCTTGTAATGCAAGACGTGATCACGATTAAATGCATTTGTAGATCAAGTACACATACAGGGGAGCAGGGTACGTGTTCATATACAGGCTAGAGACGTACATGTTCTATACATACATGGCTACATGCACGCATTTTTTTCGAACCCGGGCACTTGCCCTTTTTGCATTAAGAGAAGTGGGAATGTTATTTATATCTTATATTCTCATAGCGAGTTGCCAAGGAGGCCGACAAAATACACAAACAAATGACACTGGCTTTAATGGTGGCACTAGAGTGGTGCGCTAAACTGAAAACCAATTAGCGACTGGCGACTAAAGCAAGTGGTCACTGCCTTCCCCGCGTGGGGCAGCCACGGCGGCGGCGGCTACATGCACGCGTGGATCGTCGAATATAGACTATATAGTCAGGTATATGTATGACGACAGCATGAGTGGTCGATCTATCGGCAGGTACTCCCTCCGGGATGGTATTAGAAGTCGTTTAGGATAGCGACACAGTCTTCAAAACACAACTTTGACATCTTATTATTATAAAAATATTTATAGAGATGCGATATATGTATACTTTTATTAAAGTATTTTTTAAGACAAATCTACTCATATAATTTTTACATATATAAACTCAACAACTTAAAAGTTATTGATGATTTATATTTCCGATGTTTGATTCAAAGCTTGTCCAAAACGACTTCTAATACCAACCCGGAGGGAGTAATCATTAACCAGCTGCGTCAAATAGCATACGATGATGGCGTCACCGTCTCACCGTCGACGACCTGGGCCGGACACCTAAAACATAGAACCTTTTCATTCTCTCTTCCCGCTGGCCGGTACACGGTCAGAAAACCTAAATTCTCTTCTTCCTCCTTGTCGTCGTCGTCGTCTTGCATTTGAATTCTTCGGCCCGACGACAGTTTATATAAAACCACGCACGTCGCGCCACCATTTCATTGGGAGCACTCTGATCTGATCCACTGCTGCTCTCTAAATATATATAAACCCATTCGATAAAAACTCACCTCTCCTACTTTGCCCACCAGACAGTAGTCGTACGTCCACCACATAACCCACAGTCCCACACCACACACAGATATAGAGAGCTAGCTCAGCTAGCTGCGCACTACCACACGCCACACTCATTACTCGCCACTATATACTCTTGCATCGCATGCCCGGCCGCCTCCCTCTCTCCCCACAGCAGCTATCTACCATACCTAACTAAACTGCCAAGAATTAGCCAAAGCAATATCATCTCAAATCCCATATAATAGATCGATCGGTCCCCATGTATCTATAGACATAGATAGCCAGATATGGCAGATCACCAGGAGATGATCCATCCACCGGCGGCTGCCACTGGCAGCACGGGCCACGGACACGGCGGCGATTGGTGGACCACGGCGGTGTCGTGCTCACCGGACCAGCTACCTGCTGGGTTCAGCGCCGCCGGCTGGTCGTCTGCTGCTGAAGGCAACAAGTCGAGGTCCGGCAACGCAGCCTCCTCGGAGTCTCCTGGGTCCAACTCGCTCGCCACCGGTGGCAGCTCCATAACCTTCCAAGAGCCTACAGGCGCCGATCAAGGGGTGGTCGCCATGCAGCCGCACCCGTCGGCGTCTGGTCTTGCCGCCAGCAGCTGGAACCAGCCTTCTTACTACTTGTGAGTCTCACTCTAATTTGATTCTTCTCTCTGATACTTTGTTTGTTTAATTTATCAATCCAGTCCAGAAACTATACTTGTGCTCTTCTTGAAAGTTTATTCATGATCATATGTATGTACGCCTGATCATCTTAATTAATTAGGGATGGATCTGTCGGTTTCCATGGCTACATGAGCACAAGAAGCGACCAGCAGGCTCACCACCTCGCTCTGAGGAGCCCCTCATCGAATCACAACAACAGCTTGATGCTACAGGACGCCCATGATCCCAACCAACAGTTCCTGTCCAACCTTGGGCTGGAGCTGCTCTCGTCGCCGACTTCGTCCTCCGGCGGGTTCCGGACCTCCTCACTGCTCAGAAGCCTCACGGAGCCATCGGCGGCAGCAGCAGCCAATAAGGCGTCGCCGGGCTTCCTGCAGCAGTACCAGCAGCAGCAGACGATGAACCAAGCGCCTGCTGGAAGCATCAAGGAGGCTCTGCAGTTCACCAGTAGCACGCCGTTTTGGAACCCTTCTGCCGGTGGGTTTGCTTCGGCGGCGGCGGAGGGGCCAGCAAGCTTACCAGGGAGTACTATCGCCGGACCACCATCAGGTCAATCTAGGCCGGCGAATTTTGGAGTCAAGGTTCGAGTATATATTAGTTACAGTTTTGCTAATTTTTTCAGTTGCCTAAAAGCTTCTTGTTACCTTCAATCACTGCATGCCACACAATTTTTGTTTGATAATTTGCAATGGCCTCAATGTTTTGCACGGTTGTGGCCGGCGTTGGTGCTGATGTGCCTACAGATCTAGATCAGTTCCGATTGAGCCTGTAACTTTAATTTAATTTGTTCTTCTATTCGTGTAGAGTGCATTAGAAGGTGCCGGAGACTCTAGCAACGTCATTGCAAATAAGAGGACGAACACCGCTCCAACGCCGCCGCTCAAGAAATCGAGAACAGGAACACCATCACCATTGCCTACCTTCAAGGTATACATAACAACAATTGGTTTAGATATTATTTCAACATGGAAAACAAACATCCGGATTATTTGTTGTGGAATTGAATTGTTTTTCTTAAAGTTAATGTTGTTCCAAGACTAGCTAGCTACCTAACTATATGGAAATGGAATGGCCAAATATATTTTCGCTTTCATAAAGTTTCTGTACGTACTATACACGCTCATTCATGTATACTCCACTTGTGTTTTATATATGCTTCAGGTGAGGAAAGAGAAGCTTGGTGACAGAATCACAGCACTTCAGCAACTAGTCTCCCCTTTTGGAAAGGTAAGCGATCCAGGTCTTAATTTGGCTAATGGTCCTCCACTTCCACGCACTACGTATTATTCTGGAAGCTGAAAACTTCAGGGTCCATTACCTCAAGTCTTGTTACAATTGCAAAAGGCCCACACCTTTTAACAAATTAAATTCTCTTTGCAAAAAACAAATGATCGATCAACCTCGGCGTGCGTGCTGCTGCTGCTGCTGCACAGACGGATACGGCATCGGTGCTCCACGAGACCATCGAGTACATCAAATTCCTGCATGAGCAAGTTGCTGTAAGTGCGATTGATCTAGCTGCTGCAGCTCGTCTTCAAAAAGGCTTTAATCATAATATGTAGACCCAAATATTTTTAACTACCAGCTTGCATTTTGCTCACAATTATATATTCAGTGGACGCTTTTGTATAAATGCAGTCACTCAGTGCTCCTTACCTAAAGAACAGGCAGCAAGTGCTCCATCACAAGGTACATCTACAGTAATATGTATATATATATATACCTGCATGGCTCACCTCATATAAACTCAAGCTGCATGGTTGGTGAACTAATAACATATATACAATACAACGGCTTCCTGCGTGCGTCCAGGTCTTGAGGGAGGGAGGTGAGGCAGCGGCGGCAAATGGAGAACTCATTGGCCGAGGTCTGTGCCTGGTCCCGATATCGAGCACCTTCGCGGTGGCCAGCGAGACGCCGCTCGATTTCTGGACGCCGTTTGGAGGTCCTGCCTTCCGGTAGTAGACGTGTATTATCCGGGAGCTAGCTAGCTCTTACTAATTAATTAGAATAATTTGGAAATTAGCTAATTATAATATCAAGTCCTAACTCATATCAGATGCAGTTATTAGTGAGCATATATATAGAGCAAACTATGACTGATGAAGTATAGTACACATATATAGTTGAATCTTAGGAATGTTTTTCTTGAAGACTTGAATTCATTCTTAAGGTTCATACAATAATGAAGTGCCAGATGAAGATAGTTTATATGGCAAGCAAACTGTAACTCATCATAATTTGCCTTTGTAACAATCTGGTGGCACACACATTGTAACTATCATAATATATATTTAACACTTCTGTTTGAGCATTATTCTTGTTGTCTTTTTGAAATACTTCATGTTATGTGCGATATTTGTAGCTCATATTTCCCCATTTGAGGTCAATAGGGTTAAGAAAATTGTCCAAAAGCATGCCTATATGTTTAATAACCTAAAGATAGGCGCATGTGAAATCAAGTAGAACCCTAGGTTTAAGGCGTCCACGGTCAATGGCGGATCTAAGATTTGACGAAGGCTAGCTAGTGCCAAAATTTAGTAGCAAAAACTATTAAGTCACTACAGGATTCATCTGCTTTGCCGAGTGCCCGCCCACGACAAAGAGAACTCGGCAAAGCCCTAAATACACTCAGCAAAGGCTTTCACGAGTGCCGCCCACGACAAAGAGAACTCGGCAAGGCCCTTGCCGGTGAAGTCCTCTTTACGGAGTGCCTTTTGTTGGGCACTCGGCAAATGCTTTTGATGTGGTTAAACATGCACTTGGCAATCAATTTTGGAAGACAAATAAAATCCATCGATGAGCCCACCGAGCTCATCTATGGGCCCACCGAGTCCAACTAGTAGCCCTCCCGCACACCGCCGCTGCCCTATGTCGTCGTCGCCATGCCGACGGATCCACCTCCAGGGAGCTTCGCCTGAATCCGCCTCCGAGGGACCTCCTCTCGGCGGATCCGCCCTAGGGTGCTCCTCCCGGCCGGATCTGCCTCCGCAGCCGAGGAAGGGGAGGAGATCCTCTCGGCCCCGATGCGCTTCCGGGGTTGAAGGCCCACACCACAGCTAAGGAAGGGGAGGAGCTCACGCCGCCACCGCCGCCGCTGCGGCTCCGTTGCCCGTGCGCCGCTGCGGTTTTTTCGCGGCGTGCGGCGCTGCGGCTCCTCCACGCACCGCAGCAGCTCCCGCTGGCCACCAACCACCGAGGGAGGGAGGGAGGGAGTGTGGTGAGAGATGGATGTGTCTGTGGAGAGGGGCTGGGAGAGGGAGTGCGGTAGAGAGAAGGAGAGCAACTGAGAGAGAGATTGAGGTGTTGAAACCCTAAGTTGCTCTTATATAGGTGAGTGCCGGATTGGGTTGGCTGGTGGGCTTTGGGATGTTTTTGGAAGACCTAAAAGCTGATTTGCTGAGGGTTAGGAATAAGGCACTTTCGACAAAATAGGTCTTCGTCGTGGTGCCAAATAAAAACACATGTTAAATAGCTGACTTGTCCTAAGCCAAAAAGAACACACGACAAAAAGAAATTTTGTAATTCCACTTAATACATTAAAATTATCTAACAGTTCGAAAAAAAACCAAATTTTCACATACAACAATCTATGTTGTCTATTGCCTATAGAAAAAAAGTTTGGAAGTCAAACCCAAATTCGTCCTTCACTTTCACACCAAACTAATCACATCCTTCTCAACTTTATGGTTCTTATTCGAGATGCTTCCGTTTGTAAGCATCGTGACGTGACAAAAATGTGTGAAACTCACTCATTTTTTTACCACAGCCTCCATGTATGATAGCATTGAGATATTGACAAATCTCATGATTTTCAGACATTATTTGTTTTTTAGAATTTTAAAATCATTGAGACACACGTTCATGGTCATGTTTCCTAGACAAGACGTTTGAAATTTCATTTGATTTCATGGGTAAGGCCTCAAACTAGGCAAAATAACATGAATATCATTTTTCTACCTATTTTTCTATTATTTGAATCACTTGCGGTTCAAATTTGACTTGATTCAAAAAATTGCTTGAAATGCAATTAATTAGTTACATATAGAAAACAAATACAAAAATGTACCAAGTTTTAACATGGTACCACTTGTTGTAAGTGGCGAGTAGAAAAAGTTTTGAGATCAGAAGAGAAAAAAAAAAACTCTTTTTCTCTGCTGAGTGCAAAAAAAAAAAAAAAGACTCAACAAAAAACTAATTTGCTGAGGGCCTGGAGGAAGGCACTTGGCAAAAAATATATTTGCCGTGTGCCAAAATAAGCACACGGTAAAAACTGATTTTGTCGTATTCAATACTAAAAACACACAACAAAGCTATTTTTTTGCCGGAGTGCGATCTTTGTCATGTGTATTGGTTGAGACACACGGCAAAATCTTTGCCATGCTCGATAGAAAGCACACGGCAAATCTTAGTAATCCGGTAGTGAGTTGTCTATGATCAACTCCCATATATCATTTCATTGAATTGTGCAAAGCATGGAAAAATAACATGTCTAAGTCATGTTCCTGTATGTCATGTTTTAACATGTATGTCGTGTTTTCACAATGCAAGAAGCAAGAGCAGACCGCTCGCACGTAAATAAATAAATAAATGAAACGTAAATAACATTATTGCTGAAAAAGACATAAAAAATTGATATAAATGCTTGGGAACCTTTAGGTTTGGGTGGATTGACCAATCCAACGAGCCTTTAAATTCTCCTTCGCACTCCCTTTGCTTTGGCCATGCTTCTTCAGTGAGGATGAGATCGGACCACTTCACCACCGAGGACGCCTTGGCTAGGGCTCCACCAACGCGACATGGCCTATCCACCAAACTCCAAGGCCAGGATCCAGTGCTGCAAGCACGGCCTGTCGAAGCTCCACCGACGTGGAGACCGTGTTGGCCCGGGTTCCATCGATATCCATAGTTCCACACAGCACAACTGATTGGTGGCTCCTCCATGTGTAACCAACCTAGGTTAAACGTAACTGGATATTCGAGGAGATCATGACTCCGGCCACCGCCGAGAGCACACGCCACCGCCAACCACAAGGCACGGTACAAAGTTCAGGGTGTCTTCTTCCAGCACACACAATACAAAGGAACTGTGGCCTCCTCTCACCCGTTACATGGGCCTGGAAAGTAAAAATAGAACAACGAGTAACCGGGCTGCTTCATTACTTCTTGGCCCACTCCGGCCCCAAGATGAGGACGGTGGCCTTCCTGGTCCTTGTGCTCCTATGCTGGTTCACGCCAACTTGGTCATGGCCGTCCGAGTGATCATCAGGTATCTCCTCTCGAGCACCTTAGCCGGTGACATCCCTCCCCGACGAGGATAGCTTGACCCCAAGCCGGAGGATACGGGGAATTCGACCTTGAGCTTCCTCATCTTCCCACGATGAGAGATCCTTTGGTAGATCAGACCATTTGACCAATACTTGGGAGACAGATGTGTTGTTGTGTAAATGCACAGCTTCAGGTAAACCGAGGTGCGAGTAGGATCTGGCAATGTGGAGCTCACTTTCGACCATCTAGAACAATAGTTTTCTTCAAGAATGAAACATGAAAAACCGGATGTATTTTTACAGCCTTGAGGTAACAACAGCTCATATGATACTTCATTGATCTTGTTGATGATAGTATATGGTCCAAAATAGTGGAAAGCCAGTTTGTTTGAAAACATACTTGCTAGAGTGGTCTGAACATAAGGCTGAATCTTGACGAAAACTGAACCACCAATCTGAAAGCTTCTGAAAGACCTTCTTTTGTCAACTTTGGATTTCATTTTCTTTTGGCACGAGTCAAATGTTGCTTCACCAGCTGGTATCTCTTGTCTTGGAGCCATTCAATGAGATCAGGAAGGATGGTAGGACCTGGTGGTTCGATGCCCAAATCTCTAGGATGGTGACCATTTAAGACATGAAACAGAGTAGTGCCCAAAGAAGAATGAACTGAAGTATTGTACCAATACTCCGCTATGGACAACCAATTAGACCATTCTGTTGGACAAGAATGGACAAAACATCTGAGATAAGTCTCAAGGCATTGATTCACTCTCTCAGATTGACCATCAGTCTGGGGTGATATGCATTGTTCATGTTTAGTTGAGTGTCCAAGATCTTGAAAATTTCCTTCCATAATTTTCTTGTGAATATTTTATCCCTGTCAGAAACTACCACAAGGGGTAAGCCATGAAGCCTGAATATATTATCCATGAAAATATTTGCAATATCCAAGGTCAGAAATGGTTGAGGCAGGGATACGAAATTTACATATTTACTAAATTTATCCACTAGCACAAGAATGCAATTGAAGGTTTTTGATCCGGGTAGGCCTTCAATAAAATCCATAGTGATGGATTGCCAAGAGCCTTCACGCATAGGTAAAGGTTCTAGAAGCCCGGGGTATGCCACCCTCTCTGTCTTGGCTTGCTGGGAAATAGCACATTGAGATACAAATTCTTTCACCATTTGTTTTATGTGAGGCCAAGCAAATAGTCTCTTGATTCTAGCATAAGTTGCTTCAAATCCTGAGTGGCCACCAACTGCATTGGATGCAATGCATGGAGAATTTGATTTTGTATTTCCTTAGAATTACCAATCCAAATCCTAGATTTGAATAAATCAAGCCTTTGTTCAATGAATAACGCCCACTAGGGTAGTGAATAGCCATCTCTTGGAGTAATATAACAGATTCAGAGTCAGCATTATAAGCAGTACAGGTGCTGAACCCAGGGTGAAGTAATAACAGATACATCTGATAAGTCACAAGGTGTAGCATGTGTTGTTCTAGACAAGGCATCAACCACCCTATTTGTAGTGCCCTGTTTGTAAACAATTTTGTATCCGAGGCCTAACAGTTTAGTTAAGGCCTTGTGTTGCCAAGGTGTAGAGAGCCTTTGATCATCCAAGTGAATTAGTCTTTTTTTTATCAGTCTTTAGAATAAATTCAGCATGTTGCAAGTAAGGCCTCCAATGATCAACTATCAGAAGGATAGCAAAGCATTCCTTTTCATATGTGGACAAACCCTAGGACTCAGGTCTTAATGCACTGCTCAAAAAATGCAATAGGGTGCCCATTTTGTTGCAACACAGCACCAATCCCCTTGTCCGAAGCATCTATTTCAATCTCAAAAGTCTTGGAGAAATCAGGTAATTGCAAGACTAGGGTTGTCATTGATGCTATTTTTAGGGCTTGAAATGAGACTTTAGTCTCTGTAGTCTAAGTATAAATGACACCCTTTTTGACAGATTTCTCATTGGTCTTGAGAGCAGACCAAATTTCGACATATTTCTTATAGTAACCTTCCATGCCAAGGAAACTTCTTAATTCTTTCACATTTTGTGGAGAAGGTCAGTCAGCTATGATTTGGATCTTGGTTGGGTCTGTAGCAACTCCCTCTTGAGAAATCACATGGCCCAAGTATTTGAGTTCCTGTTTTGCAAATGAACATTTCTTAAGCTTAACATATAGCTGATGGTGCCGCAATAGCTTGAATACCTCCTCTACATGCTGTACATGTTCATGCTAGGTTTTGCTATAAATAAGGACATCATTAATACTGAGCAAGGCTACCAAGATGGTATTCATGATTTTCTAAAAGGTGCCAGGTCCACCAGTGACGCCATATGGCATAACCTCATATTCATAATGTAACCAGATATAACCAACCTAGGTTAGGGATGATAAACGTAACTTGGATACTCGAGGAGATCGTGACTCCGGCCACCAGCCACAAGGCATGGTTCATAGTGTGATCGAGTTCAAGGTGTCCTCTTCCACCACACGCAATACAAAGGAGTCGTGGCCTCCTCTCGCCCGTTACATGGGCCTAGAAAGTAAAAACGAACAATGAGTAACTAGGCTGCTTCATTACTTCTTGGGCCACTCCGGCCCCGAGACGAGACGCTAGCCTTCCTGGTCCTTGTGCTCCTATGCTGGTTCCGCCAACTTGGCTGTTGCCTTCCGAGTGATCATCAAGTATCTCCTCCTGAGCACCTTGGCCGGTGATACCATGCCGATGCTATCGCAAAAGCAAACCCCCAGATTTGGATCCGCCGACGGCAGCATTAGGCAGAGCGCAAGGCAGTGGCCGGTGGCACTCATGTACGGCGGCGACGACATGCCGCTAGTGAAGTGACTGATAGTATTTTAAACCCTAACAATTCGTCTTTATACTACAGCGGGCAATCCCCTGACGTGCCAAATGGCTGCAGCTCAAGCCCAGTTTACAACCTATGGCGTGGGCATGGCAAGAAACAACCTCATAGTCATTAGCTTGCCGCAAAATTCCTGCCACGCTAGCATAGAGAGATTGTGAATTAGATAAGGTTGCTTCAGATTGTGTAAGAAATAGAAATTTTCACGAGCGCACGTTTCTCTATTGCTCCTGCTAATTTGGATTCGGGTATCTCCCAACAACAAGCTGAATTGAAATAAAAGTATAAAACCTATGGTAATTATGTGCATTTTTTTTGTTCTCAATAGGTTCTCAATCAGAGTGTGTACTTTAATTTCTGAGTGGTTCAATAAGCAACTAACTACTTACGTTCAAAATTATAATTAAGTTTATAAATACTTTATGCTCCATAATAATAATAGTAGTAATAATAGTCACTACTACAGATTAAGCTCATCACTACGCATGGGTATCACCGCGAAATTTAGTCCACCGGGTAGCGATGAACCGCGCCCGGCAGTGATGAACCGGCCCAGCGCGGGACAAACCAGAATCTCCGCGGACTTGACCAATACCGGCAGTGAAGATTTATATCTCTACCGGTTTGAATCATTCCCCAGTGGTCTTGATGGACCGCAGGATCACTTGCGGGTTTGAATTAGAACCGATAGCGATTCGACGATTGACACAACCGGGTTGATTGGAACCGATAGCGTTTTGGGAGGGGAAGCAAAAGAACAAGAAAACAAAAATCGAAACTGAAGATTAACACGCATCGATTAACAAACAACCGATCCATTAACAAACGACACAAACCAAATTAAACTGTCATAGAAACAATCGATACAATAAATTAACATAAAGAAAGCGGCCGGCCTAATTAAGCCGCCTTCTTGGCCTTCTTCTTGGCCTTCTTGGCGCCCGCCCGGCCTTCTTCCCGGGCGGCCGACTCCATCTCCTCGGTTTGGCCGCGGTATCCCCTCGCCGAGGTTATCGTCCAAGTACTGATCCGGAGGGCGATGATGGACTTCTCCTCCAAGTGGTGATTCACCGTTGGCGAGGCCAACTTGGTCGGCCCGGTACAAGAGCTTGTTGCGGGCGGCGCCGAGGCGTCGCGAGGATGGACTTCTCCACCCGGTCGGCAGCCATGTCGATCGTCGGCGGCGCCACCGACCCGGCCGGCCTTCTTGTGGAAAAACGGGGTAGAGAGGGGAGTGTGTTTGGAGAGCGAAGTGTTGGAGAGCGGACGGAGACGGGGGTTATGTACGTATAAATAGGACTCACCAGCGGTTTCACGAGGGAACAGTTGAACACAAATGATAGAAAATTAAGATTGACACGCATCATAATAAATAATAAAACCGATTCAAGGAAACAAGAGAACCCAAATTAACGAAAAGATAAAGAGATTGCCATGCAAAAGTTAACCAACAACTGAATCATTAGCAAATTAACCACACGGATCATTGTATCTTACACATCCACCAGATCGGACAACAGAAATTAACATAAACAAATAAAAGAAGAACCTAGGCCGCCTTCTTGGCCTTCTTGGCGCTTGGCCCGGCTTCCCGGCGACGCCTTCCCGGCCTCCTCCTCCTCCGGTTTGGCGGTATTCCCTCGAGGGTATCGGCGAAGAGTCGATCCGGAGGGCGTAGAAGTTGGCCCTCTCCTCGAGGGCGAGATTCACCTTTGGCGGCCAACGTCGTCGGCCGAGCCGTTCGGCTTAGGTGAGGGCAAAGCGGAGGAGGTCCACAACGAACTTCATCTCCTCCCGGGTGGCGGCCATGTCGACGATCGTGGGCGGCGAGTCCGGCTTTCTGTGAGAGGGGCACGAAAAGAGAAGTTAGTGTTGGATAACGGGGGGGGTATAAATGTGGCGTTTCCAAAAGACGTTCCTCGGAAAAACATAATCGGGCGACTGCGCCCAATGGTCGTCTCCTCGGCACTCAACGGCGGCCAAATTTTCCAAAAGCACAACCGACAGTTAATTGTTTGTTTTTGACAAATTTTACATTGAACAAGTTAAGATTCAAATCAAATTTAAGCGCTATTTAATTGTAATCGCTCTTTGCATTGGTAACAAAAAAAGCAGTTCGGGACGAGAGGAGCAACACACGGCAATAATATATATATAATTTTTATTTTATTAATATATATATATAACGAGAACATATAATAAAAATGATAAAAAAAAAAAAAGGAAGGCGGCCCTAGTCCTCCTCCTCCTCCTCCTCCTCCTCCTGCTTGGCTGGCGTCGTCCTTCTTGGCCAAGGCCTCGAGGGCGATCCCTACCAACCGCTCCACCTTGGGGCGTAGTGGTTCATCTTATCTTCCGGGGGTGGATCTACCCTTGGAAGAAGACCATGGCCGTCCGCCGGCTCCTTCAGCTTCCTGAAGGCGGGGACGGAGACGTCGAGGGTGAAATCCCTCTCGATCATCTCTCCCGAAGGCGCGCCGATCAGCAAGGTCATCGGTCGCCCTCTGCCGGGCAGCCGAAGGTCCATGCGGCGGCCCCGCAGGAGGGCGGACGTGGTCGGAGTCGGAGTCGGAGCCGAGGGTGGGCGCCGGCGCCCACCACCGGGTCCTTGCCCTTGTCCTCCGCCGCCCATCTCCTCCCCTGAGTGCGCTTGTTGGATCCCCTAAGCCCGAGATGCCCATGGCGCCGATGAATGCAAAAGGGAATGTGGCCGATTAGAGAACTGGAAAGGATGAACGCCATGATCGAGTGTGTGCTTAAATAGTGATTTAGCCGGCTGCCCACTTCCCCACGATCGAACGCGGCGTCAACCCAACCGCTTGGAATTCCACGATCGCCGGTTGGAATTCGCCTGATCTTCTCGCTGGCATCTGCGTTTCCCCGCAACGCACGCGGTTGCGCTTCAACTGGGCTGCGTTTCCAATGGCGACGGACGACAGCAGTCTCCACCTTCATTGATCACCGTCGGGCTCACACATGAACCGGCGTGATTAACAAATCGGTGAAACAAATAGTTATATCTCGTAAAAATCGATTTATTGAAATCATTAATTTTATCTCGGCGTTAATGCATTGAGATTTCAACTAATCCCGTTAAGCCGCCACGCATACACTCCGTATTATAAATTTTCATTTTAGTAGTGCGTATATAGGGTTTGCCGAGTAGGTCATGGCTTTTGATACGTCACGGCGCGCAGCCTTGAGAATCGTGTTGCTCTAGTCTTCACTACCGGTTCCGCTTTAATTAAACCGAGCGGTGTCTCTCGCTTCCCATGAGAAAAGGCTGACCTGCACCGCCGCTGCGTCGACGGGTTATATCAATGTCGGTAATAACACCGCCGGATGCACTTTTCGACCGGCGGTGATCACATATATCACTGCCGTGTACCACTCACGCCGTAGTGTTATGGAATACCTTTTCAAGCACATCCTAATTTATTCTTTCCTAATAAGGGTCTCCCTTATAGATGAGATATCCCCTTGCACACCAAAAATTACCTAAGATAAGCCTAACTTGAATATGAAGCAAACTCGAGTCGTGCGGAGGAGGGAAGGTGGCGGCGGTAGGGGCCCCCCCTGCCCCGCCCCTGGCCCCTCCTGGGCCGGCCGTCGCGTTTGGCCCAATTAGCCACTCGGGGTGGCCCACTGCAGTTCATGACATCTCCCCACCGCTCGACGAGGCGGCGTCCACGTGCCGCCCAACCCACCACGTAGGGGCGAAGGGCGCCCGATCGGGGAGGTGACCACTCCAAAGCCAGTAGAAGACAAGGGGGGCCGCGCTTGTCGCTTGGCGTCGTTGAAGACACCGGCGTCCTTGTCGGCGAAGTCGAGGTGTAGGTCGCCAAGTAGATGCCGAACTTGAAGCTCAGCGGGGCTGCCGCGAGAGGGACGTTCCGCCATGCACGATGCATGGCGGAGGCGCCGAGGTCCTGCATGCCGATCATCCGCGGGTCGGGGAGAGGAGACGTGTAGGTGTATGTCGTTGGCACCGTCACCTTAGCATGGAGCCGCCTCGCAGACGTGGACGGATCGACGTGGGCGGCGGGAAGTGAAGTCGAGGAGGCAGCCGTAGAGGAGGTGTCGGGGCGTGCTCACGGGCGGTCCCTAGCTGGATCTCCCGCGTGTCCCATCTTTGCACCGACGGTGGCGTTCCCAATGCGGAAGAAGACGTCGCCGTTGTTGTCGAGAAGGGGAGGGACGGTGGCACCCTCGATCCGCTCGTCGGGCGTGCCCGAAGGAGGAGGACGTACGCCGGAACGCCCGATCCTCCCGGGGCGATTGGGAGGTGGAAGCCTTTGCTACGCCATGCGGCGGAACGTTCTCCCCATCATGAAGTCCCGGGAGAAGCTCAAGCAGCGGGGATGTAGTAGCGGTGGAAGTACCTCACGATGCCATAGTGGAGGCTCCACTCTCGCGCCGTAGCCCACAAACTTCGATGGTGTTGAGATGATCCCGAGCTCCTTGTTCGCCGTCGCGGCCGGGTGCAGCTCGCGTGATCATGTCGTTCGACGCCGACCGTCGATGTCGTCCATAGCAACGGACGGCCGCTGGCCCTGGTATCGCGGTCAACGGGGCGGCCATGGCGTCGTCGTCGATGTTGCCGATGTAGCCGTGGTGGCGGCATTGCCCGGCGCCATTGCCGGGCCCGTCCGCCGGTGTTGTCCGGCTCGTCGTCGTTGTGCGGGCGGCGAGGTCGATGGCTTCCTCCATCGAACGGGGCTCGAACCACTCGAAAGCCGTCCGCGGCCGAGGTCGCGCAAGCCGACAAAAGAGGCTCGACGCGGTGGCGCCCCCCCCAAAAATCCATGCGTGAAGCATAGACCTCGAAGGCGTCGATGTAGTCGCCCGGCTGCCCCGGGAGGGCGGCGCGTATGCCGCCATGGCGTCCGAGTGTCGGGCGGACCGGCGTGATGTCGTGAGGCGCTGGTGAACTCGTCCCACTCGAAAGGGGACTTCTTCTTGGACAGTCGATGTACTGCATCGCAAAGAAGATCGGTGAGGTGGAAGGCGCCGTAACTCACGTAGTAGTCCGGGTCGATGTCCAAGTTGAGCTTCGAAGAAGAGCTCCGCCTTGCGAATCCGGAGGTCGGGGTCGTCGGTGCCGTCGGGCCTCCCGGACTTGTAGGTGCGTGATTTAGCGGCGAGGTGCAATGCCGCAGATGGCAGCACGATCTTTGGGCGCCGCGGGTGGCGCGGACGAAGGGAAGAGGGCGCCGCGGGTGGCGCTGGGGGCGAGGAGCGCGGGGCACCGCGGTGGCGCCATCTCGCCGGAGGGACCTGCCGGAGTGCGAGTGTCGGAGGAGGAGGGCAGCCGGTGCAGCGGTGTCGTCGAGGGATGACGTCGATGATGGCCCCGCCGGTGCGTCACGCGTGGCGTCATCTGCCTCCTCAAGCCTGGAGGGTAGCGGTCGGAGGCCGGCGTCGAGGTCCGAGGGGGGGGAGGGCGGCGGACGGGGGCATTACTGGGGCGTCCCTGTGCTCGACGCGGCTGCCGCCGCTGGGCCGTCCTCTCCGCCAGTCGTCGTATGTCTTTGAATCCTCGAGGGCGGTGTAGGCGTGCTCCATACGACGGAGGCGGTCCTCCATGTCGTCGGGCGCTTCTTTGATCCGGTGTAGGCGACGTCATGGAGCGCCTTGTTGCCGCGTTGAACTCCCGTATCTCGGAAGCCATGGGTGGTGGGAATCATCCCGGTCTCTGGATACCCGGTATCCGATTCCGGCTAGATTGGGCCGGAATTGACACGTGTTCTTCGCCCTTCGCTTCGAAGATGGCGTCTGAGGGCTGCGGCTCGCGCCGGTGACGAGCAACAGCAACCACGAGCGACGAGGTGGAGAGGAGGAGCCGTGGGGGAGGGGGCGACGGCCCGGCGCGCCGAGGCGGCGCGAAATTTGGCGGGCGGCGGGCCGGCGCGAGGGGCGGGGGCGGCGGTTGGAGAGATTGAAGGCGAAAGATATTTTTTTATTTTGCTTGCTTATCCCCCTAGAGATTACATGCCTCTTGCTTATATAGCCCGACTAGTGGGACTTGTAATCTAAGCAATCTCTATAAGGTTTCCTTACACGGTCGAATACCTTTTACAAGCACATCCTAATTTATTCTTTCCTAATAAGGGTCTCCCTTATAGATGAGGTATCCCCTTGCACACCAAAAATTACCTAAGATAAGCCTAACTTGAATATGAAGCAAACTCGGGAGTCGTGCGGAGGAGGGAAGGTGGCGGCGGGGGGCCCCCCCGCCCTAATAACCCCTCTGGGCCGGCGGCCGTCGCGTTTGGCCCAATTAGCCACTCCCGGGGTGGCCCAGTGCAGTTCATGACATTGATCTATTCTTGTAAAGGTCTTTGTTATCATATATGTAACTTTTTTCAAGGTCTTTGTTATCATATATGTAATCGGATATTGTAATCGGTTTGCTCCTCTCTCTATATATATGTAATCGTGTGTTCCTTTCCAATGGATGTTTGCATTTATATATCATAATACTGGCGCGATTCTTATTTTTTTTCGCCCCTTGATCTTTCATGGGCGAACATAAATATATAAATGCTCTATGTACTAACCAAAAAGTTATTACTAAAAACGTCCAAGTAATCTCACGGCGGTGAAAGATATTACTAAACTGTCGATTTAAAATATATCAACTTTGCCGGGTTTTAATAGAGTCCCGGCAGTAAAAGAGACAACACTACCGGTTTGCAAATCTGAAACCGATAGTGATCAAGCCTTCTATCGCGTTTATCACGTAGGAAAATCTAATAATAAAAATATAGATCGAAAAAACCTAAGATCTTGTGTGGGGGCATAATTTGGGTGCACAAGGTTGTAAAAAAATTTAAGACATTTCTACATTGTGGGAGTAGACATGCTAAACAAAGGTACATGACCCCTTTCATCGGAAGCATGACCGACAATTACATTCATAAGCTATCTTTGGGTCATCTTTGTTCGGTGTGGTCTCGGCCTCAAACTTTTTCTTAGACGTGCACATGCCACGTGTGAAGGAACCACGATGTTTGAGATTTTTCGGACAAGGTTTGGTATTTTTTTCAATTAAATTGAATTTCTACGCGGCGACCCCGAGTAATTACAAGGTTGAATCAAGTTACCCACTATCGAGCAGTGGTGCCAAAATTTCCCACATGGTCTCATGTGTCCTAGGAGGCAATTCAAAGTGTAGGTTGGTGCAAAATTCATAAGTTTTCAAGCTTTAATTAACCTCCTTCTATCGCGTTTATCACGTAGAAAAATCTAATAATAAAAATATGGATCGAAAAGACCTAAGATCTTGTGTGGGGGCATAATTTGGGTGTACAAGGTTGTAAAAAATTCAAGACATTTCTACATTGTGGGAGTAGACATGCTTCACAAAGGTACATGACCCCTTTCATCGGAAGCATGACTGACAATTACATCCATAAGCTATGCTTGGTCATCTTCGTTCCGGTGTGGTCTCGGCCTCAAACTTTTTCTTAGACGTGCACATGCCACGTGTGAAGGAACCACGATGTTTGAGATTTTTCGGACAAGGTTTGGTATTTTTTCAATTAAATTAAATTTCTACGCGATGACCCCGAGTAATTACAGGTTGAACTGGGGTTACCCACTACCAGCCAGAGTGGTGCCAAAATTTCCCACATGGTCCCATGTGTCCTAGGAGGCAATTCGGTGTGTAGGTTGGTGTAAAATTCATAAGTTTTCAAGCTTTAATTAACCTCCTTCTATCGCAGCGTTTATCACGTAAAAAATCTAATAATAAAAATATGGATCGAAAAGACCTAAGATCTTGTGTGGGGGCATAATTTGGGTGTACAAGGTTGTAAAAAAATTCAAGACATTTCTACATTGTGGGAGTAGACATGCTTCACAAAGGTACATGACCCCTTTCATCGGAAGCATGACCGACAATTACTAAGCTATGATGGGTCATCTTCGTTTCGGTGTGGTCTCGGCCTCAAACTTTTTTCTTAGACGTGCACATGCCACGTATGAAGGAACCATGATGTTTGAAATTTTTTGGACAAGGTTTGGTATTTTTTCAATTAAATTGAATTTCTCGCGGCGACCCCGAGTAATTACGAGGTTGAATCGGGATTATACATACTTCACAAAAAGCATTACAATTAATTGATTACAATTGACACGGTACAATAATCAAAGTGTACAAACACATTAAGAAATAACCACCTCAAAAAACACCCTTCCGGCACCTATGCCGAGGTGGTTACAATGCTACGTTTGTTGACATTTCTTAGCGCAATCAAAGGAAACGGTATAAAACCCATCCCCAATAACGGCGCCCGAAATGCGCGTGACATTCCCAAGTAAAACCACCATGTCGGTGATCCGAAAGGGATTGTCAACGAGATAGATCTTGCCATCTTAGATATTTCATCCGCAAGCGCCGCGGATCTATCATTGTAGCATTTCACCCGGGAAGTATTCAGGTATCGTTATTTATATTTTCCCAAAGGAAGGCATGTGATTAATAAGCTAGCATGGCATCTGAATAGAGGAACATGTGTTTGCTTAGACCAAATTGTTCATAACGAGGGGGTAAGCAAAACGGTTCATGGATAGTGTGACACACACTTAAGAATCCACCCGACAAAAGGATAAAGAAAATAGATAAAGAATAAATGAATAACCTAATGGAGTAATTCTAATGTATCTAGTCATGGCCATACAAATGAATAGTTAGGATCATATGCAAACTGATTTAATCGTAGTTAGGTCTAGGATACCGGGGAGACCCCATCGGGAAGTCTGCTTCCCACCAAGGCATTCACGAACTCCTACAAAGACATACGAACGTGGGGGATTTCAAGGGACGGTCAAGGCTTGTCACGACCAACCCGCCTACCCCCCTCAACCGTGGCATGCACTCATATTCGCAAGTAATCGTAATACCCGGGCACCATGCCCGCATATCGAAACACTACTCTTGTCCCCCCAGATCCCCACTTTCGTCGAATGGACCGGACTAGAACAAGAGCAAACCCGAAGGAACAACGAACCGATATCCCACCTCTAATCAAGTTAGGCATATGATGATCGATGATGAATCGAGATGAACATGTCAAGATTATGATATGTAAACTATATACTAGTTCATATACCAACACAAGAACATGATCAAGACTATACTCTAGTTCATAATTTAGGCCAAGAATATAGATATAAGACTTGCAAATAGAAGAATGCTCCATTGAGAAGATGTATTACCAAGGCACTTTCTTCTAGGAGACAAGCCCTCCTTGTAGCTCTTCTACTCCAAGTGCTAACCAAGAACTAAGAAGAAGAAGAAAGAAGAAGTAGAAGAAGAGAGAGAGGTAGAGGTGGTAGAGAGAGGAAGATTGCTTTGGTTTCTTTGGACTCCAAGTGGTGTGTGTTGAGAGAGGGAGAGAGGGGGCCTACTTATACACTTGGAGGAGGGGCCTAAGTGCTAAATTACACCAAAACCGACCTGGTAAACCTTCCTATTCTGAGCAAACCGACCATCCAACGGCGGGGAATCCCCATTTGGCGGGTGCATGAACACCTCCTCCCGGGGTGGGCGAAACCGCCTCGGGGGAGGATGCGGCCGCACCGGGTGGTCTTGGCGCACCCCCCCCAGGCTTCGGCTTTGGCCGAACCTCGGTGGGGTGTCTTCCCTTGTCTTGAAAAGTTGTGGGCCGGGCTTGGCTCGGCCCAGTTTTGATGTTTTGGGTCGATTTGCTCACGGGCTTGTGTTTTGCAATAATGCGCTTTCCCGGATGGCGTACTTTGGTCGATTTTCCACTTGCTTTTATTATAAATCTGCAAAATAAAATAATAGACACTACAAGTGGAATTTTATTAGTGATAAATGCATATGAGTATAAAAAGGTATAGTTTTACTCCTTTATGGTAGTAAGTTGGCCGGAAAAAAATATGTCGTTGGTGGCCGTCAACAACGTTATGCTTCTTGATCTAAGTAAGGCGGATGGGACCTCTGTGTGAAGAACCAATGTCTCTCCGTGCGGCAAAGGCCCGACAGGAGGCGGGGCTCTCATCTCCCGGCGACGAAGCACAAGAATGCACGCTACTTGGCTCCCCGCTTTCCGTCTTCCTTCCCATCCATGCAACAATGGCGTTGCCCGCGAGCATCACACCCGACTTACGTAAGCAACGTTGTAGCCTAATCTTCAAAAACACCCTTCTAGTACATCTTTTGTATACACTGTTTACCCATGATAAAATGTTTATGTGGAGGGCTTTCTCCCAAATAGAGCCCATATATGTGGATAGGAGAATTGGCAAATAACAGAAGATGTCGGTAGGCGCAAGGTTAAGCCATACATGGCTCTCTCTGCTTTTATAAGTTTTTATAAGCGTGGTAGGTGGGAATGAGCGGTGGTAGGTGGCAACGGTGTGATCTTATCACCGTGAGCGGTGGTAGGTGGCAACAAATGTGATCTTATCACCGTGGCGGTGGTACCGTGTGGCGGTGGCAACGATTAATGCGATCAGCGCCGGGTCGGCCAGTTTATACCCTGCGGTGAACCTATAATTTAACATCGCCCAGCTACTCTTTGTTAAACCGGGCAAAGTGATTAACTATAGAAATGGGCGCGCGGTGAAAATTTCACGAGTCATTTGAACCCCGCGCCATTCGTTCGGCCTCGGCGATATATAATAGCCGGCGCGCGGCGAGCTGAAATTTTCCCGTCATTTCAACCCCGCGCCCCAATCGTTCCCCACCGTCGCCGGCGAGCACCACCACCACACACGCCGCCCCGCCGTGCATTTGCCCCCCAGCCCCCTCCATTCTCTTCTTCTCCGGCGTCCCCAGCGCCGCGCCCGGCGTCCTGCGCCCTTCCACGGTGAGAACTAATTAGCCATTTAGTTCCTCGAGATTTTGCCTATGAGAATGAGATCTAATTCGCCGTTGTTCTCGCCTCGCCTCGCCGCTTGTTAAGTCGTCCCACGTCGGCGGGGGCGCCGCTACACCGCACCGCCGTCTGCAGCCTCCCGCCGTCCCGTCTACGCCCGACACCGACACGTACCGCCGCGACCTCGAGCTCGATTTCGCCCGGAAGAACGCCCCCGCCCGCGCCCTCGGCTTCCTTCTAGGGCGCTGCGTCTCGCACCACGAGACAAAGACAGAGCGCCACGGACCGCCGGAAGCTTCGGTGAGTGCGTCGGTCCACTTTTGAGTTGTTCGTTGAAATGCCCGTGTTGATAAATCCAACCTCGCTATTTCCTTTTTCTATTTAGATTTTGCTTTCAAAACAGTTCGGGATCCTTATATAGTGGCAAAAAGTATTTTAATTGGTCTATGGTGAACAAATTAGATTTAAACATTATGGTCATTTACAGCAATGATTGAAGACATTCTATTGCTCGAATTGTGATTGAAATGAGATAGATGTTGAAATTCACGAGTTTAAATGGTGTTCAAAATCTTCTTGTACAACATTTCTGAATGACATAGCATTAACATCCTATTTTGGCTGCATGTATAGGTGTTGACGGTCACCAACGACATATTTTTCCGTCAACTTACTACCATAAAGGGAATGAAACTATACCTTTTTATACTCATATATATTCATTACTAATATATTTCCACTTGTAATGTCCGAAATGTATTTTGTAGTTTTTATAATAAAAACAGGTGGAAATACGACCAAAGTACGCAACCCCGAAAGCGCATTTCAGAATACTTCAAGCCCGAGGTGGAAATGGACCAAAAACGCCCGAGTTGGGCCGAGCAAACCACCACCGGCCAGACTTTTCGGGCCCAACAACGTCACCTGCGGCCCCCGAATTTTGTGCCGACCCCGGGGAGGGTGCGCGCACACCAGTGCGGCGCCAAGCACCCATCCCGAGGCGGTTCGGGCCTGTGGTTTCTTGAGGCGGTGCATTACCTTCCATGGAGGGCGTTGCCGATGTTGGTTCGGTTTAGCAAATTAGGCGGGTGTACCAAGGTCGGTTTTGGCTCCTTCCATATGGGGAGGGACATTTTCCAACAAGCCCCTCTCCTCTACCTATAAAAGGAGGCCCTCTCCCTCTTCCTCAACACACAACCAATTCCATACAACACAAGGAGGAGCCACAATGTAATAGAGAGGAGAGAGTTCCATTCTTTTTTTCTTCTTCCCGCTCTTAGTTCTAATGGAGAGTGAGAGAGGAAAGGCTAGAAGGAAGTTTGGTTCCTTCTACCTGGAGTTGTCGGTCCGCCCCTCGGTGTGCCGCGGTTCCTAGGAAGTCTGAGTGCGAGTTGTTTGTACCGCTTGCAACTTTTGTACCTCTACAAGCTACTTACACTTTGGTGAGAAAGCTTGTGATTATCTTTCAGCTTATTGTTCTTCAAGTATATTATCTTAGCTTTATTATAGACTTGCGGGATCGATAGTCGTACCTTTGGGTCATAACTCTTGGAGAAGGAACTCTTTGACCGGGGAACCTTGATCAACCCAAGAGTTGTGGATGGTAGTGCAAACGTGGTGTTTGGGCTAGCGTTCACCTACCTTTGCGGTGCATCCACGGTTGAGGGGGTAGGCGGCTTGGTCGTGACAAGCCTTGTCCGTCCCTCGAAATCCCCCACGTTAATGGCTGTGTCGTAGAGCTAATTGCGGACTCGCCCAGGTTGAGCGCGGGCGGTGCCCGAAGGAGATAACACCCTAGAAATCCCTCGCCTCAAACCTAAGCCCATAAAGATACCTCACTATCCATAGTTATCCTAGGGTGGCCCTGCTCAAAGATTAGAGCGCAACCGTTCCTCGTGGGAAAATACGATACCCTGAATATTTCGGTGAAAGCTACAACGACAATTCCGTGCGCTTGCGGATTTATCCGATGCGTTAAGAAACGTCAACAAGCTTTAAGGTGCGTTGCTTGGGGAATGGTTGTCGTAATTCTCTCTGAGCCTAGAGCACCCGTGTGTTGTATCTGAAAAAAACAAAAATAGTTATTTATCTTTATTTTTTCAAAATGAAGCCTACTCCATTTCAAAAACCTTCGCTTCAATGGGGAGTTCACAAGAGCCACAATCTTTTCCAAAACCAAAATTTTTATCGGCTATGAACTCACCCTAATTAAAAAAAAAAAAAACTTGGTTCGGGCACACTCCATCTCTCGTGACCATTTTGAAAATCTATGTTGCCACCTACGAGATTTCGAGGAATTATGATCATGCCTCAAGCATTCCTAGCATGATCCAAGAAATTCACATGTGGAATTTGTTTTACGCTCTCCCTCATAGGGAAAGCAAAACAATAGTACACTATTGTCGTAGGAAATTTGAAAGGGGACTGAGAAGAACTCAAAGACAATTTTTGTCTAGCATTCTTCCCCATCAATGCCTACCAAGGACAATCCTCGATCTCAAGTAGGATGAGAAGGAGTCCATAGGTGCAGCCTAGGCTAGATTTATAATGTTTATACATGTTGGCCTAGACTTGTCATTACCCGATAGTGTGCCTTTGCATATGTTTTTTGGGTCTTGACATAGATGCTGCCCTATGCCTTGACATAACCGTTGGAGGGTTGTTTGCACGTAAACCTACAACGGAACATAGGAAAACCCTTGAACACATCCTAGAGAAGCTTGCTTTTCCCGTTGTAGAACCTATTCCCTCCATATTAAGGGCATGTCAAGCATTGAGGAGCCCTCATCGGTCCGAGCCATTCCTCGTACCGCCATTGGAACCGACCGTTGAGCCCTCTCGAACCCACGAACACCAAAGGAAGGAATGTTTTAGTCCTTCGGAGTTCGCGATTAAATTCAAGGATGATGGCGAGAACCTCGTAAACCCGAGGTGCACTTAGACTTCCATATCTCTCTCATCCTTGACTTCAATCTTCTCATAGGCTACCCTCTAGAAAAAAAAAAATTACGAAAGACCTATAGAGGGAGCCATGATGAGAAGTTGGGAAAAAATGTTTCCGCCTCTCACACCTAGACATCCCAAAGGCGAAGCATCTTCCTAACCAAAATCCGTTCGAGGAGGCGAAGTTTATAACTCTACTCGTTTCACCCAAGTTGTTTTCACATCTTAGTGAAAAACGAAACACCTATCACCCTCACACGAACGCCAAGTCATGTCCCTCGGCGCTAAGGCGTTGTTCTTGACAATGGTCAAGATTCAACGTTCGTCCTTCATGACACATCTTGTGAGGGGAAAACCTCATGTGCCATGGACATGCACGGCGACAACTCTTGAGACCAAGCGAAATTTGTTTTTGAGCATAACAAGTTGTCACTTGAGACTTCTCACATGCTCACCTTTGGGTCTTCTTGAGTTTGTCTTGCTTCTAGCCGAGTGCTTCGATGAAGATCACAACCATCTCTTGGTTCTCTTTGTAAACCTTTTTAAGAGAATGGTTGCAAATCTCGTAGTAGCATGATGACACTAACCTTGCAGCTTTTGAGCGTAATGCCAACTTCTTAGTGGTAAAACGGGAACTTCACCACCATCACCGCAAGATGTTTTTCCGCGGTCAAGCTTACGACCATAAAGAAAGCACTTTGCCGAGGAGATACCCCGGACTATCTTAAAAAAAAAAAAGACAAAAAGTCTTTCTCTCTTCTTATTAATAAAAAAAAAGAACATGTTATCAAGTTAGTATGCACCTTGGGTATTCTTGTCGCTAACCATTTCGGGTGGAGATCGATTAAGAAGAACAAAGAGGCATGCGGCGCTTGAGAACATGAGGGCTATCACCAAAAAAAAAAAAATTATTATGATGTTCATGGGTGATGGAACATGCTCAAGAGGAGACCGGACCTTGCACACTTGACTTTTACACAAAATTCTAAGTGTGGGGGAAGATGGTGACAATCCCAAGTTCCATCCACCGGGGATCATACAAAAAAAAATGAGGGTGAATAAAAGATGATGTCACCGCCTTGCTAAAAAAAAAAAAAAAAAAAAAAGAAATAGAGATGGAGAGAAAAAAAGAAAAAAAAAATGATGTTGAAAAAAAAGAAGAAGAAAGAATAATAAGAAGAGAGAGGAGTAGGTTGGCCCCAATGGAACGATAAATACCAATGTGCTACCCGCTCCACCCTTCATGGCTTCAAACAAGCAAGAAGGCCCTCCTCTCATCCTTTTTTGCTACCATCAAGGCCCATGGCCCGCACACATGTCATGCGTGTGTGGCCTAGCCTTGAGATGGACTTAAATTTGAGCTATCAAGCAAACCACCGCAACAACCTCGATGCTTCATCCATAAATGCCGACGGTATTTACACTCGGGTATGCAAAGGTAATGTTCACCATCTCCTCACTCATTTCTTGTCTCCATGAAAATAAAACTTTATGCTTCCCATGCCATGACACATGCTTTGTGAGTTTGGGTGTACCTACATGGGCCCATGTAATACATTCATAGGTATTTTTAAATTAAGTGTGGTGATTAGGTTAAAATGATCTCCTTTAATCAAAACTTTGGCTTGGTGTCGAGCTTGGTTAATGAACTTAGAGTTTTGTTGCCATGATCTATGGGAGTATCTTATGTTGGAGATACGTCAAGGCTATGCTTACACTTTCGCTTTGTTTTATGAGCCTTGCTTGAGTCATGATGAGGTGAACAAATAAAAATAAAATAATAAAATAAAGTTCTCATAATAAAGGCTCCACGGTATTCTTGCCAAGAGAGCCATGTGTTTGTTTTCCTTTTGTTTTGTTTTGTTTGAATAAAAGAGGTACAAGAATAAGTGTGGGGAGATCTCTCAAGCATACATGCACACCCATCTAAGATCTCCCCAACACAAATGCACGAACACCGAGCAATTCATGATGGAGGAGGGGGAGACGAACGACTACCATTAACTCCTTCCTCTTCAAACGGTGGTTTGTGCAAAACTCTCACATCTCACAATAATAATAAAAAGAGGAGAGAAGAGAAGGAGGAGAGATGAGAGAAGAGGAGATAAACCTTTCAACCCCAAGTTCCTTGTCCTGTTTTTGTGATGACATCAAAAGACAAGCTTGGGGGGGCCTCAACCACACGACCAATCACAACTCAAATCATTAGCGCGCACAAGCTAGCACAACCATGAAAGGTAAGTAAAGAGCTAGTTTGGGGGAGGACTCCAAGAAAGGTAACGTGTATCTCACATTTTTATTATATTCTCTATCTTATGAAAATGATGAGTTATGCTAAAAAAAAAAAAAGGGAGACAAAAATTCCATTCCTATACATATGAGCTATAAAAATGTTTAGCTTTAGTCCCTTGTTGAAATGATGAATAGTTGCTCTGCTTTTTATGTTTTTCCCCGTGCCTAGTTTATAATTGAATTTCTCTAAAGTTTGGGTTTAGTGGCTAAGTCTAAAAAACTTATCCTAAAAACCCGATTCATGTGGGTTGCATAAGCTCTATCTAGTCTAAGTTGTTGCCAAGTATGATATGGTACAAATAGATTTACTATGATTTAGTCCGAAAAAAGAGAAAACTTGACATCCGGGAATCTAATTTGAAGAAAAGAGAAAAGATATGGGCTGTGCTAAAAAAAAAAAAAGAGAAAAGAGATGAAAAATGGACACGTGTCCGAGGGCGAGTAGAGCCCACATCTCCAAAAAAAAAAAAAAGAAAAAAAAAAAAAAAGAAAGAGAGAAAATAAAAAGACAAAAGTCTAGGCGAGTAGAGCCCACCTCTCCAAAATATATATATATATATATATATATATATATATATATATATATATATATATATATATATATATATATATATATATATATATATATATAGCAATAAAGCCCATACTTTCTCGAAAAACAAAAATATAATCTAAATAAATAAATCCCTGATAAAAAGTTGATCAAAAAGGATGAATGAAAAGTATTTACATTTATAAGCGTTCTATCGGCAACCGCCAAGACTTTGAGAAAAGCTAAAAAAGCCCCGCTACGATGAAAGGTAATAAAGGGTGAGAAAAAGATGTGCCATTTTATTCAAACTCTAGTAGAAAATCTTATTATAACCCCGGCACTTGAAAAACATAATCGGCATAGTAGCAACTCCCGATCAACAACCAAGTATTTATCTTTTGCTCGAGGACGTGCAAAGGGTAAGCTTGGGGGAGTTTGTTGACGGTCACCAACGACATATTTTTTCCCCGTCAACTTACTACCATAAAGGGAATGAAACTATACCTTTTATACTCATATACATTTATTACTAATATATTTCCACTTGTAATGTCCGAAATGTTTTTGTAGTTTTTATAATAAAAACAGGTGGAAATACGACCAAAGTACGCAACCCCGAAAAGCGCATTTCGTAATACTTCAAGCCCGGGGTGGAAATGGACCAAAACGCCCGAGTTGGGCGAGCAAACACCACCAGCCAGACTTTTCAGGCCCAACAATGCCACCCCCGCCGAAGCCCGAATTTTGCGGACCCGGGAGGTGCGCGCAAGCCACTTGGTGCCGTGCGCACCCATCCCGAGGCGGCTCGCCCGAGTTTGGCGAGGCGCATTACCTTCCATGGAGGGTGTTGCCGGCGTTGGTTGGTCGGTTTAGCAAATTAGGCAGGTGTACCAAGGTCGGTTTTGGCTCCTTCCATATGGGGAGGGACATTTTCCAACAAGCCCCCTCTCCTCTACCTATAAAGGAGGCCCTCTCCCTCTTCCTCAACACACAACCAATTCCATACAACACAAGGAGGAGCCACAATGTAATAGAGAGGAGAGAGTTCCATTCTTGTTCTTCTTCCCCTCTTAGTTCTAATGGAGAGTGGGAGGGAAAGGCTAGAAGGAAGTTTGGTTCCTTCTACACGGAGTTGCCTGGTCCGCCCCCAGTGTGCCGCGGTTCCTAGGAAGCCTGAGTGCGGGAGTTGCCGGTACCCGCTTAAACTTGTACCTCTACAAGCTACTTACACTTTGGTGAGAAAGCTTGTGATTATCTTTCGGCTTATTGTTCTTCAAGTATATTATCTTAGCTGTTATAGACTTGCGGGATCGATAGTCGTACCTTTGGGTCGTAACTCTTGGAGAAGGAACTCTTTGACCGGGAAACCTTGATCAACCCAAGAGTTGTGGATGGTAGTGCAAACGTGGTGTTTGGGCTAGCGTTCACCTATCTTTTTTGGTGCATCCCACGTTGAGGGGTAGGCGGCTTGGTCGTGACAAGCCTTGTCCCGTCTCTCGAAATCCCCCCACGTTCGGGTTTGTGTCGTCGTAGAGCTAATTGCCTGACTACGCCCCTTGGGCGCGGGCCGTGCCAGTAAGGAGATAACAGCCCTAGAAATCCCCGCCCGAAACCCTAAGCCCATAAAGATACCTCACTATCCATAGTTATCCTAGGGTGGCCCTGCTCAAAGATTAGAGCGCAACCGTTCCCCTCGTGGAAAATACACGATACCCTGAATATTTCGGGTGAAAGCTACAACGACAATTCCGTGCGCTTGCGGATTTATCGTGTCGTTAAGAAACGTCAACAATAGGCAAACCATGGCATGGTATGTAGTGCATGTTGGTCAAGTGCCGTGGATCTATCGAACCTAGGAAGATTGCTGCTGCTCAAGTCTCTGCTACCATGGTAATTGTTACAAAAATACAAGACGGAAGTCGAAGCTTTGGGGCCTACTATGGTGAAAACTTTCACTATCAACCAGCCCGGAGATCGATGAGAAGCCTCTCTCCATAGATATGAAGATTAGGAGAATTGCGACTTGGCCTATGAAAGATGTTTTGATTTACGTCATGGCTATTGTCATTGTTTTCCTTATTTGGAAGTTGATGTCCTAGGCTCAATTTCGTAGAACATTAGGTGGAGTTAGTTGTATGTAACCTTTGAACCATGTAATGTATCTATGATGCTTTTATGGGTTTAAAAATAGCTGATTTTCGGAAAAAATTCATAAATTATAAAAATTTTTAAACAAAAACGCCGGGTGGCATGGGCCCGGCAGGTGAATGACATACAAACCGGTAGTGTAACTACACCAAACACTATCGGTTTGAATTACAAACCGTCATCGATGACGAAACATCACCGTCTACCGCACTAACCAACCGATAGTCTTCACTCTAATAACGCCGTTTCGGGTTGAAATCACCCGACGGTGTTCACGTAAAGTTCATTGACGGGTTCAATGTAAACCGACATTGTTAGCTCTTCGATACACTATCGGCTCAATCCAACCCGATAGTGTTATCCCTATAGTTCTCGTCGGTTCGTTAAAGCCCAACGGTGCTCCCAATATCAACTCGCCGGTGACTTCTCGAACCTCGCATTGCTTGGATCAAAAATGCCGTTCTGGTCCGTGGAACACCAGCGGTGTTCGGTGGCAGTCTTGGCCGCCCGCTCGATATCAAACCGGCGGTCTCTCCTCGCATCACCGCCCGGTGTTTTTGGCCCGATAGTGTTTGAACCCCACATCACTACGCTATGGTTTACTGCGGTTCGGTTTTAGGAAGAAGGGTTGGAGCCCTAGATGATGGACAATTCTGTAGTAGTGAGTAATAATATGAGAGTAATCTATCGCTAATTTTCATAGAGTACAATTAAGTTTATAAATACTTTTCGCTCCATACTATTGATATTTCGAGTGCGGCTTGGGCGGCGTGGGGGTTCCTCGCACACCGGTGCAATCTCTCCGTGGGATGCAACGTCTAGGCGTTATCTCCCGTGCCATGACGTGGCCATTGTCGGAGAGAGAGCGGCGGTGCTCCTCTAGCAAGCGAGGAGAGGTTTCCTTGTCCGGTGGAAGGTGCCGAAGATGCGCATGTTGATGAGCGTGTGGTCGCAGACCAATCGCGTAGTCACATTCCACCACTCCGGGCTCGCCTATCCGTCCGCGCTCCAACCCAAGAAGAGACTTGGGTATCGCGGTCTTCGGTGTGGACCCGGCACAACTCAAGCAGCCACCACGCCATCGCGCCGCAGCCTCACCAACGACTTCCACCGCCTCCACCACCGGCCGCCTCCAAGGTTCCGTCACCTACTTGGGTGTGTCTTGGCGGCTGCTGCTAGTTGTTGGGCTCCTTCCATGGGATCCGGGAGGACATCATCGCCTCCGCCGACCAAGCTCTCCACGCTTCCAAATCGAGGACGAGCTGAGCTGCTCCTCAAGGGCTGGGGAGATGTCATGGCGCATTGCCGCTGGGGACATGCATGGTCGGCAGGTGCATGGGGAGTTGGGGACATGCAATGGCCAGCAGTGGCTCATGGGCGAGGAGCGAGGAGGTTGATTTAGCAATTAAAGGTGAGAGTGTTAGCTATTAATAGCGAGTGGAGTTGAAGAGTTATCTCTTGTGAACGTGAGAAGCACCTATGGATGAATTAAGCAATGAACAAGAATGAAGTTATCACTCTAACCTCACCTCCCTGCTGTCTTCAATCTCACCTATGCTTAGGCAGCCAGGCAACAACCCTGGCGCCATTATCCCTCCTTATCCCCATATGAACTAAGGTTCACTTCAGATTCACTAACTACAAAATTCCATAGTAAAAATAACTATAAACCTGTGTAACGCAGTCCTAAAATGCTAATCTTGAGGAGAAATCTTATTCTTCATCCTTCAATCTTCTGAGCTCCAAAAATATTGTATATTTATCATATGCGAAAAAAATAGATTGCTTGGTTAATTATGAACAAATTTAGAAAAAGATGTGACTCTCCTATGAATTTATAAATCTAAGTGTGTAGGAAAATCACTGAGCCAACGTGTATACCTGTTCTCAAATTGGAACAAGCAGTCATGCAGTGCAGATAAACCCAAGAGTCTTCCTTTGGATATCTATACTATACACCAGTGTGTCAAATATATTTTTAGCATGGAACAATGCTATTTAGTTTTTGACTAGCATAAGCATGCAGGATGCATCAGACGTCATGTTACATACATATGTGTTTATTAACATTTACAGAGAAAATAAGGTCCACGTACATGTCTTGCCTAATATCCATCCCCCTGTACATTGGTCTGACTTGTCATATAGAAACAAGTCAGAAAATGTTTAGATAGCTAGAGAGACTTTTACGTAGGATTAATGCAAAAGTTTAGAAACAATATTGAACTAGAGATCAGTGTACAAGTATATACTAATGATGGTCTGAATCCAACAATGCAAAAACTATAAACAACAAACTATATATACTTGAAGAAAGGGATACCTTTTTTGCCAGATTTGTTTTTCAGTCATCTCATCACTCATAGCTGTACATCAGAGAATCACAGATAAAGTACAGAAGATTTACAATTGTCTGCACAAGTTCGAAAAAGATAACACTCACAGTAATCAAAAAGGAATAAGACATCATGTTCAAAATATTATGGGTGAAGGAACAATATAGAGCAAGAAAATTTCTCATTGCTTCTTCTCTACTTGGGAGAAGTAAATCTTTATGGACATTGACATCTTCTTATTCTTGTTTATCCACCTGTCCACCTAAATGGTTACAAAAATATTTTAGTCAGAAATTTTGAAAATAGATATAGAATGTCGACAACAGAATATAAAAGTCATCCGTCAGTAAGCACAATTGATTATTACTGCATACTTGTTAACTTCGGAACTGAAATTTATTTTTTAATAACATTCAGAACTGAGAATTGGAAGACCCAAGTAAATTTCTTGAATCTGATAACCTAACTTGTTGACAGTCTAAAAGGTAAGATATGGCAAAAAATAGTGAATCTATTTTTGGTGTATCTCTGTGAAGCATTCTATCGAACACATAGTGGACAGATTTTTGTGTTCATACGGAAAGAATCAAAAGAGGGGAGATACCACGCGACGTTGTAGATCAAGGGAATAACGTCAGGTTGTTGACAAAATCCAAACATGGGAGATGAAATAACAGTCGCCACGCTCAGCATGATCACTGCAGGCACCACGCCAGAAACTGTATAGAAACAATAACCTTGTGATAAAATGAGAGGGAGAGACTATACCTGAATGCCCATCTTCACGGGGATATGTAGGATTGGACTAGTTTTTCGATCAATAGCAATGACAGAAGTTGTGCCAACTGCCATCCACTAGCAGATCCCCGCCGCCTCCTTGTGCCACTGAATCGGAAGGACCTTGTTGAGGGAGCCCGATTCGGATGGCAAAGGTACCCAAAACCCGAAACCTATGGGTGTTTACCCTATCGAGGCACGCAGTATGGATCAATTTTTCTACCCATGGATTTGTTAACAGGCAAAAATATAGACCTAGTGGGTTTTATGGGCATGGGTGCGGGATTGTAGTACCCGGACCCAAGAAACCAAACCCATGGGTTTAAACCCGGTATATCATAATACATTTTACTTGTCATATACGTGTATGAATAGAAATATAGTTTCAAAAAGTGAACAAATACAAATAAAAGACAATAAAAAATTCACGAGAAGTATAGCATGCCTCGTCTTTTTTGGGCCGCGAAGCCCACATGCGCTAGCTATTGAGAGGTATAACCTGCCTTGTTTTTTTTGGGGCCACCATGCACACATTGGCTAGCTGCTGGGCACGCATTGTGCACATTGCCCATGCTAGTGGGCCTTTGTGCATGTAAAGGCCCCATGCTACTACAATACCGGTAGCACTCCACCAAATTAGTCCCAACTCACCAAAAAGACTGAGCAAGTTTCTAGCCAAATCTTCTGTTGGAGTAAAATTTTAACGGACACGGGTAACCTGTGGGTACTCGTTAATTACTCAGGGCATGGGTGCATTTTTGTACCCACCTGCGGGTATGGGTTTTTAATGGGCACAAATTTTCTTCATGGGCACGGGTATGGGCCTGATGTACTCGCGGGTGTGTACCGTTGCCATCTAGAAGCCCGATGGAGGAAGTTATCGGAGAGAGGAGGAGGGATGGGGTGGATCTGCATTCTACATATGACACCTACGCCCGCCGCCTACGGAATGGATGAAGCCCCGGTGAATCCCTAACGAGCGCAGTTGGACTATCTGTGATTTGTGATCTGCCTTCGTGTTCGTGGGCTGCGACCAAGTTATTAGGCTAGGAAGTGGGATTACGTGACAATTAGCAAATGAATTTTATTTCCGTTCTTTGCGCATATAAAAAACTCAAACTGCGGGGGGGGACACCCCCCTGAGCTATTGGCAAGTAGAGGACACTCACCTCGGCCCGAAAATCCATGAACTCTATACGGGGAAGACACCCCCGTGTTAGTGGCTGCGACCAAGTTATTAGGCTAGGAAGTGGGATTACGTGACAGTGCTTGCCGAATTTTATTTCCGTTCTTTGCGCATATAAAAAACTCAAACTCGGGGTGGGGGGGACACCCCCGAGCTATTGCGCGCTTAAGTAGAGGGACACTCACCTCAGCCGAGAGAAAATCCATGAACTCTATACCGGGGAAGACACCCCCCAAGCTATTGCGGCTTAAGTAGAACTCTCACCTCAGCCCGAGAAAATCCGTGAACTCTATACCCCACCCCCACCCGCACACGGGCTCGTTACCCTACGCAGGGTCGGTCCATTTATCTGTACTTTTAATCTCAAAAAAATTACCTGTGCTTTGGGAACGTGAGACAGGCAAGAGAATTTTTTAAACCTGCAGCAAGCGAACGAGCACGCCCGTGGGGGGCTCGAACCCTGCACGCCAGGTGCCATTCGGTCCTCCTAACCACTCGGTGCGCATATGTTGGTAGAGAGGGGTTCCTGTTGTAGTACTAACCGAACTAACAAAAGATGTTTGTTGTTTCGGTCAAACAAGCTGTATGTAGGCCTTCACTGCTTAGCAGTACGTGTCACCTCTTATATCCAATCATGTTGTTGTCTTGTTGCTTCTCTTGGTGCTGAGTTTCATCGTCATCGCAAGTGTTTGCTATGTAACTAATAACTCTGTGAACTTTATTGATGATCCTAATTGTGAGGCTTAGTTTGCAAGGAGTCGTTGGAATTTATGATGTTAAATGGGTTAGACCCAATAACAAATTCTGAATTTCTAAATAAATCTAAAAGACTCATTCATGTGTGTGCAAAGAGGAGATGTGGAATACTTTACCACCCTACTAGTGGAAGGTGGAGTGAATCGAGCCTAAATATGGAAGTTGTTCCCGTAACCTAATCTTGTTATTCATCATGATCAATCACATTCAATCACACAATTAATGCGAGTTGTGTTTACACTAGTTGTTATGATCATGCTAAGCTATATGTTTTTTAAGTCTATGATTTGTGATATGATTTTGAGTCATGCTAGTATAATAGATTGATAGAGAGCTAGTCGTTATATATGGATAAGATGACCATGGTAAGAACTAATAAACATTGAACATACTATGATTTGTGATATGATTTTTTTGAGTCATGCTTGTATAATAGATTGATAGAGAGCTAGTCGTTATATATGGATAAGATGACCATGGTAAGAACTAATAAACATTGAACATAAGACGTGGATAGATGTTTGTATCAATTTATATAAATGTTTATTTGCATTACTGTAAAGAGACAAATCCTTATGCCTAGATTTTAGGGTAAATTACTGATTAGGCTTCATTTTTATATTGTTTCTTTCCCAATAATGATTAAACATGTCAATATCACTACTAGATAGAAGAACTTCGTGGCGGGCAAAATAGATTTCACGGTGGCGGTTTTACGTCCCACCACCGGCGTAAGTCCTGAAAAATGGTGGAACCGGTGGCGGTTTTTACCGCCACCGTTAATAAAAATAAAAAACCCTCAAGCCCACGGGGCCCATCGATTGCCGTCCGCGAGCCCATCCGCATTTGCCGCCGTGGTGCCAGCGCCGCCTCGGCTCTTGGGTCGCCCTGGCGGATCCACGCCGCCGCCGCCCGCGGGGCGGATCCACGTGGCGTGGTTGCTAAAGATCTCTAGTTTGGTTTTGGATAATTGATGACACCCCTAGGACTAATCTCTCTATGCTAAGTGTTTGATTGGTTGGAGATTGGTCGAAGCCAAGTGTGATGCACGATGGTCATGGTGGATGGATCGTAGCGATCTAAAAGATGATCAAGTGCTAAACTTGGAATGGATTAGGGGATCAAAATGGGCTCAAGGCAAAGGTATATCCATAGGGCCATTTTGATTTCACACTCAAAAACCATAGAGGGGTGTGAGTGATTTAGGTTTTGATAACCGCATTATATAAAGAGGAGAAAATCATAATCGCTTTACTCACCTGGTGCCGGCTATTTGAATTTCAAATTGCATGTGCATTTTGGTTAGTGGCGTGGCGACTCGATAAGAAACTCCTTAAAAAAGTTTGAGAAATGTCATCTATTTATGCTCAAGAGGTTGACATATTTTTGGATGAGATGACATATTATTTGGAATAAGATTTATAAAAATCTTGGAAGAAAGGAGTTACGTTGATGCATTCAATTGATATAAAAATAGAAAAGAAGAAAAAGGAGACAAGCTTTGGTGCTAGGCGTTTGCATGCGTTGTGCTATTTCTGGCTTGGCCGTGCACTGCATGCCAGCATGCAAATTGTCAGGAAATAAAGAAAAGGGAATTGGAGAGCTGCTGGCCGCTGCCTGCTCTGCCATTCTAGTGGGCAAACCCGTCGACCAAATCCCCAGCTGGCATGCGCGCAGCTATTGCTTGCCCAGGCGGAGGGTGCTATTCTGGTCCCGTTCGTTGGTGGCCGCACTCGTCCGTTCCTTTCGTCAAGCAAATTCCAGAGCCGACGCCGCGCTCCTGCGAACAGAAAAAGAAGCCGCTCCCTCTGTTCTGCTCCACTCTGTTCTGCCCGTTGGGAGATACCGTTGGAAGCTGTTGTGCATATGTGAGCTGCTGCCCTCCTTTCTCTCGCTCTTACAAACCCTAGCTCTCATTTTCTCCACTCCCTCGGATCTGTTGATTTGCGGCTGAAATCAATCGAGGAGCTTCTTAGAAGATCGAGTTAGAGAGCTCCAAAGAGAGGCTTTGCGTGGATTGTTGATATTGAGGTGGGAAAAACACTAGGTAGTGCATTGCATTTCGAGGATTACATATTTGTGGCGTGAGGTGGTGATTGCAGGTGTGGATTTCTTGTGCTCTTGGAGAGCACCACTCCTAGGCGCTTTGGAAGTGTTGGAGCGTTGGGAAGAGGCGGTGATTGTTCGCCCACCTCCACGGTGATTTCGTGAGGGGGTTTTGTGATCTCCCGGCGAGTGCGAATTGATACTCTAGTACATTACTCGTGTCTATGGATACCTCTCATTTTACTTTGGGTGCAAGGTAACCCTAAGGCACTTGGCTAGGAGTGAGCTCCACCTTGCCACGTGAGGAAGGTCGGCCTGACTGGAGAGCGTGAGCTTGATGAGGTCTTGAAGTGAACTTCTAGGTAAATCTTGTGTCTCTCCATTGTGTGATTGATTGTCTCAGTTGATTGGCCTTCATTGTTTTATATATTGTGATATCATCTTACGGTGATTGGATTTACTATCCTTGACCGCGTCGAGTATAACACTTCCTCTCTACCTTGCATTTAATTTGTTATATACCTTGTTCTTGTGTAGTGCTAGTTGCTTAGTCTTGTTAGAGGTGTAATCATAGCTCTTTCACCTGAGTGGTAAAAGTAGTGACTTAGCTCTTTTGAGTGATTTAGAGACTTTTAGCAACTAGAATTGTCAATAGGAGAGCACTGCCCTAGAGTAGAGTGAAACTAAGAGCAAGCGCTTTTTACGCTTTGTTATTTACTAACAAGTTGTTCCTAGTGAAACTTGAGAAAGAATATTAGGCTATTCAACCCCATCTAGACATTTAGGACCTTTCGGTTGCCCTCAGCGGATCCCGCCGCAGCCACAGGACGCCGTCAGGCGTATCGGGATCTGGGCCCCGCCCAGGCATGGGGGATGGCGCGCGGTGGAGGGAGCTAGTCTATGCGCGCCTGCCCGTGTGGGGATGGAGCGAGGCGAGGCGACGGAGGATGCACGCAGCGCTACACCGCTCAAAAGCGCCTCCGCCATCTTGCCTCTCGCGCGCCGCCCATGTGCGCCTGCTTACACCGCTTCAGCGCCCGCCCGCACGCCGCCTCTCGCCACAGCGGCAGCGTGCTGCTGCGCTACTGCTTGTCAGCCGAGGAGAATGGGGGGAGGGAGGGAGGAGAGGCGTGTGGAGTGAGTCGAGTAGAGAGCCGCGTGCTAGTCGAGGAGTGAAGAGGGGAGGTGAAGAGCTGAAGTGTTAGAGGTTAGAGAGTGGAGTGTTCCTATACACTTGAGGTCATAGTAGGCTCAAAAAGGGGCTTTATTGGGCTGCCATTGGGCTTTCTTTATCGAGCTGAGAGCTTTTTATGAAAAAGCGAATCATCTGTTAGTCGTTTTACGTGGCCGGACTTTTTAACCCGAAATCACGGTTAATTCAAAAACACGCCATGAGTAAATCACTAGCATTTATCATTGGCAGCCATTAATGTTTTTGAAGTGTTATGTAAAAATCGGTTACATGTAGTGTGTACTCAATTGGTAGTAAGATTTACA